>CM033743.1:5766266-6319481 GCA_019671005.1 Hibiscus mutabilis
GTATTGATCTGTTAAGGTAAAATAAAATAAAATTTAAGAGTAAATGAGTTCAGCTCGAAAACGACACGAGCTTAATCGAGTCAAACTCACATACGCATCTCAAAAACAGCTTTTAGGGTCAGACGCTGCAAGTTTTAAGGTTGGATTTTCAGTGAACTGAAACGCCATTATTGCAACTCGAAAACGACAGAACGAGAAAAAGATTTTGTTTTTAAACTGATTTAGTTACCCAAATTTGGGTGCCAAAAACCAAAAGGTAGATGATTTTATTTCGAGAACCAATCAAAAACAAGTGGGGCAAGTCGCTCACAGGCAAAGCAAAGAATAAATAAATAAATAAATAAATGCCCAGCTGTTTCTTCTTCATATTCCCTAAAAGCTTTATTCTCAAGATCTGTTCCTCTTCTAATGGGCGGCAGCTGAAGAAATTTCCAACTTTCTCATCCTTTGTACTCTGTTTGTCTTGGGAAAAGTGAAAACAAAACAAAGGAAAAAATGACCCTTCAAGTTCTTTGAGATCTGGGCATTATTGTCATCTCAGGTACTTTTTGGGGTTCATGGACCCCAATTCCAAGTTGCTTTCTTTTTGTTTGAATTTTCTGGCTTTATTTTGCTATTTGTCTTTCAAAATCTGGGTTTGTTTCCCATTTTGGAAGTAATTGTTGGTTTTGAGTTTTCTTTCTTAATTTGCTGTACTGAGTATTTGATTTTCCCCTTGATTTCGCCTTTATGGTTTAGGGTAGATCTGTTGGTACTTATTATTACCATATATGAGCTATTTTCCTTTTTGATTCTTTGAATATATTGATTGGAGAATGAGAATGTTCGTTTCTAAAATTAAATCCAGTTGCTTTACAGTGAAAAATTGGATTACACTGAGGAAAAAGACAAGATGGGGAAGAAAGCAAAATGGCTGTCTTCTCTAAAGAAAGCATTCAGCCCAGAAACCAAGGAAAAGAGAACTCAGGTCTCAGAAAAACACTCCAAACAACAGTTTTTAGTTCTCAATGACTGTTTTCTTATGTTCTTGATTGCTGTGTTTTTTTTTTTTTTTGCCTTTAGAAATCCAAATAACTGTTTTTGGAGAAGCAGGTGGATTTGGGTCTTAGTGAAACTGATGCAGCCAATTTAGAAACTGTCAGGTTGTCCCCTCCTCCTCAGCCTGAAGAGGTGAAAGTAATCGAAGCAGAGGCAGAACAGAGCGAGCAACCTTACCCCATGCCAGTTGCCCCTGCTGCTGCTGATGAAGTTGCTCCCGCTGCTCCGGCTCACGTTGTTGCAAATGTTGCTCGTCGTCAACTCAATGCAGGTTCTAGGTTTGCTGGAAAATCTAATGAGGAAGTAGCTGCTATCAAAATTCAAACCGCTTTCCGAGGGTTACCTTGTATGTGTTGCAACATATCCCAACCACCCCTGTTGATTGATTTTTCAGCCA
Source organism: Hibiscus mutabilis (assembly GCA_019671005.1). NCBI lineage: Eukaryota > Viridiplantae > Streptophyta > Magnoliopsida > Malvales > Malvaceae > Hibiscus > Hibiscus mutabilis. The sequence goes on from CM033743.1 coordinate 5,767,702, forward strand.
TTGATGGAACTTATCGGATTTGACTGACGGTTATTTTTTCTTTTCAGGCAAAAAGGGCATTGCGTGCTTTAAGAGGACTGGTCCGGCTGAAATTAATGATGGAAGGGCCTGTGGTTAAACGGCAAGCAGCCGCTACCATTCGGTGCATGCAAACTCTTTCTCGTGTGCAGTGTCAGATTCGTATGAGAAGAATCCGGATGACAGAAGAAAATCAGGCTCTTCAAAGGCAACTCTTGCAGAAACATGCAAAAGATATTGTAAACTTGCAGGTAAAAGAAATTGACTTTCTTGGATTAATGACAAAGATAGTATATGTGATGTAGAAGTTGGACTGGTGCAAATTGGATTCAAATATTCACCAAACTCGGAGATCTAATATATATATAATCACTTAGTTCCTCATCAGAAAAGTTCCCTTAATTTTTACGAGGATTCCTTCCCACTGACCATTGATTATGAATGTTTAAATAGATGGGGGAGAACTGGGATGACAGCCTGCAGTCAAAGGAACAAATTGAGGCAAGCTTATTGAGCAAGCACGAGGCAGGTATGAGACGAGAAAAGGCAATGGCTTATTCGTTTACGCATCAGGTGACCTTGTCTTCTAATCTTATATAATGCTCTCGGGACATATGATAATCAGATGCTTAATCTTCTCCTCTGTGTGTTAATAACTCCGTTTTCCGAGTTAGAGAGCTAACAACATCTTAGCTGACAAAATGAATGAGACATGACTAAATTACTTCAAAAAAATGTTCCCCATAGCTGAGTCATGAGAGTAAATTTGAAACACTAACCAGTTGAATGACTATTAGATCAAAATACAAATAAATAATTCGACATCATTAGTTCTGTGATCTCATCTAAGGGTAGTGAGATAAAATCCGAATATTCTGTTCTTAAAGTCCGAAGGTAAACCTTTCCCGTGTTAGTTGCTTATCCTAATGCTTAAACATGAGTCTCATTTATGGTGGGAGTACCACCGGATAACTAATCCTTTTGGCATACGAGTATCTGGAAAGTAAAAAAAAAGGTTGTCTGACAGCAAACCTGGAAGAATGCTTCAAAATCCATGAATCCATTATTCATGGATCTGAACAATCCATCTTGGGGTTGGAGCTGGTTGGAACGTTGGATGGCAGCTCGGCCATGGGAGGGTCGTGGCATGGCAGAAAAAGAACAGAACAACGACCAGTCATCCTTGAAGAGTGGACGCAGCACCATCGGAGGAGAAATCAGCAAAGCTTATGCTCGTTACCAGCTCAATTTGGATAAGCAATCCACAAAGGTCAGCCAAAACCCAAGCCAAACTTCGAGTCTGCAATCCCCTTCTACTCCCAAACCAACTTCCATGCCTGCCCGAAAACTTAAGTCAGCAAGCCCAAGGAGCAGTGTGGTTGCTCCTGATGATGACACAAGAAGCATGGTGAGTGTGCAGTCCGAAAAAAACCGGAGACACAGCTTTGCAGGCTCATCGGTACGAGATGATGAAAGCCTAGCTAGCTCTCCATCACTTCCAAGTTACATGGTACCAACTCAGTCCGCAAGAGCTAAGAGCAGGTTGCAAAGCCCACTGGGACTCGTAGCAAATGGAACAACCCCCGAGAAAGGACCAATCCCGTCTACCAAGAAACGGCTTTCTTTTCCACTGTCACCCGCCTGGCCAAGGCGGCAGTCCGGTCCTCCTAAAGTGAACAGCAGCAGCAATACCAATATAGAAGTTGATGTGGTGAATGGAGATGGCAATTAGTTAAGATTTAAATAAAAAAAAAGCAAACACTATTTCTGAATCCAAAGGATCAAAAAACATGCAACAAAGAGGAATTATGATCATTCCATTTCCGAATCTTTTAGTTCATTGCCTGCATTACTTATTTGTTATAGTTTATTTCGGCATTTGATATTTGCACTATTTAATTTCTTTTCTTCTTTCATATTTATGAGATTTTTTTTCTCTTTTGTGATGATTGTATGCTACGTTTAGTGTTCAATAATAAAATCATTCCACAAATTATCCTCATTTTATAATTTGTTGAAATAATTCAATTGAGTGAAAATTAAGATTTTGTGATGCCGTACGCAATAATATTAATTGGAATGTGGGTCATGGTAGGGGGGTGATTTTTGGTTTGGTCCTTGGATAGTCGACACTGGCCCTTTGATTCAATATGTATCGGTGTCTGAAGCTGTTGGTCTGGCTAGAACCCCCTGTAGCCGCAATGGTAGATTCTAATGGCCTCCGGCATTGGTCGTTATTTCCACAGTTGCTTCCACTTCCTATTCTACTGCGCATCGCAGCAATTAAGGGACCAAAAGACAAATCTTCCAGGAGAATCTGTAGGATGGAAAAGGCATGAAGACCAGCAATTCTCGGCCTATGAGGTCCGTATAGGTTCGTTAGATTGGGAATCCGAGCATGTCTGGAAGGTAGTACATAAGTATCGAGGGTTGCAAATATTCCTCTGTTTAGTATGCTGTAATAAACTAACGACGAATGAGGAACGAGTACACCAATGAATTTTGCAGAGAAATCGATAGCATGGATGCACTCCGGATTCTTCAGGGTGGTTCTACTAGGCACGGGTATCTTTCTCTGCTGCACTACATTCATGAGATACAGGAACGTAACTGGGAAGTTCGGTTTCAACATGTGCTTAGAACTCGTAATAAGGTAGCGGATGGCTTAGCAAAGCTCAAGATTTCGAGACTATATGGTTCTCTGCTCCACCATTTGAAGTTTCATTCATTCTGCATCAAATATGTTTTTAAGGTTAAATATATATATATATGGTTTCTCTGCTCCACCATTTATCACTTAATTTGAAGTAACATACCCAATAGATTTTGTAACTTAAATTCAGTACAATAATATGTATTTAATTTTCGGTAGCAATGACTAATGAGTATTCTTACGAATAGGTAAAATATATTATGTTTGGGAATCGAATCTCTGACATCATGGTTAAAGATGAGACGTGAGCTGTTTAGTAAAATAATGTCTCAATTGAACATTATTTGAATTTTACAATTAAATGAACCATAAAATTGAAAAGGCATCTCAATTGAGTCATTATTTTGAAAATTTTACAACCAAGTTTCAAAAATTTAATTGATCACTAATTTTCAAATAATTACTCACTCGAGAATATATTTTATATTCGATCCCACTTAATTATATTCGAATTCGACAAAGATTAATTTGTTATTATATAAACCTTAATTTAAAGCTACTTATAAATACGCTAACATTAAATGTTTAGCCCAACCCAAGTTTTGGGACCAAGAATGGAAGCCCAGCCCGTACATACACCCATTATGTGGTAATATGTATAGGGTTAGGGCCTTTAGGGTTTAAGCTTTAAACTCAGCGGCTGCTGACTCTCTGTCTTCTCCTTCGCCTTCAAACACTCCAAACCTTAGTCCCGGTCGAAGCAATCTCTCTCAGCCAACATGGGGTATGTTTTCTTGTTTTCAGTTCCAGCTTAAATCAGTGGCTTTTTTCTTATTTTCTAAGCCTTTTGATGTTCCTTTAAAAAAGTTGTTTAAGCTGATATTGTTAGTTGAATGAAGCGAATGTCTTTTTTTTTTATTTCGTGTGAGAAGTGTTGATGTTGAGATGTAGGTTATTGGATATTCAGGCATTTTAGTGGCGATATTTATTCCTTATCTTTGTCCAAACTAAGCCATGTGAGTGGCTAAATAACACACCTACCAAACTTAACATGAGTGTTTTCACTTTTTAGTTTTGATTGCTGTTTTAAGTGTATTAACTCTAAGATGCAAGTAATGAGTTAGAAGATGGATTTGAGTTAATGATTTCATGTATGAAAAACGATATTAGCTTATTGAAGACCAGGGGAAAAACTGTTGCTTGTATTCGGATGTTTAAGATTTAGGATAATTCCAGATGAATTGCGTTTGAACAATGCTTGTTTGAAATTATGGCATGTTGGCTTTCAACCTAAAGTGATCCTAAAGCTTTCGGCCTTAAGATTTATATAGCTTGAGGTTTACATTTTCCCCCTTTGAGGAGCTAATAATTTATGAGATTAAGGGTATTTCATTCAGGAAGACACGTGGTATGGGAGCCGGACGCAAGTTGAGGACCCATCGCAGGAGGCAGCGATGGGCTGATAAGGCGTACAAAAAATCCAACCTTGGAAATGAATGGAAGAAGCCATTCGCGGGTTCTTCCCATGCCAAAGGCATTGTCCTTGAGAAGATGTAGGAAGACCCTTTTCTTTTCAGCGTTCTTTTTTGTTTTCATTGAACTCTAATTCAACATGTGACCTATTGGCTTTCTAACATCCAGAGGTATTGAGGCTAAGCAGCCGAACTCTGCTATCAGAAAGTGTGCTAGAGTTCAACTGATCAAGAACGGGAAGAAGATTGCCGCTTTTGTCCCTAATGATGGATGCCTAAACTACATCGAAGAGAATGTGAGTAGTACTGAAATTGTATGAAGTTAATTGTTTTAAGCAGATTCGGTATATACTGGTTTGCTGGTACACTTTTGATGATGATATAATGGCTTCTTTAGGATGAGGTGTTGATTGCTGGATTCGGACGAAAGGGTCACGCCGTCGGTGATATTCCTGGTGTTAGGTTCAAGGTTGTAAAGGTCTCGGGTGTTTCACTATTGGCACTCTTCAAAGAGAAGAAGGAGAAACCTAGATCATAAGTTAGGATGTCTCTTGCCGTCATTTTTATTAGTTGAAATCAAACTAAGAGCATTTTATTATTTAGTAGCGTTTTGGACAACCTTTTTATTTTGTGGAATACTACTTTGGTGCCATTTTGATCAAAATGATTTTGTTGCTTTGTTTGCTCTTTCAAACCGATGTCTAATATGATTTTGTTGTCTTTAGTATGTGTCGAATATGATTGTACCTTGATAATTATTGAAAACAAATATTTTGTGCAAAAAGGAAATTAAAGCAGAAGACCCACTTTATATTTTAGAATATATACATTTTACCGAGTTGCCTCTTAAAAAAAATTTTGAGACGTCATTGGGCAAAGAAATAAGGAGGATGTTGTACCTTCTGAGGGGTTGTTGTCGCCCCGTTTTACCTTCTAAGTTTTAAATTGCGACCTTTATTACTTTTTTTAATACCGTTGAGCTTTTTTTTCACCAATTAAAATGAGCTACGTCAAAACCCATTAAATATCAAGTAAAAAATAAAATTTAATTAAAAAGAAATATATTTATAATATTAAAAAAATCTCCTCCCTTTCTCTCTCTCTTCTTCTTCAACAAAATCTCAGAAATCACACCTTACTTCAATCCACCCACCTTTGATATCATCTTGGATCTCTCCCCCAATGATTGTGCTTCTTGTTTCTCACCAATCGTACCACTCTTAAAGTTTTATACACATAATGGATTATGGAACAAGGCTGATGTCGAGCCTCCGCCCTTTCCTTTGTTGAATTGAAAGAAAAAAAAACGGTTTTATTTATTGGGTATTTGCTGCCCTAGATTTCTTTCAAATCTTTAAATCTGAAAACAAGCCAACAGCAAAAGGCACAAGTCGAAATCCCAGCTTCTCTTCTTGCCTCTATGTAACTGTCGCTCCTCTTTTCGCAACCTCCATGGCTGTGACTTTTCCCCCCAATTTTATTGTTGTAGTTGTGTTCATTTTTATGTTTATTAATGTTTTAGGTTTCTGTGATGTTCCACTTGTTTTCTAACATCCCACAAGATGGTTTTTCCACTTTTATCTAATTCTACACTTTGGGTGTCGAGTAAACAAGATGGTTTTATTCTACACTTACAATTAATGACCCACCGCATATAAGATATTTTATGTACCATGTTTTCGAACTACAACCACATTCGACTGTCCCTTGGAGCTAGAGCCGAGGGACGATCCCTTTGAGGACAATACACAGAAAGTCCAACAAACATATATTTGAACACCTTATAGCAATAGCACGAAATCTTTCGTATAATAATGTTTGACCATGTATATGTATTTGTTTAACCTCATCTTTTTCATGTCTAACTAGATTGCGATGGACACTGCAAAACATTTCAATAACATAAAGACCAACATGCTTTGTATGTAAAGTAAACAAATCAAGTTGAAGATGGAATAAGCGACTTCTATTGAAGACAAAAGCTGGCTTATATAGCCTTACAAATGACAGAAAATAGCATAACTTATAACTCCTAAAAATAAGGTCCACCACTGATTTAAAATAGTATAGGAAGTTCTCCTAAAGAATAGGACTTATTGAAACAAAAAACAGCTTTGAAAAAGCACTAAATAATTCAAACAATTCTTCCCCTAAACTGTTCTACATATTTGCATTTGCAGTCAGTTTACTTCTGTTGCACCACAAATTCCAAGTTTTTCCCTAAGCTTCTCAAATGTCTCCAACTTCAACGGCTTAGTCATGATGTCTGTTGTCTGCTCCTTAGTTCCACAATGGACGAGCTCAATAATTTTATCATTAGACAACTCACGAAGGAAGTGATACCTTACATGAATGTGTTTGCTCCTTCCATGCAGTACAACATTCTTTGAGAGTTTGATGGTGGAGACATTGTCACAGTACAACGTGATTACTTTCTTTTTGAGGATGATTGAAAACATCCAAGACTCTTCTCATCCAAACTGCTTGACAAGCACATGATGCTGCTGCCACAAACTCTACCTCAGTGGTAGATAAGGTCACTACTGGCTGTTTCTTCAAAGATCATGCAACAATACCATCTCCAAACAGAAAAACATATCCTGAAGTGCTCCTTCTGTCATCTTGATCCCCAGCATAATCACTATCTGTGTAGCCAAGTAACTCGTCAGTTTCGCCTTTTTTGTATAGAATACCCAGTTCCGAGGTGCCTTTGATATATCGAAGGACCCTTTTTACTGCACCAAGATGAAGTTCTGTAGGTTCTCCATATATCGACTTACCAGTCCAACCACATACATTAGATCAGGTCTGGTCGTAGTTAAGTATCGAAGACTTCCCACAATTTGCTTACAACCAGTGACATCTACTTTGACACCATCTTCACCTTTCACGAGTTTCGTTCCTGAAACAATAGGATTTCTAACAGAGTTGCATCTTAACATACCAAATCTTTCAAGAACTTCATTAGCATACTTCATTTGACTAATAAAGATACCTTTATCATTCTGTAACGCTTCAACTCCAAGGAAATATTTCATCCTTCCAAGATCAGTCATTTTAAATTCTCGCATCATAGAGTTTTTAAAGGTTTTGATTAATTTCTCATCATTTCCCGTAAATATAAGATCATCGACATACAAACTAACAATCAAAATTCTTTCTTTTGAATCAATTTGAATAAAAAGAGTAGGGTCAGATGGGCACCTTTTGAAACCTTCATTTGTAAAATAGGACTCAATGTATGATAGGCTTGTTGCACGCTCGAATCGATCTCCGATTACCATCAAGAGGGTTGTTTTGATGTTTGGTTGAATTGGCTAAAACTGATAAAAGATTGGACAAAAAGCACAAGAATTTTAGAGTGATTCGGCTTTCTAACCAAAGCCTACATCCACTACCTTAGCACACCACTAAGGATTTCCAATTCACTATGAATTATTCCCCTTTTCAAGGCTTAGGAGGCAACCTTTACAACCCTATCTTTTTTCTTGGCTAAGATAGAACCAACTCTAGTTTTTGTCTAAGGCTAAACTGGAACATCTCATTTTACAAGGGATTTGATTGATAAACTTAATACCTCACAAAGGTGTGTGTTTACAAAGATTAAGCTCACTAGAAAGATTACAAATGATTTATAATGAAGCACTCTCTAAAATATGTACAAGAGAAATGAAGAAATTTGCTTTGGACTCAAATTCTCTTGATCATCATGCTTGGATAGTTTCTCTCTACTTCTTCTTCTTCAAGTGTCTTTGGCTTGTATTTATAATGTGGAATAAAAAACTAGCCGTTAAAAACTAGCCGTTGGGGACTTTTAAATTATTTGAAAATATATATTAGAGTCAAAAATACTTTTAAAAGCTTTCAAACATATTTTTCAAATTAAATGAACTTTAAATTGTTTTTGCAATATTTGTTCAAATCCAAAAATATTTTTCACTTTGTTATATCAAAATAAATATCTCAACAATCTCCCCCTTTTTGGTATAACAAAACTACATGAAAAATTGTTTTTGAAAATGCCCACCCTTAGAAAAATAAAATTTGAATAAGAGAATAAAAATAAAAAATAATCAAAGCTCCCCTTATTCAATTGAAAATTTAATTTTTCAAAACATTCTCCCATTTTTGTTATATCAAAAATGATTCAAATAAATGTTTGAAAACTTTTAAGTCCATAACAATTGAGAGTTTTAAAAATTGAAAAAATGAAGAATTTTGTTTTAAAATGGCTCCCCTTTCTCAAAGCATTCAAAAAAAATGGCTCAAATGCTTGACACTTAAAAAACATTGAATTTCATGTTAGACCAAATCAATTTAAAAAGTTCATGAAATTCAATTATCCAAGACTTTAAATTAAAAGAATAGATAACCATTGAAATAAAAAATTTGCATAGAGATTACCAATCTTCTTCATTTGTGTGACTAGAGCATTTTCATATCTTTGCTTTGCTTGCCATTGCACCTACAAGAGACATTCACTTGGATTTTGGTATCCAAATTGTTTTAGATCCATTTACATTAATTTCAATGTCCATAGTTCCCTTAGGAACCCATACTTGTCTAATCCTATAAGTTTTTCTTTTCTTTATAGGACAAGTATGCAAACGATGACCATGATAATGGCATTGTGAGCATTTTTCCATTATGTGACAAGATGAATTATTTGAAATATTTTTTTTCTTTTGTTAAGCTTTCAAGCTTAACTTTCAAATCCAAATTTCCCCCCTAAAATTCCATTGCTTGTTTTTGAAAATTCTAAATTATTTTTTAAAATTTCATTTTGGTTTTCAAAATCCAACTTTGTTTTCAAAAGAAAATCATTTTCAATTTCAATTTTAGAAATTATTTTCTTAAATTTGGAATTCATGGTCTTAAATTCCAAAAATAATTCATCGAATGCATCTTGTAACTCCTCAAATGAATATAAATTTGGATCACTAAAGTTAGAAGATACCTCGGGCTTATCGAGAGTCATAACACCATCCACCTTGGGTGATTGGAGGAGGTTAGCACATGATGGAACATCATCTTTCTTCTCTTCTTTGCCATAAAGTTTCTCAAGCTTCTCCCACATATCTTTGGCACTTTTGCATGTGGAGACTTTCTTGTAAACGTCATCGTTGAGGCCACAAAGAAGCATGTGCATCGCTTTTGTGTTTAGCTTTGTCTTCGTGTCATTTGCACTCATTTGCTTCTTCTTCTTCTTAGGAGCTTCCAAGTAGCCATCTTCAATAGTGTCCCAAACCTCATAATCATGAGATTTGATGAAATACTTCATGATGTAGCTCCATTGAAAGTATGATTCTCCTTCGAAGAGCGGAGGACACGAGATAGAGCGGCCTTATTCAAATTTTGCCATTTTCTTGAACGGTGGACTTCGAGAAAATGATCTTTACTCCCAGATGTTAGTCCTTCGATGGAGACGAGGCTCTGATACCAATTGATAGGCTTGTTGCACGCTCGAATTGATCTCCGATTACTGTCAAGAGGGTTGTTTTTTGATGTTTGGTTGAATTGGCTAAAACTGATAAAAGATTAGACAAAAAACACAAGGATTTTAGAATGGTTCGACTTTCTAACCAAAGCCTACATCCACTACCTTAGCACACCACTAAGGATTTCCCAATTCACTATGAATTCTTTCCCTTTTCAAGGCTTAGGAGACAACCTTTACAGCCCTATCTTGTTCCTTGGCTAAGATAGAACCAACTCTAGTTTTTGTCTAAGGCTAAACTAGAACCTCTCATTTTACAAGGGATTTGATTGGTAAACTTAATACCTCACAAAGGTGGGTGTTTACAAAGATTAAGCTCACTAGAAAAAGTACAAATGATTTACAATGAAGCACTCTCTAAAATATATACAATAGAAATGAAGAAATTTGCTTTGGACTCAAATTCTCTTGATCATCATGCTTAGATAGTTTCTCTCTACTTATTCTTCAAGTGTCATTGGCTTGTATTTATGATGTGGAATAAAAAACTAGCCGTTAAAAATTAGCTGTTGGAAAACTAACGTTGGAAAACTAGCCGTTAAAAACTAGTCGTTGGGGACTTTTAAATTACTTGAAAATATATGTTTGAGTTAAAAATACTTTTAAAAGCTTTCAAACATATTTTTCAAATTAAATGGACTTTAAATTGTTTTTGCAACATTTGTTCAAGTCCAAAAATATTTTTCATTTTGTTATATCAAAATAAATATCTTAACAATGTGACTGTACCACACTCTTGGAGCCTGCTTAAGATCGTACATGCGCTAAAAGTTGTTGCTGGTGATGAAAGGTTTGAAAGTAGAAGACGTGGCGCAAATTTATACAGAGGACGTGGAAGAGGCAGAGGAAGATCATTTGACAAAGCACAAGTAGAATGCTATAAATGCCACAAATTGGGGCATTTCCAATATGAATGTGTGGAGAGTAGGGCCAACTTTGTGGGACTTGATGAAGATGAGGAGCTGCTCTTAACGTCATGTGTGGAGACACATAATTCACAACAAGATGGTGTATGGTTTCTTGATTCTGGATGCTCAAATCATATGTGTGGGAACAAGGATCTTGATCAAAGCTTTAGACATTCCGTCAAGCTCGAAAATGATACAAAAATGGTAGTCATGGGAAAAGGAAGGTTGGAGGTACTAAACATCTAATCTCTGAAGTTTTCTTTGTTTCTGATCTAAAAAACAATTTGTTGAGTATGGGACAACTCCAGGAGAAAGGGGTAGATATTTTGGTTCAAAAGGGTGAGTGCAGGTTGTATCATCCACAAAAGGGACTTATTGTTACTACAAAAATGTCCAGCAATCGAATGTTTTTGCTTCCAGCTATTATGTTACTATACTCACAGCCATTGGTTTCATCATGTTTCTAAACTAGCACAGAAGATATTACTCATCCATGGCACTGCAGGTTTGGTCATTTGAACTACAAAAACTTAAGATTGATGCAGTCCAAAGAGTTAGTTCGTGGCTTACCAACAATCAACACTCCAAAGAAAGTACGTACTCATTGTTTGTTTGGAAAGCAACATAGGGAGGAGATGCCAAGGAAGAGTTTATGGAGAGCCTTAAGAAAATTGCAGCTGATACATTCTGACATTTGTAGACCGATTACACCAATCTCAACAAGTGGGAAGAGGTACTTACTCAGTTTTATTGATGATTTCAATCGAAAAATTTGAATTTATTACTTGCATGAAAAATCAGAGACATTTGAAGTATTTCAAAGCTTTAAAAAAATATGTTGAGAATGAAAGTGGTGAGCGTATAACATGTTTATGGACAGACAAGGGTGGAGAGTTCACCTCCTATGAATTTAATAATTTTTGCATGGAGAATGGTATTCGCAAACAGTTGACTGCAGCCCACACCCCGCAACAAAATGGAGTAGCGGAGAGGAGGAATCGAACCATCATGAACTCGATTCGAAGCATGTTATCTGAAAAAAATGTCCCAAGAGAGTTCTGGCCAGAAGCAGTTCAATGGTGTACTCATGTGATGAACAGGAGCTTGATAGTAGCCGTGAATGGACGAACACCAGAAGAAGTATGGAGCAGTGTCACACCATTTGTGGATTATTTTTGAGTGTTTGGGTGTGTTGCCCATGTACACATACCTGAACAGAGAAGAACAAAGTTAGATGATAAAAGCTATATGTGTGTTTTCTTTGGTGTGAGCAATGAATCCAAGGCTTACCGATTGTATGATCCAATCTCTAGGCGTATTGTGATCAGTCGTGATGTTGTTTTTGAAGAAGATAGGGGCTGAGATTGGAGTCAAAATTCAGAGGCTACAAACAAAGAGCTAGAATGGGAAGATATTATTATTGAAGATGATGTGAGTGAAGATGATGTCGTTGTACCAAACATGGAGGAAGCAGTTGACGAAGAACCAAATATGGAGAGTGAACCATCGAATCCAAACATACCACCTATAGTGCAAGGGAGGATTAGACGAGAGAATAGAAAAGCACCTGAGTGGCAAAAAGATTATGTGAGTGGCGCAAAACTAGATCTTTCTGATGAAGACGAAGAAGTCAACAACTTTGTGCTATATGCCTCAGTTGATCCATTCACTTTTGAAGAAGCTGCTGTAAGTGAAAAATGGCTTGAAGCTATGAAACTAGAAATTCAAGCCATTGAAAAAAATGAAACATGGGAATTGGTGGAATTGCCGGTTGGTGCAAAGAAGATCGGAGTAAAATGGGTGTTTAAAACCAAGCTAAATGAACTTGGCAAGGTTGACAAACACAAAGCACGATTGGTGGCGAAGGGATATGCCCAGAAATATGGAGTTGATTACAATGAAGTTTTTGCACAGGTCGTAAAATGGGATACAATTCGATTGGTGATTGCAATGGCTGCGCAAAAAGGTTGGAGTATCTACCAACTTGATGTTAAAAGCGCCTTCCTTCATCGAGAGTTGGTGGAGGAAGTTTTTGTTGATCAACCGCGTGGCTTTGAGAAAGAATGGGAGGAAACATAAAGTCTACAAATTAAAGAAGGCCTTTGATCTTCTTCTCAAAAAACAGAAAATTCTCTTCTTAAGGTGTTGAGAAGAGACCTTTTCACTCTCTCATTTCCACCAAACTTGCTTTTCAAAGAATCCCAAAACAATTTTGGAGGTTCTCCTGTCCAAAATCTGCTCAAAAACCACACGATCTATGGCTTGGTATAGACAGTGCTTGACCCTGTGATCCTTCATCTTTATCTCGTCTATCTTTGTCTGTTGTGCGATGATTGGCACAGCCGCTGGTTCAGGCTCCTCGAAGCCATTCTCAACTAGGCTCCATAGTCCTTTGGATCTCAATAGATTCTCCATCAACTCGCTCCAATGGTCATAATGAAGACCATCAAAATGAGGAATCTTTGTGAGACTACCGTTACTACTCTCTTCACTCATATTAACTTATTTCCTCAACAACCTAGTTCTTATACCAAATATAAAGTAAACAAATCAAGTTGAAGATGGAATAAGCGACTTCTATTGAAGACAAAAGCTGGCTTATATAGCCTTACAAATGACAGAAAATAGCATAACTTGTAACGGCCTATAACTCCTAAAAACAAGGTCCACCACTGGTTTAAAATAGTATAGGAAGTTCTCCTAAAGAATAGGACTTATTGAAACAAAAAACAGCTTTGAAAAAGCACTAAATAATTCAAACACCGTAAGCTATTTAATTTTATCGAATAACTAAATAATCCTTTATTTTATCGAATAAAGTAAAACAAATAATTCTTATTTATGTCGGGTCAAATTTTTACTCTAGAATTTGAGTGTAGAACATCATGAAACATCAAATCAAATATGATTCGATCGAAAATCCGATCCGACCATGACCATCTCTATCGTTAATGATGTGCGATTGTGTGTAGTGATTTAATTATATCAATAGCAAAATACAATTAAATGATAAAATGGTGCAATCTTAAAGTATTATGTTATAAAAAGAACTAAACAACCAAGTTTATGAATTAAGATTGAAAAAAAAAATCAAATGTGCTTGATATGAACTAAAGCGGGACGAATGATAATTTTTTATTTTTCATATATAAAAATTAAATCATTTCGATTTGAAATGAAAAAATATAAAAATTAAATTAGTTAAATTATGTATTTTTTAATTTTATTTTTCTCCTTTATTTTTCAAACCCACTAAGTAACGAGAAAAAGTATCATCTTTTAAATTTTTTTTCCATCTTCCTATCAAACACATCAACATAAAGAAAAAAAATATTTTTCATCCCCACTTTTATATTCTTTTAATTTTGCATCATTTTAATTTTCTTTCTCATCTATTAAGGTTTTTTTGGTTGAGTGAAAGTTGTAATGAGAGGGTATAAAAGTGAAGATAAAACATATTTTGAGTGTGATTTGTAGGGCAATATTGGCTGAATATTCCCTTTGGGAATTTTAATGGGATATTCACTCCTTTGAACAACATTTGGAAAAATACCCCCATTTGGTACACATAAGAATGACTCGCGTTCTACAGAAAGCGGATTCAATACTCGCGTTACGCACAACGCATAGTTCGTCTTATGTGGCGTCTCTTATCTGTGGTGTTTTTTAAATATTCAGTTAAAGGAATTTGTGCATGAAAGGACGCGAGTTCCGCCAGATAATCAGATGATATGGTGTCAATTTATTGGTCGATTTGAATGTAACTCGCTTCTGGTGTAACGCGAGTTTTGTTAAATGATGTTGTTAGAACAAGCTTCGATAGGCATGTTGTAGGTGAAATTACGGGGTGTCGGGGATATCATTTCGTATTTTTGAACTTTCACGTTATAGTACTGAAACATCTCTTGAAAATGGTGTGGAGATTGGCGCGTACAAGGCATCTTAGGTTATGTATAAATCGCTTTTAAAACGCTATCTAACCATATTTTTTTGCGCGTATAAGGCATCAACCGTTCAGATTTTACTACGATAAATTCCCGCCGTTTCGTCTGATTATCTCGCTGAACTCGCGTCCTGTCAATCGCGAGTTCTATTAACTGAATATTTAAAAGACACGACGGATAAGAAATACCACATCAGACGGAATTCACGTCTAGCGTAATGTGAGTATTGAATTCACACTTTGTAGAACTCAAGTCGTTCTTACGTGTACCGAATGGGGGTATTTTTCCAAATGTTGTTCAAAGGGGGTGAATATTCAATTAATATACTCAAAGGGAATATTCAGACAAAAAAACCCGATTTGTAGGAATAGAAAATGAGAGAGGTGATAATTTTTCATTTTTATTATTTTCAATTTAATTTTCTTTTAATTTTTTTCATAATATAATTATGAGCTTAAGTGTTAAATGTCCGTCAAAGTATGATATTGAGTATATTTAAAATAATAATAATAATAATATCTAACTGACATGTGTGTTTTTACTGTATAAACAATTTAGATATGACATGTTAAAAATTAATAAATTTAAAAAGGTTTTATACACGATTTTAACGCATAATATCTTATTTATGTAATTTGTACATATATTTACAATATATCAACATATTTTAAAATACATAAACATCAATTTCAAACCGACATTTAATGTTTAAATTAACGACTAATTTAATATGACTTTTTTGAACGATACTAAATATTTTTAGGATTCAATTAAAATATTTTAAAATTTGAAGATCAGCGTCAAATTTTAACCGCAATTTTGGAGTGTTCGGTGGAATTAACATGAAAGAGAAAAACCCTTCACGCCTTTTTCATCCCTTTGCTTTCCTTGAAAATCCTTAACCCGAAAGAGAAAAAGTGCTCCTCTTCGCGTCGATCTCTTTGGCCTCAGCTCGTATTCTTCACGCAACCATACCTACCATTCCGATGGCAACCACCGCTGATAAACCTGTAGCCACCGCAAGCACCACCGATGCTCCGGCATCCGTCGAGGACCCTGCTCCTCCTTCAACGGATAAGTTAGATCCCCCATGCTCTGATACTCCCGCTTCTGAAATACCTCTTAAGGAGGGCGAGGGCTCGAAGACCAGCGGGACTATTATGAGCTCGGTCGCTGGGGGTGACAGCGGTCCCGTTAACGATATCCAGAAGAAGATTCGCCGAGCTGAGCGGTTCGGCGTACCGGTTAAGTTGTCTGAGCAAGAGAAGCGTAATTCTAGGGCTGAGAGGTAACTACTTTTTATTTCCCTTATTTCTGTACGTAAAATTTGGGTTTTATCGGGTATTTAGGGTTCTTCATTTTGGTTTATACCTAGTCGATGGGATTTTCTATAGAGAAGAGAAGAAATTGGTTATTTTATGTTGATTGACTTATGGAAGGGTATATTATCATCGTTTTGCTTGATTCTTGATGTGATAAGAAGCATAGATTATTGCTAATGCTATTGAATTCATTTCTCTAGTATTTTCTCGTTTTATATTGTATAGAATGTCTTAACAGCTCATAATCATCAAAATTATCTTGTCTTGGATTTAATCAACTTATTCGTTGATTCTCTAGAGATGACTGTAACCCGATGTTACCAGCAATGTTGATCGGTCTGGTAAGAGGAACATAAATCAGAACCCGAATTGCTACTTATATGAAAACTAATTCGACAGGGACAGTCTTTGCTGGTTTGCTCAGAAGGAACACAGTTTATTGGAGCTAAAAATGATTTTTAGAGTATACGGTTTTCATGTTTATATAAATACATAATTCTAAATAAATCAATTATGAAGTTTGTTTTACTCAATAATTTTATAAGAAACCACGTGTTAATGGGGCTGCTAATCTTATTGACTTTGATAACTAGCTGTCCTTTATTGGGATCGTCCTAACTCATTTGAAAAATGCTGAGGAGATAGCGATTTTGGGTAACATAGGCCTAACCCATTATAGTTTTACCTATTTAATAATCATGCTTTTATGTTTGGCTGGGACAACTTTGCTAGGTAAGGCGATTCTTAGTTAGTCTTATATGCTTTTTTGTCGATGGTAAGGCTGTAGCTGTGGGTGTCGAACTTCTTTTCTTGATAATTTTTTGGTGTTTCTAACTTGTTGAGTTTGGACCAATCACGTTTCAGGTTTGGCGCTGTACCCAGCACAAATGGATCAGAAGTATCTAAGCAATCAGAGGACCTGAAGAGGAAAGCCAGAGCAGAGAGGTTTTCCTATACCACCTTTCCCGGTGAATATATGGCTTGCAGTCGCATTTATTCAGTTTGTTATTTTTGTTGTGGTTTCTCAGGTTTGGGATTTCTGTACCCTCTACGGATGCTGATGAGGAGGCAAAAAAGAAAGCACGTCTTGCCAGATTTGCACCAGAATCCAAATTGGATACTATGGAAGAGGAAAAACGAAAAGCGAGGGCAATCAGGTATGTTGATATGCTGAAAAGCTGTTTCTTTCAACATTAGAGATATATAAAAGCCTCTTTAGAAATCACTATGAAAAGTATTATTGAACTTTGATATTATCCGGCCTTTCCAGGTTTTCTAATCCTCCATCAAGTACATCATCACAGGCGAATGGCAAGGGAAATATTGAACCAGTAAGGCATTTAATTTGTTGTTTCTCTGGTAGATTGATCAGATACGAGAGAATCAAGTTATTATAGGAACTATCTAGTATATTGATTTCTGTACCGTTTTTGGCAGGAGGCTCCTATTGTTGGAAAGGCTGGTGGAGGTACCTGAACATGAGTTTCCTACATAGTTAGAAGGTGACTTTTGGAGATATAATTCTATATACATACAGCTATATTCTCCAATATAGTTTGTTTAAGTAGATCCATTCTATTGCTTATACTTTCCATTATCTTTTCTTTTTTCAGGTCTAGTAGTGTCCTAACATTTTGTGATTCCCTCAGCGGCTTCTTTACAATGTTTTCCGTCCAACCTCAGAATTCTTACATGCAGTACTCTTTCATCCTTAGATAAATGTCTAAAGCAGTGGCAAGGTTTCTTTGGCAGTTAGGCTGGTGTTTTTTTTCTTCTCATTTCAAGCACAACTATGGTTTCTATTCACTTCGTGAGGCCTATACGGGAATCAACCATAACCTGTAGTCTTAACTTATCTCAAATCCTACAAAGAACATTAAAAATTCTGGTATGGGGGGCTAGAAAATTTCAACTTTTTGCTTTCGGTAATGTAGTTGAGAAAGTATGGAGTAGTTGGTAATTTCTTCAATGGTTGATTTGTTCCCTTGACATGGTAATATTTTGGGAGCATCCTATACTCTTCCAGTTAAATAGTATGATCAAGTGTGAGACAGCGGTAGTATTCATATCGAGTATGTCTATTTCTATGGGTTAAAGAACTTAAAGTATACATGCTTCATGGGAATTCTTGGGACTCTTATCTTTTTCATAAATAGTTTTGGTTTTTATATGTTAGTGATGGGGTCTTGGGTCTTTTTTCTGGAGTGGGGCTTTGGCTGTAGGACCACAAGTGATAAACATAAATGCCTTTGGTATGAGCAAACATGGTTACCCTTTTTCCGTGTTTACATTTAAAAATGATTAGAAAAGCTTTATTGTGGGATTTCATGGGAGGCTTATGTTTAGATTGTTTTTGTTCATTTATTCACCGACTGCCGTCGTGTTTCTTTTGTTCAATTCAAATGGTTGTTAGAACAAGAAATAGAATAATTTGTTGGATATGTGTACATGCATGCAAGTTCACTCATGCACTCATTTGGATATGTTCGTATGCGTATCTGCGCATGATACTCATGTCTCAAATGGAATTAATCACACTTCATTAGTTAATTATCTTTCTATGAGAAATTCTCAATGCAATGCTGTTGTGGATACGATGCTACTGCTGTTCAGCATTTGATCATGAGTGGTATATTGAAAACTGTGAAGGGTTTTTATAAGGTTTAAGATTGAATAAAGGGAACATCTTCAATCATTGATGAGATTACGCGATCGAAAAGCCAACACTTTTTCCGAGTCCGTTATCAGAATTTCATCTTCTTCTGGCTTGATTTCGAGATAAGTGACACTACCTCACTTCAAGGTGATTGCAAGCATCCAGTATGTCTCGCCAGGTGAATTTGGTGATCAATCCTACAAGGTAATTATTTTGGGAATGAAGGCTGTTTATGTTTCCTCAGTTTGTCTTGTAGTTATGCAACTTTTTTTCCTTATCGTGTAAAGATGAAGTGCTAGTTACAAAGTGACAGTAATTAGTTTTATTGGTTGGAAATTTTTGTATGTAGACCGGTTAGACATTGAGGGAATCACAAAATCTGACATTATTTAGTTTAAAACTTCTGGTTGGCATTATCTCAGTTCGTAATGTTTTTTTAATTTCTAAAACGAAGGTAGTATGGTTGGAATGTTTCCTCTTTCGATTTCAAACCCTACTACATGAATTGAAGGGTATTTTTTTTTAAAAAAAATCTTACTACTTGTAAGAGTTGAAGAGTGCAACTAAAATGTTTTAATTTTACTTAAGTGAAATTTATAAATTGCAATAGTTATCTAAATGTGTTGTACCTGTGTAATTATATAACAATTTAAGATCAAACATCCAAATTAATTATATAAAGTTCTTCATTTTCGGTAAGCATATATTACATCTGTTTGAACTTAGGTTTTGTCCATCATTATGGTTGAGTGGCAGAAGCAATTTATCTTCATATGCTATTATAATAAACTTAAAATTATCCCAAACAAATCCCGAACATTGATCATTACATATGAATATGTAATTTACCAAAAAAAAAATTATCCCAAACAAAAGCGTGTTTTTTTTTTGCCTCTAAAAAATAATTTGTCTCGTGAGATTCATTAATTAGACTAGTAGTTAAAAATGATCATGTTGTCTTATTTTGTGTGAATTCGAATATTAACTATAAAGATTTATAAAATATTTAATCAAACAGGAATGAAACTAAAGAAGAATGGACTTGTGCCTTCAAAAACTTTAGTCTAATACTATAAGCTTAAAAATACAAGAACTTATTAAATATTTAATCAAGCACGGACGAAACTAAAGAATGACGGACTCATATCCTCGAATGTTTTAATCTAATAGTAAATTTTGGTCCTATAAGCTTAAATATTAGACAACTTAAGTTTTGTCATCCATTTTTTTTTAATTTAAATATTTAATAAATAATTATAATTTTAAAATTAAATAATTTAATCCTTTTTAAGATTCGATCATGACTCAGGACGAGCAAACATCCAAATGGGCACCCAAGGCCGAAACTCAGCCCTTTTCCCTTTTTTTCCAGTAATTTTTCCACTTTAAAACGACACGGGATCGCTCAAAATGGCGTCGTCTTCCCCGCGTCGAACGCTTCTTCGTCTTCTCTTCTTCCCCCTCTCAACGTTGCTTCAAATGAAATCCCGATTTTCCTTTTGTTTCTTGAGAAAATTATATTGAGGTACTCTCATTGTTTGTAGTTTCCGATAACACTCGGTACTTCTGAAAACGGTCCAAAGCATGCACACACACATTTCCAAGTTCCCACAAATAATCCAATTCTTGAAAAACAAGAAACTGAAATTTTAGCTTGTTTATTTAAGATTCTTCTCTACATTTAGATTATCTTTCTCATCAGTCTTTCATCATATATATTTATATCCTCGGTAGCATTATCTTAACAATGGAGGAAAGTATACTGGATCAGCATTGGAGTAGTAAGATATAGTTAAATAAAGCTAGATTTAATAAAAGGGTATCTTTTTTTTTTGGTTTTAGATTTTATATTTGGATTATAATCGGACGCTTGTTGATCTTGTATTTCTTATCATTATCTTGTTTTGCCAAAATGGTATTTTTATCTTCGTTTTTCACTTTGAAATCTTTATTGTTTTTAATTGATTGTGTTGATTCTCCTTGTTAGATGTTGATGATCAAGTTTGATGGTAAATGAAGGAGAAATTGATTGTTCAATGGGAGAGCTTTCTTACAAGGAAAATGTAGCTCAATGTTCTAGTGTTTCGAGTGAAGCTAATTGTGCAACAATGGGCACAAGCGGCAGCGAGGGCGGCGTTGAAATCACAAATGTACAAAGCTTATAGAGAGAGATGTAGAAGCAGCTTTAATTCTGATGGAATTATCAAACGATCGTTTATGTTCGCGTAAGACTAAGTTGCAATCACCAGAGAGAAATGGAGCCTGTCTTGGTCAGCGAAACGGGAGCAGAACGAAAGTTGGCGTTGAATCTATGAACAACAATGTTGTTGAAAAATTCTGGACGAATGGATCGAGCTTATCAAAGCTGAAAAAGACGGCAAAACGGACATGCATGGGTAGGCAAGTCGAAGTTGATTACCATTGCATTAAGGCTGAGAAGGTCCTTGATGAAAATGAACTGCCAATTTCTTCTTTGAAGAGAAAGAAACTGTGCATATCTTCCTTGGGGAAATGTGGTTTAAAGGAAGTGAAAGCTGAACCTGGCTCCTTTGGAGGATCAGAGGTTGCATATAGTGTTCAAGAGCCAAAAGGCTCGATCCCAGAACCATTTGAGAAGCTGCAATTCGGTTCAAGATGCCCCACTGCTCACCAGGGGTTTTCGTTCTCTATCATCATTTCCTTCCGCCATTCGCTCCGCAATGATTACTCCGCATGCAAAAGATGATCCTTCAGCATCAAGCAACAATTCTGCTGAAAGCAATCCTAAAAGCATTGGCAGATATCGCAGTCTCACCATATCTGAAATTGTCGAGCGAGTCAGATTGAATCCCGGTGATCCTTGCATTCTCGAAGCTCGGGAGCCACTTCAGGAGTTGGTTCGAGGTGCTCTTGCAATATTTTCGTCAACAACAGCCCCTCTTGGTGCAAAGGACTGGAAGACTCTCACTGTTTATTCCAAGTGTGACAAGAGTTGGTCCTGGATTGGTCCATTATCCATTAAGCCGCACAACGGTATGAACGAAGCTATATCATCCGAAGCTTGGGGTCTTCCAAGTAGGACAGTTCTGAAATTAGCCAATTGCTTTGCAGATTGGTTGAGAATTTCTCAAGAAAGTCTTCAAAAGATTGGAAGCCTTCCTGCACCACCTTTGACATTGATGCATCAAACTGTGAATGTGAGGGAAAGAGTAAGAGAAGTCCGACCTCGAAAAACCGTAGCTACCAACAGTCGATGCCCCGAAGAAATAAGGGATTATTTCCGAAAGGAAGAAGCTGTTAGGTACTTTGTTCCAGAGAGGGCCTTTTGTTACACTACAGTAGATGGTAGAAAATCCACAGTTGCTCCACTAAGAAGGTGTAGCGGCAAGCCATCATTGAAATGCCGAGAACACTTTATGCTTAGAGCAGATAGACCACTAAACATCACAGTCATCTCTCTCGTGAGGGATGCAGCTGCCAGATTGCCAGACCGTATGGGCACTAGAGCCGATGTTTGTGTCCTTGTAAGAGACTCGCAATACACCGTGGAAGAAATCTCCGACGAGCAACTCAATCACATTGTCAGTGGCGCCTTGGACCGATTACACTACGAACACGATCCATGCGTGCGATTCAATGCGGAGAAAAAGTTATGGTTCTATTAACACGGAGACAGAGAAGAAGATGATTTCGAGTACGATGCTACTTTTTTGACAAAGAAACGAAGAAGGCAACGATGAGTCCCGTTGCACCTTATATAGCGAGCTCCATTGTAGCTCTTTTGTAGTCTTGAATTATGATTTTTTGAGTTGGGCCAAGTTGACAAATATGAACATCTTAAAACAAATTGTTTAGTGGATGGAACTGCCGTGTTGGTTTTAGATTGGGACCATTTGAATCAAAATTTTATTTTTAAATTTTCGGTTATTTCAGTTCAGGATAGTTTCGAACTCAGATTGAGCCAGTTTCAGAATTGAGTTATTTTAAGACATTTTAGGTTAATTCATTCAAGGTTGACACATTGATTCAGTTTCAGATTCAAATTCAAATTCAGATCGAGTCGGTTTAAGATTATTTTAAGAAATTTTAGGCTAATTCACTCAATGTCCCCCCCCCCATCAAGAAACAAGAAAAAAAAGACAAGTAAGAACCAACAAAACGAGACAAGTGCAATCTTTTCATTATTTCCTACTAATATGATTTCAGTAACCAAAAATTAAAAAGTCTAGCAAAGGGAGTACTTACCCATACAAATATATAGATAACTCCAATGCATCTCTTAATTATCAAACCGGAAAAAAATTCACATAGTTCAAATTGGACCAGGAAGCCTACCATTGTGGTGGTCAATCTTAAAGCGATACCCCAAAACAACTGAACTTTTAGTAGAGAACTCGGACAGAGACTTGATTGTTGAGGCAGAGTTTTCTGTTTTTGCTAATGCATGCATTCATTGATTGGATATGGGAAGGAAACTGCACAGTTGTTAATCTGAAAAGGTTGGCGGATCCAGGTCTTGTCAATGTAAACGTTTGGATTGAGGATGAGTCATAGTCACAACCAGAAAGGAAACGCTCTACATCCTCTAAAGTTGCACTTCGGGGAAGTCCTTGCAGTACCACCTGCAAATTTTAGGCAAAGTCATATAAGATTAAAGCCTGGCTAAGTAAGCCAAAAGCCTCGCTAAGTGATGGAAATTTTATGGAAAGGCTCTTAAATGATTAAAGTAGAAGCTCTCCCAAAAATCTTAAACAACTGAAGACCCTTAAAGAGAACACAGGTCAAAATAAATATAAACCTTAAGGTGCAATATAGTAAATGGAAAATTCATTATAAAAGAGAAAATCTTGTACATCATTACTAGTCGCAAATACCTAAAAGATTATCAAAAATGCCACAATTTTTTCCACAATACAGAAGTCTATTCATAACCGCAAGTCCACAACTAAA
This sequence comes from Hibiscus mutabilis, assembly GCA_019671005.1. Lineage (NCBI taxonomy): Eukaryota > Viridiplantae > Streptophyta > Magnoliopsida > Malvales > Malvaceae > Hibiscus > Hibiscus mutabilis. Next base: position 5,791,101 of record CM033743.1, read on the forward strand.
CTAATATCATGTATATAACAGTTGCATGTAGTCCTACGATTAAGCTTAATTAGCGAAACTGACAATGCATATAGCGAATAATATGATAATGCAGTTTCTCAAAATGTCGAAAATTCAATCAACTGAACAATAAAGAGCACTATAAAACATGAATGTTTTGACTTACAGTTTTCCCATTGTATGGTGTAACTATGTCCCAGTCAGAAGCATCAACCTGTTGTACCAAAAGTTTGAAACCCGACATTGTCAATCAAACCATATCAGATCAATTTACAATACAATTGAACGTTCCCTATCCAACCGGTATAGCCAATCAAACCTCCGAATTGTCCTAGTTGCATTACTAAATGCAGCAGGTGATGGGAACCGCAACATCCTAATTGCAAACAAAGAAAACTCAAAACATTAATTTTAAGGATCCCGATCATTTAAAAAATCTAAAGAAAACCCAGTCTCCAATATGTAGCCTTGATCAAATTTGAAACATTTAACCCGAAAAAAGATAATAAATAAAGAAGTTTACATTGCAACAGGAAAAAAGTTGCGGTTGTAGCTGACTTTAATATCATCCGGCGTTAGATTACACCCTTCAAGCAAGCTGATTATATCGCTCTTCATTGTATACTTTGTCGCTCCAAAGAGTTTCCCATAAGCAAATCCTAAAAAGTGTTTTGAAAGGGTAAACTAATTCAGGGGGATTTAAAAAAAAAAAGATTTTGCATAAACCCTAAAGTCTACAAGTAACAAATAAAGGGGTGTTCTAGGTATTAACCTTTGCTTGCGGAATCGAGGAATTGATCGACGGAAGCTTCCGGTGGCGGCGGTTGTTGTTGATCCGGTTCGGTGGAGAACCGTCTCGGTGGTTCGCGAAGGAATGAAGGTAAGGCGTGGGTTGGCTTGATCGTTCGAACCGAAACGTGCGATTTGAATGCGTTTCGGAGGAGATTCATATTCCCTTTTCCTTAGGTTTTCGCCTTTTGAAGGACCGATTTGGGTGAAAAAATGCAGCTGAAGATCGATGAGATGAAAGAACAGTGGCTGAGAGAGCAACTATAGTCGAACTCGGAAGTGGGGATAAGGTCGAGGCTAATGCGTCACCGTTTTAGACTGAAGATACAAAATCTTCCGGTCAAGGCTAATGCGGCGCCGTTTTGAACTGAAAAAGGAATAAAAATAATATTTTATATTTCCCTTTTTTGGATAATATGTATGTCTATATTAAGGTCCAAGTTCGGGATGTAAGGCTACTCATTCCAACAATTAAGTCTTCAAGGTTTGAACTCGTGCCCTCACCTTAGGAGTGCAATGTGCCTTACCAATGTACTCATTAGGAGCAAATTTTTTCTTCCCCTAGATATAAATTGTTAAAAAATGAAAAGATTTAACATTTCAAAGAAAAAGTAAAAAATATTTAATTTATTTTATTTTTCCTTAAATAAAAATATCAATACCAACAAGTGTTAGGTGCAATGACAATGCACATTATTTTTCTAAAGAGAAAATTAGAGTTCAAATTTTAAAGACGATATTGTTAAGAGAAAAAACCACAAATTTTGAACATAAACTATAAAATAGACATGTATTATAAAAAAATATCAATCCAAATAACTGAAAGAATCATTATTTCATTTATTTTCACTTTCTTTCTCCTCTACTACTTCTACTCCAACCCAACACATAGGATAAATTTTAATAAAAATAATACAAGCATAAATATAAACAGTTAAATGCTTTGCAACAAAACACATACATGAGATAATATTTAATGTAACAACAATGTATAATTCTATTTATTGTAATGTTAATAATTTTTAGAGCAAGTAATTAAAAGTTTTCAGTTGGTATATTCGCCTCCCTTAAGTTATAAATTCTAGACCTATTATGAATAAATTTCTCATTTTCTCTCTTCTTAAATAAAAATTATTAAAAAAAATATATTTATTGTAATAAATAAGATTATAATGGCCACAATTTAAATCACGTACATTGAATTTAGCATAATTTATCAACTTTTCTATGTAACTATAGCTGCCAAACAGGTGTTCGTTCAAATAATTTCCGGGTGGATCATAGTTGCAAATGACAAACGATCCTTTATTATTATTATTATTATTATTATTATTATTATTATTATTATTATTATATTTAGTGCTAGCACAACCCACCTTACGCATATCTTTCCATATAATTTGGGTATAATGGCCACACATTTTATTTTTGGCGCACGAGTTCGATTTCAAATTGAAAAAAATTTGCTTCGATGCCCATGATTTTACCACAATGGCAGGGCTCCAATTGGTTGAGCCGCCACCCCAAAACATATTTTCCCCGTAAAGGCAGTAAGAATGGATCAACTTGCAATTATTGGCACGCTTTTTTAGCTCACTGTTTGGCGAAGTTGGCGACGGTGTAGCTCCAAATTAAAGGTGCTTGTCGATGACGGCGTCTCACAGCGTTATGGGCTGAAAGAAAATCGGTTTTTTGTCGGAAAACCACGTTAGCCGAAATAACAACGTAAAAGAAGAAGAAAATTGTGAAAAAAAATGTTAACTTTTGTAGACATTTTAGACTTTTAAAACACGCTCTTAATTAGACGAGCCATATATATATAATATAGCAATGGGAGAAAGAAAATGAGGAAGAAAATGACAGTTTCAATTGGTTTCAAAGTTCAAAACTAAATTGTTAACAATTTTTCATGGTTAATTATCAGAGACGTCTCTAGATTTTGAGCTAAATTTTAAATTTGATCTTTAACTTTAAAATATTACAAGTTAATTGTAAAAATTAAATATCATTTTAATCTAGTCCTTAAATAACATCTTGGATTTAAAATAGTTTATTTTTCAAATTCATATGAATTATTATATTATGGGTCATTCTCGCCGCTTCATCCATGAGACCAACCAATAAAAATCACCAATTTCATTATTTTTTTCATGTTATATTTTTTACGAAGTAAATCTTCACTCATATTTACTGTAAATTAATTTTAAAAATATTTTTTACTAAGTAAAAATTTAATTGGTAAAAATATAACATGAAAAAAATAATGAGATAAATAATTTTTACCGGTTGATTTCAGAAATGATGTGGTGGGAATGAGCCATAATATAATTTTTTTACTTGCAGCATCGCCACGTGTGCATTATCCCTCGTCCAAATACCCGCAGCGCGAACCGGCCAGCAACGGATCTTTGTTTCCGTTGTTTTTGGCTCTCTTTCTCCCTCTTCACGCAAAAAAGACAAGAACTTTCAAAACCGCCACTTTCATAATTTCTTTGTCTTAATTTCTTCATTTAACCAGGTATTAAATAAAATAAAAGAAAATTAGAGGAGCGGAAGGTCCGCTAATTTTCTGTGATTTTTTTGTTTGTTTTATCGAGAAATTGAAATTGTTTTAGCTCGCTATGTCGAATCTTCATCTGTTAAATTCGAGAATTTCTTTTCATTTTGTCGTTTGGTGGATCTTGTTTGGTTGTTTTCCAGGTAATATAACTTTCCCGAGAAAACAAAATGAAATTGTGTACCGGTTTTCTGGCTGGCATTTGGTGTTTAGGAATCAGGATTAATTTTGTAGACGAAATTCACGTTTCTGAGATGAAGATCTATCTTTTTTCCCTTTTGATTTTTGATTTTTGATTTTTTTTTTGTTTTAGGATTAATTTCATCGCTTGTGGTTACATTGGATTCGATTGAAATATTTCGCACGCACGATTGGGATTGGATGTCAAAACCTACAGTCTATTTCGCTTGTAAAGGAGAGAACAAAACGCTTTTACCCGACGTCACTAAACCCGGCGTCCTTTATTCTTTCAGAGGTCAAGAATCTTGGCAGGTTCCTAAATAATTCGCCTTGATTTTTCAATTTTCAATTCTCTTTTCTCTTGATTGCTTATTACTGGTTAGTAGAGAATTTACATTAAAAATTCATTTAAGCTGAAGAATGGTGTCTTTGGTTGGTTCTGTTTAGGAATTTTATGCTTCTAATCATGTTTTATTGGTAAGGTTTTCACAATGAACTTAACATTGATAAATCAACAAGTCATAGTTCGTTAATTCTATTTCGAATTATTCCTCCGAACTTCGATTATTAAAAAATTATATCACTTATATCTAACTTATTCTCTAAACAGAACTAATTTTGAGATTTTGTTGATTATGCATGTTGAATTCAATCACTATTTAGGGAATTGGTTATATTTTACTTCATGATAAGTGTGCTATTCTGACATTTTACTTCATCTAAATCCTTCACAATTGTTGGTTTGCCGTTGTGACATCGATTTTGCATCTACGACATTTCTTTTTCATTGCAAAGAGTGTGGAATGAAATTTTAACCTTTGTGATTTCAGCCATTGACAGATTTGGATGGCAAGAAATGCAAGCGATGTGGATTCTACGAGAAGGATGTCATTAAAATAAGTCATGTATATGAGGAGTGGGAGTTTTGTGGTTCTGACTTTAAAGCTCCATTTGGGAAATACACATTGTTTAAAGAAAAGGAACTTAATGCTACATTCCACTGTCCGGAATGCGCAACTCTTCCTGGTGGTAAGAATTTTATTTTTGTTTCCAACTTTATGCGCAGGTGCTATAGTACCATATTAATGAGCTAATCCAGGGCATGGTTAATTAAACCTTTGCTATTATATTGAGACTAAAGGTTGTTGGCTTGGTTTGTACTTGCATTACATTTCCTGGTTAGTTATTATAGAAGAAACAGTATTGCATTCGGCTTCCTTGGCATCATTTAACTAGAACATCTGGTGTTCGTCTGTTATCGTAAAAATGAGCTGAATGAGCAATATCTGCAAAGGTTTAAGGCAGAAGGACAACTTATTCATCATGTCGATTCTTTTTCCTCTGTTATGCCATGTTTACTTGAGTGCACACTTGCTTTGGTAATATTGATGTTTAAATCCAGATGCACAAGTTGTTTTCGTTGTAATTGACAAATTGGTATTTACTATTTGTTTATAGCTTCCAATGCAACCCCTCAAAATCATAATGGTGGAGATGACAACGATGATGATGGGAAGGAAATGCGTATTTTTATAATTATACTGATTACCCTGCTGGTTTTAACTGTAACAATAATTGCACTGGTGGTGACTCATAAACATTGGCAAAAGAAGAAGAGGCAACAAGAACAAGCTCGGTTCTTAAAGCTATTCGAAGAAGGGGATGATATCGAGGATGAACTAGGCCTCGGTACTGTAATATGATGAAAAAACTTTGTTACCTCCTGTACAGTAAGTTGACCTTACATAAAATTTTGCTTCTTGTGGGAGGGAAAAGGAAAAAAATGAAAACCGACACTTCGTTGTGCAAATTTTGATATACATCTGTGATACTAAGGTGGCTATAGATATGTGTATAGTTGAGTTTTGTGGTCCTCTTGGCCCATGTATTAGTCAATTAGTATCTAGGTTCTAAGTCTTGTAATGAAGAACAACAATGCCTTCTGTTTTTATCTAGCACATCAATGGAATCACCATTTATCAGTAGCAGAGTATTTTATATAATGTTTGAACATTATTTTGTTACTAACATTTTGCTTACATAAATTATTGCAATTTTGGAACCAAACTACCCGGGTGGTTTTCACCTTCACTGCATATTGTTGTATTCATATTGTTCCTGAAGCAGACAAGGGAAGTACCCGAAGATGCTATCGCAAAACCCCATTTCATCGATGCGGTAGCCGTTGGTCGTTCTTTGTTCCTCTCCGTAGTTGTAGTAAGAATCTTCGTCGTCTTCTTCACGATATTGATGGTAACACCAAGGATTATGATCACAATCAGGATGGCTAAATCCATCCTCATGATTATAACTGGTTGAACTTTGATGCTGATCTTCACTTTGGCTATAGTCTTCTTTGTTAACCATAGTGTCATTGCATCCATCATCATCCCCACCGTACCTGCCGACCTGGAACAGATAGTCTCCCCCGTAGCCTCCAGGGCAAGAATCGTATTCCGATAGCCAATGCCTGCAATTGGAATCCAATTGCCTCTCGTGTTGTCCGTGGTAAGCCGTCTCTTCAAGGGAGTGAGGATCAGAAACGGGATAAAGATGGAAGATATCGAACAATGAATCCGGTTCTTCATTATTGGTATTGAACAAAGAATTATAATTATCCTTGGCAGGTGTTTCTACCATGTCAGAGCTGAAGTACTCCATTGCTGCTGCTGCTGCTACTAATGCTCTAAGGCTCTGCAGTCCCTTGGTTATAACAAAAAGGAGAGGGGAAAATTTTTGTAAATGTTCATTAAATTTGGTGGGAGATTCTTTGGTAAAAGTATAGTAGATATCCCTCTACAATATCAAGAAATTCACTTTGGTCCTTCAAATTTGGAAAACATTTTAGTACCTGTATATTAGACCCGTTAAAAAAACTGGTCATTTCCGTAACAGTTTAAAAAAACAGTAAGATAAATTCGTGTCCATTAAGGAGAGTGACGAGCTTCAAAAAAGGAACACTGCATTTCAAAAGTGGTTCATTCCGTAACAGTAAAAAGAGGACTAAAATGTTACATTTCAAAATATAAGGATTAAAACGAAATTTTCAACAGGATGGAATCTGTTTTTAGAGGGAAAACAGGGAAAATTAGGCGCTTTTTTATGGAAGAAGAGGGCAGGTCGGTCGTTAGAGCATCTTATGCAAAACTTCTCGATCACCAAAATGCATCCACTTGCTAATAAAGTGTCTTTCTTATATTCTCCCCATGTCATAGTGGTTACTATATTACCTAGGGGGTAAATGAACTGAATTTGAACGCATAAGTTCGGTTTATATTTGTTTATTTATTTTTTAAGGTATTTATGTTTGATTCGTATTTGTTTAAATTTTTAATATTGTATTTGTTTGTTTGTTTTCGAAGGTGTTAGTTTTCGTTTGTTTAGTGTTTACGGACATATTCGTTTATAGATCCGCTAACATGTTTGTTTATATGTTCTCCAAAATGGTGAAATTATACCCACTAGTCATTAAACTCCTTAGGCTTCACGGTTTGAACTTCAAAGTTTATCGTGCGTTCAATTTAGTCACTACTTTCATCAATATTTAAAATGTAAAAACAAGGAAAATGAGATCCGAGTAAACGAGTTTATAAATGAATCGAAAAATGAGCTTGTTCGTAAACATAAATGAACTGAAGACATTTATTCGTGCTCGTTTGTTTATTAAACAAACTTAAAATTTTTGTTCATACTAATTTATTTAGCTTAATAAACGAACGGTTCACGAACAATTTGTCGAATGCTCTGTTCATTTACCCCTCTAATATTACTCAAACTTTAAATTTTGTATTATTTGACCGATCTAATTTCATCATAATCTAATATTTTTATTAAATAATTTAATTATTTATAGTCTCTCCACTCTCCATAACATATAGTTTTAGTCTTGAAACTATATTTTTCCTGTTAATTATCCCGTTAATTATGTTAAGCAATTTTTAAACTTGATGACGTAATATATATATATATATATTTCAGTTTTTTCATTTTAATATTTTTGCTTTTTCTCTCAAATATTTATATAATAATTCTAGTAGATTGTTATAGTCAACAGCTTGAGAATCACAGTCAATCAACCTTCATCACATGTTTAAAATAAAAGTTACATAAAATTACTTAACCAAATTAATGGAACAAGTTAGTCTTAAAAAGACTAAAAATAGATAAAATTGGGAACTATTTTGATTTAAAAATATATGAGATAATTGTATAAATGTCCCCTGTATTTTATCAAATTTATCAATGTGATGCCTAAAGTTTATAAACATTTAATATATTCTTATACATCATTTTCGTTTTTTAAAATATCCCTAAAACTAACAATATTAAATAATGACGTGATAGCGACACGTAACACTTTTTCAAGCTGTCCCCAAAAATAGACAAATCTAAGGGCAAATTACTAATTTTACCATAACATTTTGTAACAAAATAAAAATATAAGGGCACCGATCTTATTTTTTTGTTCTTTTTCTCTCCCACGATTTTTCTCTTGTTATCAGAAGCACATGCCCCTCTACCCACTGTAATCATAGCTTCCCATAAAAGCAGAACTAAACAATCGACAAACCGAATCGAATTAGTATATGAATGAAGAAACCAACTAGCTAATATAGCAAGAGTTAAGTTCATATTTTACTAAAAAAACAGCTAATTTTCAGCCTAAACATATGTTCTGACATATAGAATTGCATTATATTGTAACCTAAATCTGCATTTAAACATTAAACGAAATATAATCTAACCTTTTGAGAATCGAAATCATTTGCACCAACAATAACAATTGACCTAATTGATTCTCTGATAGGATGTTTTGAATCACCTTCAATAGGTATGAGCTTATCCAAGAATTTTTCCGAACAATTTTTCTTCTCTTTAACCTTGATCCGCCATTACCTTCAACCACATAAGTTCTGTCTTGAAATCGAGGTAGTTCTTCTTCTCTATTTCTACCGATAACATCTTCGAGCTTTTCACCTCCCCTGGACATCTTAATCTTCTTAGGATCCATCCTTATCTTCCCACCTTCACAAATTGAAGTCCTCAATGTCTCGGAGTAGTGGCAGCGGAACCAACTGGACCCGGTTCTCAAGGCGAGCTTTGCGGGCAAAATATCAGCTATTTTTGTAAACCCATTTTTGAAATAGAGAAACATGAGAAGTTTCAGTCGAAATAGAGAAACACGAGAAGTGACAGCCGAGAAAAAGTCAAATGGTTAAACTTTGGACACCAGTCCGATTGTCATGGGGAAGAAGAAGGGAAAAAAGAAAGAAAGAAAAAACAGGAAAATGAGATCCATGACCTTATATTTTTATTTTTATCAAAAAAGAAAAAAAGGTAAAATTGTAATCAAGCCCTTATATTTTTCTTTTTTTTAAAAAAAACTGTCATGTGGCAGTATGAGGAAGTGCCATGTATTGCTGCTACGAATCCACGTTGTAGCTCTAGAAACCCTGTATAATTGATCAAAGTTTAATGACCATTTGTGAACTTTATTTTTTTAAAACAAATCAAGCTATTCTTAATGTTCTTCAAACTCTATGATGCTAGTATTTCCCTTGTCAACTTTTTTTATGTTAAATTTGTTAATAATTCACAAGGGGGTTGTTTTCTATATTATTCCTCGAGATTATCAAAAAAATATTTAAATTAAATAAAAAAACATTCATAAGTTTATTGTTAACAAATTAAATTTAAACAAAAAGAATAATTGAGAATCTACTTAAAAAGTTTCACTATGATCACAAATTTTTAATTACCATAATAAGTACACAATTTTACACTTAGTTATACATGATATGAAAACAATGAGAAGTTCATAAATTGGCAAAAATAAACACACTTTTGTTTATGCTGTAGATTGGAAAACTATAGTGGTCAGATAACTAATACAAATGCTCAAAATTAGTATCTTTGAGTTTTCAATTAACTGTGAAAAATAAGATTTATATAATAAATTGGCTCTTACCGAATTAGGTGATAATTAATTAAACTTTTAAGTGAAATGTTATCTTATTTGAACCTTTATTCGAAAATTCGTAATCAAATAAGCCCTTGAAACTTGATTATATAATTTTCAAATAATGGTTCATTTGAGTTTTTTTTTTTTAATTCTAGAGACTTATTAGATCGTAAATTTTCACATAGACTCGATTCAAACAACACTTCGCTCATTGACTTCTTTAATTATCACCTCTTTTACGTGGTCGATTAATTATATAAACCGAAAAACAAAAGTTAAAAACAAAATCCGATTGTTAATTTGATCAAAACTAGATATGGGCACGGGCACGGGCACGGGTCGGGTCGGGTTTTTGCCCCACCTGAATCCGACCCGAAAATAAATACCCTAAACCCGCACCCGACCCAACCTGAACATATTTTTTAAAAAAATCCGATCCGACCCGAAAATAAATATACTAAACTCGACTTATAAAAAAAATTAATTTTAGGGACCTAATTGTAAAAAAATAATTTTAGAGAACTTAATCATAAAAAATTATAATTTGAAGGACTAAATTATAAATAAAATTTAATTTTAAGATCTAATTATAAAAAATATATAAAGAGGGGTATTACTATAAATATCTCTAAAAACTTAGGGGAAATTACACAATTAGTCCCAAGTCGAGTCGGATATTTTTCATCCTAAACCCGAACCCGACCTGAATTCACACCCTTAATAAAAACCTGACTCAACCCGACCCGAACTCAATTTTTTCATTAAAAAATCTGATTTAATCGGGTCGGGTCTGAACCCAACCGAATCAGGTAAAATGTCCATCCCTAATCAAAACTGTGGGAAAGAGGTAGGTTAAATTATAGTTGGATTTTTCCTTTACTTGACTGCTTCACGGAAATCAAGTTAACCTAAGAATGTTACCTTTGGATTTTGAAATGCTTCAATCATATACGGGTGGGGTTTCTTTAAATAAAAATTCCAAAATATATTTATTAGTAGTTTCATAATTTCATTACTCTATAAATATGTATAAAAACTTAAAATTTATAAAGTTATAACAGTAATTTATTTTTTTGTCAAAATAATTATTTTTGAAAACATTTTTTAAAATTGTTATATTTCAATTATATTATTTATTCAATATTACTATCGTTAATAAATGTTATTGTTAAAAGTTATTTTCCAGAGTAAGTGATGGAACTAGTTTATTTAATTTTGTAGTCATTTTTTGTACCTTTAATAAAAAAAATCTTATTTTTATAAAAAATCATAATATATATTTCAATTTTATAAATATTTGGCTTACATATAAAAACCTTTGAACTTTCGAAAAAATATTGAATTAAACTTTTAAATTGTTTTTGCACCCAATTAAACATTTGAACAAAAAAATTAAATCAATTAAGCCCTTTAACCAAATTTTAACCATTAAATTTTGGCAATTCTATCGTATTGCATTTACAGATTTTTTTTTAATTTTTTATTGATTTTTATGTTTTTTTAGAATTTCAAAACTTAAAAAAAAGTTAAATAAAATATTTTTTAAAATATCAAGAGAAAACACTATAACATGACGCAAAAAATATCAAAATTTAAAGGTTAACATTGGTAAAAAAAAACTTAATTGTTTTAATTTTTTAGTTCAAAGGCTTAATTATGTACAAAAAAGAATTCAAGGGCTTAATTGATTTTTTTCAAAAGCTCAAGGGCTTCTTACACCCTTAAGCCTAAATATTTTTTTATTACAAACTTAATTTGTAAAAATTAAATATTGTTTTGAATAACAAAAGCCCTTTATTTAAATATTGTCTTATTATTAAAAAAAGTGCTTTTGCACAAGTCCCATATGCAATCTTAAGCACATCCTAACACAAAATTACTTGCATGAATAATTTAAACGCATTCTGAAATGAGAAACCATGTTATAAGTGCTCAAACCGCATCTAAACCAACAATTCAACATTTTGAACTTTAATAAACTAAAAATAGTAGGGCGGAAAGGAAGAAGATAGGTTCGATTACACTTTGATGGCATATTTCCTTAGTGGGAAATACATCTCCTTCTTCTTTTCCCGCTCCGTCTTCAAAGATGCCTGCATATAAACCCAGACAATCAAATTAGAAATCTGAATAGTATCGGAGTAAGTACCAAAACATCAAGAACAAGGGGAAAAAATAAACCAAACCAACCAAGGATTCGATACTACAGACCTCAAATATAGATGTAACTTTAACACGACGAATGCCAAAGTCACAAAGCATAACCTAGGGTTAGTATGCATGAGTTCTCTAACCGCTGAATTCATTGGTTAAGCGAGTATCAATGTCGGTATTTAATTCAAGCATTTGCTCAACATTAAATTTCCTATGTAGTTAACCGGTTGATAGATAATCTATTTCATATACGCACCTCCTCAAGTGAACCATCCAAAAACCTACACTCCTATAACAAGATTTAAGAGTTGGGATTACAAATAAATATTGTCCATACCCATCCAAACCAAAAGATAAACTAAAATAAATTGGCATTTAAAAGATAAGCCTCCATTTCATGCTAGGCTCGGACATTTTCAATCCCTCCACTGTTTACTACCAAATACCCAAAGGCTATCCAAAATCTCTTATCCCCTAACGAAGTCGCTTGGACTCTTCATTTTTCTTAAAGCACCCATATCCGACACTTGTGTTGGACACATGGATATGGGAATATGACCTAAAGGATCATCCGAATACATAGAAAATAATTAGAAAAATCTAACCCATATCTGACAGCTGCACAAGTAACATAGGCTCCTAAACCTATATTCGAAGTTTTGGCATTAGCATAAACAAAGACAGCTAGCTAGCATTGTCTGAATTTACTTCAAATTTTCCAAGAGCTAGTGTCACAAATTCACCATACTCTCATTCTTTGCATGTACACATAACATTCAAGTGTTCAACCAACAAAACTCCAAATATCACAAGAACTAAAAGGACCTGATGTTTGGTAAGGCGGCGGCGAATTGCACGAGTCTTCTTGGGACGGAGATCCAAAGGGAGGAACTTCTTCTTCTTATAAGCTTCTCTAAGAGCCGATTTCTGCTTCTGCGAAATCACCGTCAAAACCTGCGCGATTGATAACCTCACAACTTTTCTGCAGCCAAATAAATAATAATTATATAATCATATAGTTCAGGATCTAATAAGAGGTAACTGAGAACTAAAGTGCAATGGAAAGGGTGAAATGACCAATTCCTTACATCTTGGAAAGCTTGTTAGGGGCACCGCCGGTGACCTTAGCGACGCGAAGGAGAGCGAGCTCTGCTTTCAAGTCCTTCAATTGGCTTAGCAGCTCCGTCTTTGACTTGTTCCTTAACTCATGAACCTTTATCCTCGCTTCAAAACCAAAAGAAGAACAGCATTTGCAGCGAGTTAGCCACTGAAAATCACTTCGAAATTAAAAAAAAGGAACTGAATTTGAGGTTATTTCTCTTACCCATTGTGAGTTTTGCTTACGCGGCTGCACTGATCTCTTCCTTGAAACCCTAGAAATATTGGAGGTAAAATAAGAAAGTAAAACCTTTGATAGGTCGACTTCGGAGCCGAATTAAGGCTTTTCTTTATTTGGGAATCCTCTTTCGGCCCAAGAAAACTGTTTCATTTGGGTTGGGATTAGGCATGGGTTGTATGACCTGTTGGGCTCCTTCGGACTGGATATTTTACCTTCGGAACGGCCGAACTTTAATTTAAATTAAACAATAAAATTATTATAAACATAAATATTAATATTGCAGTATCTTTTAATATTTTAGAGGATATATACTTTTGATTATTAAGTCTTTTTCCCTGCCAATTTTTTTAAGGTTGTCATGACTAATTCGGATCCACTCGCGTTACACACTTGACTTTTGTGAATAAATTTTTCAACAGAGATTTTATGTATATACAAGGTCTTGAACTTAAGACCTTTTTAAGCAATATTAAACTGCTTACCACTTAGACCGACCTTGTTGGTAGCCCTTAATCTTTAATTACACATAGATTGTAAATTTAGTTCATTCTCTCTAATTTTATCATTTCAAGTCGTTTTAATTTAATTATGTTATTTTGTACTATTATTCTTGTTGCTACTAAAGTTTTAAATTCTGGAAAATATAGAGATAAAAAAATTAAATTAAAACATAATAATTAAATTTACAATTTGTATATCATACAAAGATCAGTAACAAAAATTCACAAATGCAAAATTTGTTGAATTGGTTGAGTGGCCACTAATTAGCTAGTGACCAAATATATTTACATTATTTTATTTTATAAGGGTTCGAATGATACATTTGTTTTGTCGAACCATCTTATTCCACTTAATTTGTGAAGGAGAATTTAAGAAAATGCCTTTGTGTCAATAGCTAAAAAAACTAAAAATAAAAAATTCCAAAGTTGAATATTACTTGAATGTCTGGCAGCATATGTCCTATAAGAATCTCACTAAAATCATGGGATGTTGTAAATTCTTTTTTCAATTTCTTTTTGCTTTATTTTTGTTTTTTTATACCATGGTTATCGATAAAAAGTTCAAACATTTTATCAATCATTTAAATTTTAACATTATGAATGAAACGCATTAAGTTAAAAAAATTATTCTTATAATAAAGTTCTATAATATTTAATTCGAATTAATCAATCTAAATATCAGTTAGGGTAAATTACACGAAATGCTACTAAATTTTAATTTGTGTATCAAAAATACCACTTAACTATAAAATGACACTATTATACCATTAAACTTCATTTTTTGCTTCAATTCAAGCACTCCGCGGTTAAACTGCAGCAGCCCGTTAAATATAAAACGGCGTCGTTTTCATATAGTTGTTTTGATGCCTAAGATTTGCTAAAACGACGTTATTTTGTTAGAGAAAAAATTAAAAAAAAACATCACATTTGAAGAAGCTTGAACCAAAAACCTCTAAGATGATAGGTTTACACTAAATCATGTAACTAAATCCCAAACCCTAAACCATATATATACTAAAATCCTCAATCATAAACCCTAAACAATATATGTAACTAAACCCTAAACCCTATATATATAACTAAATCCTACAACATAAACCATAAACTCTAAAACTAAAATATTGTTTATAATTTATATTACAAATCCTAATATATATTATAAATAATATTTTAATTTTAGGGTTTGTGGTTTGAGATTTATCAGTTACATATTTTAGGGTTTGGGATTTGGAGTTTAGTTACATATACAATTTAGGGATTGGAGTTTAGGGTTTAGTTATATATATTATAAATAATATTTTAGTTTTGTAATATAAATTATAAGTAATATTTATTTATAAAGTTAGTGTATTTATAAAAATATATTATAGATATTATAAAATTATATCATGAGATAAATGAAATTAAGTTCGACTGTATTTTTATTTATATACTATTTGCGTTAAAATTATATCAAGTCTTTAAGTTGGTTTTGTGGTTTAGTGAAAACCTTTTATCCCAAAGGTCATTGGTTTGAGCCTCCTTAAATGCAATATTTTTTTTATTTTTTCTCTCTAAAAAAACGACAATGTTTTGCATTTAACATGCCGTTACAATTTAACGACGGAGTGCTTAAATTGAAGCCAAAAACGAAATTTAATAGTATAATAGTATCATTTTATAATTTAGTGATATTTTCGATACAAAAATTAAAGTTCAAAGACATTTCGTGTAGTTTACCCTATCGGTTATTATAAAAAATGAATTCAAACATTCTATAAACCATTTAGATACGGAACATAAAAGTTTTAATTTTTCTTCAACTTACCCTACGAATATAATTAAAATAATAAAAATCTAAAATGACTGCTTCGAAAACTAAAAAATCAAACTCAGATTATGCAAACAAAAAGTAAAACTAGATCTTTAATCATATAAACCCAAAATTACATGAACCAAAAACTTATATTTTTTATTTATCTTCTCGAGTAATTTTGTCCTAATTAATTTGGATTGATTCTGTCGCACAATAACTTTAAAGTTTGATAAGTGAGTTTTCTAATAGAAACATTCAACATACACAAAGACTCGAACTCGATATATATTTAAAGAATACTAAATTATTTAATATTTAGACCAAGCCGTTGATTGAACGAAAACTTACTTAAATCAAAATAACTTAAAATTTTAAAATCCAAATCAAGTCAACCCAATCCTTCCGGGCTTTGTCTCAAAGGCCTTCAACGTGTCTAAGCATTGAATCCCAGCATTTATTAGTTGCAGCCACTCGTATCACCGCCTTTTTTTTTTTAATTCATTAGTTTTATTACTAAGAAACTACCAAAAATTATAGGAAGAGTTTACAAATTATTATTGTAAACTAAATACTTAATTTTGACATTCTTTTAAAATTAATCACTTTAAATCAGACATGAACTATACATGAAAATGTTATAAACTCATTCAAATACTAGATTGAAAATTAGATACGAAACCTAACTACATCGACAAAACGAACCACAAAAAGAGATGAAGCTATTGATAGACCATTGAGAAAACGCAAGTCAGAGCCAAATATCGTGAGAAACTCTTTACAAGCGCAAACTGAGTATCCAAATTTAAACCAAAAGTTCAAAGCAGAAAAAATCAACAGGATTACAAATAAACTTCATCTTGATCAGTCGTTACGTCATCAAATCCAACCCTAATAAAACATAAAATAAAAAACGGCTAAAATGACCGAATGAATAGAAAACACATGTTAAAAAACAAAGATAAATATATCAATAGACAAAAATAAATGTGCCATAAAAGCAAAGAACCAATCTTTTAGTAGGAATTTGCCCTTTCTCACTCTCTTATCGCGCAGATTCTTTAAACCACCGGTTACCCTCGAGTGCCATCAATTTCCAAACTAACATCTTCTGCGCATCCCAAGCATCAACATTCATATACTTAAGCATGGACGAAGCAGCCCCATCGTCTTCTTCCTTAGCGTCGGCCATTACAATCCCATCATTCGAGACGCTAAAAGATTCAGCACAAATCCTTTGCCTTCCAATCAGATTAGCCTTAGGAAGAATGGAAAAGGGTCTTCTTCAAGCAAGCCAAAAAGTGATCACAAAAAGAATTCTCCTGTTTTTGCCAAGTCCAATGACCAAAAGAAGAAGAGCTCGACTAAGAACAGTTCATTGAAGCCAAAAACTGGTAATGGCAAGGCCAAGGGGATTGATCTTGTCACCCCTCCTGGTTCCTCACGGTATCTCTTGGGTGACTCTGTTTTTTCCGATGGAATGTCCGATTATGATCCGGTTTGGGCATTGGTTCCTGCTGAAGAAAACAAGGTTCAAACCATAACACAAAATCACTCCATCGTTTCGAAACCCAGTTCCCCTTCTTTTAATGAGAAGCCTCCTACAGACCAGGTTTGCTCTTTTTGTGTTTGATTCTATGCTGCTAAGATTCGGGCACTGAGTATAGTATATTCAAAATTTGAAGGTTTTTTATGCATTTGGAGAATCCTTGTACGTAATATTCCTATACTGATGTTTAAATACGTGACGGGTACAAAGTATCAAACACAAAATTTTCAAGAACATGGGCTTATTTTTGTAGCTAAACGTTTCGTAATCTTTCAGACCCTGTTAAAACTTTTCGAATTTCCAATTGATTTCAGGTTGTGGTTTTAAGGGTATCATTGCACTCTTAGTATTAAAAGGAGAGCCTCAGGCGCGAGGAGCCGGGAAAAATGCATCCGAAGGTCAAGACGGGGCGATGTGCAGGAGACGCGCGCCTCTGACGCTTTTGCCTGAGGCGCGAGGCGACGCCTTTTTAATCCTGAAGTGTTTTAAAAAAATACGTGTTTTATACTTTTATTAGGATATATTCTTCAACCTTAACCAGCCTCCCCAAATTGCTTTCTCCAAATTCACGATAAACACACAAAACCTAATTGCTCTGCCTCCCTCTAAATTTCAGCCACCCTTCAACCCTAGTCACCGCCGCCGACAAACCTAGCCACCGTCGTCGGTAAGTATAATGAGCAGTCACCGTTTATCTTCTCTTCTTTTTTTCTAAGTTCTAATTGCACTGTTATTTAATTGCTACTATTTTTACATTAAGTGCAGTGAGCATCCAATCACCACTTAATTTTTTTATGTTTATTTGAATGGGTTGTTTTCTTTTAATGGGTATATTAGATTCTATGTAACCAAACTGGATTACAGACACACAATGTTACAAGATTTTCGTTATGAATTCGTGGATAATGATTTATTTTTACATGTTTAGGCATTTGATTTTGTTGGTTATTATGTTTGGTATCTGAAAACATGCTTGTATTCTGTTTTACCAACCAATTTACAATTTTTAGAATAGTATCAATTATCAAATGACCTCCCCTGAATTGTCTCTAATCCTTCAAAGCCTAAACTTGGTATTTGTTTGATATCTATATTGGATAAGCATAGGTGAATTTACAATTTTCAATTCTTTAGGGATTATTAAATTGTTTAACAATTTGGCATGTCTAAATGTCAATGTAATAAATAATGAATTGTCATACATTATTATTCTCTTTTTTGGCATCTATAATATAATTATCATGTTTTTAAGTATAAAATATGTTATATGATTAATTTATAAATTTTTAAGATAAAAAGGGTGCATCGCCTATGAAAGGCGAGCGCCTTCGTCTCGTGCCTCACGCCACGACTCCAATAACCTTTTGCGCCTCAAAGCGCTTCGCACCTTTTAAAACCAAGATTGCGTTGCAAAGGATGCGAAGGAAAACTGAGGAAACATCTTTCAAGAATGGAAGGTATTATCTCATTTCACTGATTGTACTTTTGATTAGTTTGGATTAACCCAAGGTTTAAAATTTTTAGATCATTTTCCGTTCGAATCATTTTGGGTTTGAATAATTTTCAAGCTTGGATTAATCACATCGTGTTTGTGTTCTAGCTGGGTGGACTCGGATCATTGCTCTCCTTTAGTCTATGTTTAAACAAAAATTCCAACTGTCAGTGTTTATCCTTTGACGACCTTTGTCATCTATTGTCACCATAATTTACTTCCAACTCAACATTTTTTTCTTTTATTTATGCTATGATCGGGCCAGGTGTGACATCCTTTAGCATCGACTTCAAGGCGAAGAAGGTGATGATCGTCGGAGATGTAACGCCGTCAAGTGTCCTTGCTACTGTGTCAAAGGTGAAGAGCGCACAATTTTGGACATCCGCTACATCAGCTCTTGCCTCAAACCAATTTTTGAACCATGAAATGATGTAATTATCAACTTTTTTAGGACTTTGGAGGAAGAAATGTTAAGAACTTAGACTAATTTTGGGTGTGAAACCGATGAATTTAAGAGTCCATATGGAATTTGGTATTGTAAGCCGAATCAGATTCACCGTTGCTTTGAACAAAGTAAAAAAAAAGTAGTGGAGAACCATTCTCTCTCTTTTTTTTTTCTCAACTATGTTCTTTGATTTCCCTTTTATATATAGATTTTGATAAGGTTTAACAATAAAATAAGTGTTCAAATTATATATATATTTTAATTATGTGTCTAAATTATTTTTCGAAAATATGCCTTTAATGTTTCATTCAGTTACTCAAATAAGCTTTTTTCGTCAATGACCGTAAAAAAATTCGTCGTCCAATCAAAACATGACACATGATTTTTTTATTTTTTATTTTTGAATTTCTTTAAAAATTCTAAAATTTTAATTTCTTTCAATCAAATCCTCAATTCACATCTTTCTCACCGCCTGACATCCCACAAGTGGGTGGTTCACCATTCATCGTCCAAGTGTCGAGTACTTTATCGTTTTGCATGCCCTCTCTCTAATCGTCAGTCAGAACTTGACTGACCTCTTGTTTTTATTGTTGGATGTTCGATGACGGTGCAATTGACAATTCATTTGTCAATTTTCGACGATAAAATAATGAAATTTTCAGCCGTGGTGGTCTGACAAAGATAAGAGTGACTAGTGGTGGTTGAAACGGTGGTGGGAGGGAAGAAAGTTAGGGATATAGGGTTAGGATTTGAAGTTTTTTAGAATTTAATTATTTTTAGGTTTTTAATAAAATTGAAGATTTTTATTTTTTAAAAATAACAAAAATAGACCACGCGTAACAGAAAAACTTTATTTGAGTAACATGCACTATTTTGGCCCGAAAAATAGTTTGGCACCCAACTGGAAAAAATGGTATAATTTAAACACTTTTTTGATGGTTAAATATTTTGATAATGTGTTATACTTTAATTCGATATATTTTTATTTTTTATTATTATAATATTATTAATAAATTCAAATTGCTAATAATAATTCTTAAGAGGGAGAGCCACAAATCCCAAACATGAACTATAAAATAGACGTATTACACTAAAGCCAACAACCAATTGATCTAGTGGGATGAGACACTAGAGTCCTTAAGCAACGTCAACCGTTTAAATCTTGGCTTTGCAAATTGAACAAACTGAATCGGAAAGATTTCCTCATAATAGGCCTCTTGAAATACCCGGTTAGAATTAGTTGCATCTGAGAAGGAAAATAGTGAAAAGATAATATAGCATGATATGCTTAGATTATTGAATCATATTTGCATTTTTACCGCCGTGGCAGTACCTCAGCTACTTGTTCATCCACAAACAAAATTTCCCACCGATATCGATATCCCATCAAACCCAACCATCGGCATTCCCCTGTAAGAACCATGTAAATGACGAAACAAGCAACTAAACAGGTATAAACCTGTCAAATTAGCCACAGGTGCAGTAAGAAAAGATCTGCATTGATTTCCAGTTTGCAATTAACACAGGTTCCGAGTTTAAATCCTAGACAACCCTTGCAGGATTTATTTATAATTGGGAACAAGCAAGAGGAATTCTTAATGAAAATGCACCGCATTGAAATAGCAGATACTCTGCAACTAGCCAGCCATGAACTCACAATATATACACGACTCCAACAGCCATGAACTCAAACACAAGCAATGTTTAACACTGAAATTCCTTCAACCACATCCAATCACATGTACGCATAAAGCACATATTTTAACTGCCAAAGAAATCCAATCATGAGGCCATGAGGGGGAAAAGAAATGAAGGGTTTAGCCATCCGCAGCTGAAAGAGATTTCAGCCAACTACCACTAAAATGACTAAACAGCATCTCCAATTTAAAAAGAACAAGCGCAAAATACACGAGGAACTGTTATCACTTAAATTATGCTTGAAGCAAGAATCATCAAAGGCTCTTGCATGCAGCTCATCACTCATAAGAAAAGAAAAGACACTGATCCTATTCAGAAAGAGAGTTATGGCATTTCTAGGATCAGATTCCGATCTTATTGATTCAATCTTTATGATGCACGGAACTCTTGTTTCAAGTTAAACGGAGAGCAGTGGCCCGCATCACATTCACAGGTAAATTTCCCTCTACAGGGCAGGGTGTGGAAAACACTATAGTTAATCGACTTCTTGATCAAAGGTAATCTAGCTCACCCTCCAAATGGGTATAGATTCTATGAGCCGTGATACAGTTAAGATAGGGAGCAATTCTAGCATTGAAAATCCCTATTCTTATTGAATACTTCAAACATACTTATTCTTTTCAAGAATAACCTCCTCTTTTGAAAAGAAGGGTCCGAAGAAGACAGAACTGAGCATCCTTCTCATCCCTCTAAGGGAGTAGAGGGCCGTGAAACAATTCCGTCATTCAGTCAATGGGGACAGGTTAAAGGCTGCAACAACCGTAACACCAGTAATGCTGATAGGAGCACAAGAAACCTATAGTATGGTAATCATTCATATCTTTACTCAACCAATTATCGACTCCCAATTCGTATAAACGCACTAAAATGCCTGCCTCCCATCAAAAACCCAGTGAAAATATCAGTACCATATAATGGAGTATCTTCCATAAACCACACATACTTCTATGAAATACCAGGAAGTATTTTACAGCATTTCCAAGGTTTAATTAGATAAGTTAAGAGGGAATATCACAGCTACTCAGCAATGCTCATACTAAACCCAGAAAAATTATTTAATGCAACAATCAATAGAACATAAAGGCATATCAAGCTTCCTAAGATGTTCATCCAAAATTCAGGCAGAGAATGATTAAACCAACTCAATTATCGGCCTTATCAACATGCATATTACTACGCAAAATACCTACCTAAGTAACCTAACTATAAATTACTATCCAAGCTATTGCAAAAACATTGAAATGTAATTAAACAAAAACAAAGGGCACCTCTTTGTAAACACCACTATTAGAGGATAAACAAAGCAAATGTCTCTCAACTCTTTCAAGCTCGTTCCCTCTCAGCCTTTTCAGCGAAAAGCTTTGTTGCCACCATATTATCGACAAAGTACTCCCTGTAAGGATGATTCCTAGGAACAAGTCTCCTAAACTTTTCAAAATATTTCTCAGCCTCGTCTTTCTTCTTCAATAAGGAGTAAATAATCCCCATACACAAATATGGTCTAAAATCCCTTGGTTCTTCCTTAACCAAACCCTTATACACCTTCAAAGCTTCGGAATGGTTCCCTTCAACGATCCGAATTTGAGCAATTAATAGTTTAAAATCTCTCAAATCTTTACTTTTCTTCTCTTTCTTACACTTCTCCATTGCCCCTTCAATTCTTTTTTCCAGCTCTTTCAATTTCTGACCCGACTCTGAATAAGCCATTACAAGGCCGTGAAAAGCCTCGACTCGGACTGGTTCTTTAGCAATTATCTCTTCGAACTCGTTCTTGGCTTGAGCGTAGTCGCCACTGTAGCTATGAATTTGAGCTCGTAACATTGGCCACTCGGTGTCTTCGGGCTCGAGCTCGATCAAACGGTCGATAACTTAAATAGCTTGTGGGAGTTTCTTCGATTTGATTCGCACCTCCATGAGTGACTGTAGAGCTTCAATGTCATTTGGGATCTGTGCCAAGTGTTCCTCGATGGTTTTTTCTTGGTCTTCCAATGAGATATTCGAGTCCGTTGGGGCGGGCTCCACGGTGGGTGTTGCTGTTGGAATGGCAGCGAGCGCGGGTTTCAGGTGGAAGCGCGTGAAGAGGAGTGTTGCGGCGGCGGTTAGAGTAATGAAAGTGGTTTTGAGTAGAGGGGTCAGGGTTTGGAGAAGGGAAGATTGGGGGGTTTGACAGAACGGAGATGGTGAAGATGATGAGTATGATGAAGCTCTGATGGAGGGTAATTTGAACGGCGATGATGACGGTGAAGTCCTGAAGGTGACAGACGATGTGGGTTTAGCGAACGATGGACGGTAGTGATTGAAAGAGAGATGAAAAGGTAGGTGACGGCACTGTACTTTCGCAAAAGACTCCATTTCTTAGTGAAAAATAGAGTTTTCTTCTTCGTTTCTAAAACCCTGATTGATGATAACGCAGAGAGGGGAAGTTCAAAACCCTTCAATCAACGAGGATGTCCAGAATTTGCGGGTTTTCTCTAAAGAACGACGGCGTTTTCTAATACTTGGATAAGTACTTTTTGCCCTAAATTATAATTTTTGTACGAATGACACATGGCATTTTGACTGACGTTTGACCTTGTTGACAAGTGTAAGTGACATATTTTACCTCTTAAGCTTTCTTTTTATTCAGTTAAGTGGGCGAGTCTAACATATAATATATATCTAAAGTGTAATTAGAAGACGATAATTTTTTAATTTTTTTAAAAAATTAAAATATTAGAATTTTTAATAATATTTTAAATTATTTTTTATATTTTTTTACGTCTTTTAACTGCACCCTAACAGTTAAGATCCAAAAATATTATTGGATAAACTACATAAATAGTTCTTAATTATAGTTGTTCTTTTCTTAGGTCTCCACTATAAAAACAATTACAAAAATGATCCTTCGACTTTAAAAAAAATATTGTGACATGTTAATTAATCAAAATCTGTATAATAACAAATTTAATTTTCAATTTATACACTTGGTTTTAATTTAATTATAATTCTAAAAAATTAAATTTCAACATTTTAATATTCTATCAATCTAATCTTATTGTTATAACTCTATATACCCTTCTCATGCTCTACTCGTCATTCAGACTATACTGTTGGCCAGCATTCGAGTAGAAATCTGTTATCATTTTTCGGCGTCTTTAATTATGCCTCATCATTAAAAATTAAGTTTAGAGTTTAAGATTAAAATTTAAGGTTAATACTTAGAGTTATAGCTTGGTGTATTAGGTGCTTAGTGTATTCTTTAGGATGTGAGATTTAAAATTTAAAATTTAAGGCTAGAGTTTATGATTTGATTTTTTAGTGTTTAGATAAAAAAAAAACACTAAAAAAGTAAAGAAATTTTGTCCCCAGCATCCTTCCGGTTTAAAAAAATAACACCAAACAAATTCTCTCCTCGTTCTCTATCAATCCGTAGGTTTGAATTTTCAAAAACCACATTCAAAAATCACAAATCAAAGAAGAAGAAAAAAGAAACTACCTCCTATCAACCTTTACGAATTCGTATTTTAACTAACTTTTGGTGGAGCTGCATGTGAATAAGTCTTTTTCTTTTTTATTATGTTTTAAGCTAAATCAAATATTTATTTTTAATTAAAATATTGAAACTATTTTTTACATATTTTCAAATTTTCATTTTAAATTTTATTTTTAATTTTACAACTAAATATATTTTATATAATAATTTTTATCTTTCAATAAAATAAAAATAGCATATATTCTCTAGAACTAAACGGACTTTTAAATTTTACCTTGAAAAAGAGATTTTAGAACATAAACTTAAAAGTTTTAGATAATACCACGTAATTTTGTGGGAATTTTGTTTAGATAATAGTATTGAGCAAAAAAATTAAGGTGAGGTGGGAGAAGAATTATTCACGACGTTGCTACAATAAATAAGAAAATTATTAAAAAGATTTGTTAATTTAAAAAATCGTCAAGGAGATGTGACAAATTTTAAAAAGATTTTCTAATTAGAAATCACAAACTAATGTAGTACTTCTAATCAAATCTCTTGTTCTTACTACTTAGTACTGCGCGCTTAGGCTTATGCCTTATAGATAAAGCTACAAACAGACAAAAAGAGAGCAAGGGGAAAAGCGGATGAAATAAAAGGCAGCCAGCTAGGTAATAAAGAACATAGAAAAGGCCGAAATTGTTCAATTTATAGAAAAGCCTGTGGGTGAATATGTGATATTAGTTTTAAATTGGTATTCAAATATGAGAACATTTTAACCAAGATATTACCGTATTAGTTTCGTATCAATCAAGTTATTTAATTAAATTAAAAGTTATGATATAATAAAATTAGAGTTAATTGCATTAATCGTATCATAGTATTGTTGAAAATATAAATTACTTTTTTAAATTTAAAAACGTTTTAATCAAATAAACGTTTTAAATTGATATTCAAATATGCTTAAACGTCTCCGATTTAAGAATTTAGATTATAATTAGTTAACGCATTATATGATTTTTGTGTGTGTGAATAATATATATACACACACAAATAATACCCCTGTTCTTGGCAGTCACAACTCCTTACCAGTTGCATTGTTAAAGAAAATAAAGACTTTGGAACGGTTAATGCTCTCTTTTGCCAACTCAGAATAATATTAACAGTTGCATTTCTCGCCTCCTGCATATTTTATTTTGGGGCTTATTGATTGTAAATGAGCAGAAGTTGACTTTGGATGAACTAAATTTAACTGCAGTTGGTCCCAATCGATCAATTCAAATTTTAATTCAACACAATCTAATTTAATCATAAGAAGTCGACAATTTAAATATAAAACAGTTCAAATCCAAAATATTTATAACCTATAATAACATATATATGAAGAATATGCCTCAAAGATCTAAAAAAATAAAAATAAAATAATTCGATTTAAATTGATTCGATCCAAAACCGGCTCGATTCATTTGCTGATAGGTCTAATGCTATGTTTACATCATGGGTGGTGCAAGAAATTTCAACTTCTATGCTATTTTGCGGGTCATCATGACATCATGTGTGATGGCATACTTTTCTTCTTCACTTTTACTCCTCTGCTGGTTGCAACACTTTAAGGTGCATTAAAAACTATATGTTTTAAAATTTGTTTAAAAATATAAAATATTAAAATTTTATAATGTTTAAGTAGTTTTTTCTATTATTTTTAATAAATTTTAAAATTTAAATTTTTGATAATATTTTAAACTAATAGATTAAAAAAAACAAGTTTCGAAAGTAAGTTTCAAACCTGCCAAACATTTAAAAAAATTTATCAAAACTTTAATATTTTATATTTTTAAATAAATTTCGAAACATGTCATATTTTTAACCAAACTTCGTACTTACCCTTGGAAACTTCCATCCTTGTCAGAAAAGTAGGTGTCGGTCAGACAATAAAATCCTAAATGTTGAACAAGGTGAAGAGGTGGAATTTGGGTAGCTTCTAGGCTGAAACATCAACTGGTTTGTGGTGATTTCAAAGTTTTACAGCAAAATTGACTGAAGATTAACAAAGTCAAACAAAAACAAGTAAAATGTGTTTTTGGAGGCTGTTCTTTACCTGCCTTCATGTTGCGTTTATACTCTAGGTTTTACATTTATAATTTGATATCAAATTTTTAAATTTTCATATATTCATGTTATGTTTTTATTTTTGTTTTGTTTTGTGTTTTTAATAGGATGATAATGAAATTACGGATTTGAATAAATATTCATTTTTTATAAATTCAAATAATATTAAGATTTTTAAGTTTAAATTGATTCGATCAAAATAAAGTTGACATAAAATTAATTCAATGTGTTCGATAGATGGATTTGATGTTATTTTATAAGGGCTTAAGGGTGTAAAAAGTGTTTGAACATATGACAAAATTCAATTAAGCCTCTATTTTTTCGCACCTAATTAAGCCATTAAACCAGAAAATTAAATCAATTAAGCCATTTGACTAATTTTGACCATTAAATTTTGACAGTTTTTTTAGATATTACTAGCACATGACACAATATAGTTCTATCATGTTGCATTTACAATTTTTTTTAATATTTTTTTATAAATTGTATAAGTTTTTTAGAATTTTTAGAACTTTTAAAGATAGAACTATAGTGTATCATATGCTAGTAATATCTAAAAAAGCTATCAAAATTTAATGGTCAAAATTGATCAAATGGCTTAATTGATTCAATTTCTTCGTTCAATAGCTTAATTAATTCTATTTCTTGGTTCAATGGCTTAATTGAGTGCAAAAAAAGTTCAAAGGCTTAATTTAATTTTTTTCCCCAAAAATTCAAGACTTTTTACACTCTTAAGCCTTTTACCTAATTAACTTCGTATTCTACAAAAGGTCTAATGACATTTTTGGCCCCGTTGCTTGCAATACAATTCTACCCGGATTCCATCTACTTCTCTCTTGAATCTGTCTTTGGAGCGAGCATATATCAGCTTATTCCTCACCCGTGATGCATCAGGAGACCTTCATAAGACAAAAACAAAATAAGTACCGAAGAAAGCAACAAAACACAATTAAGATGATCGAGAAATCGGCATCACCGTGCGATGAAAATTATTATGCTCTTTGGGACTCTCTTGTGTTAGAAAATCGAAATCGTATACTGCATATCCGAACTCAAAAGCAGGAAGGCTTTTAGTGAAGTCCTCGCAGCTTTCTTAAGTAAGGACCGCAAATATTAAGACTGGTTAGGCGCTTTTGCAGGGCCAATATATTAACAAAAATGAATTCTTCCGACCTCGAGTTAAGTTATGGTGTATGAGCAATATGCCTATCAGAGCCGGAGTTCTTTGAACTTTGGATGCGAGTCCGGTTCCCGTGGACATAAGACGTTTTCCAAAAAAAATGGCTTCTGAAAATCAGAAATACGCAAACCCATGGAATGCCTTTTTTCTCTAGGTGTCTTCTGCTGTGGAATTTATCCATGTAATTGGCTATGTTTGCAATGAATGAACCGAAATTTTCACAATCCGACGATATATTGTTTTCAGTTTGAGTTTCAGTCATTTGATTTTATGGCTGAATTAGCTCCCGCCATTGATGATGTAAAGGATCGTAATAGCTTCCTGAAATAACTAGAAGTCTATTAAGTTTTACTCATCAATCGTCAAATTCCGCATTCATCTTTGTCATTCAAAAATGTTGAAGGGTTTTGAGTTTTCTTGCAGTTAAATCCACGATCATAACAAAAAATGGATGAATATTTACTTATTTGGTAAATCCAAAAACATTGAATTCAAAAAAAAATTGTACCATTTCAATATTTTATACATGAAGGCGTCATTTAAACATATACTCAATTCAAGTCTCAAAAAAGAAATCCAATAAATCTAAGAGCTGGTAAATTTGGTAACCGCCTTGGTACCTTCAGAGACGGCGTGTTTGGCCAATTCGCCAGGCAAAACTAATCTCACCGCCGTCTGGATCTCCCTCGACGTAATCGTTGGCTTCTTATTGTACCTAGCCAATCTGGAAGCCTCCTGAGCCAGTTTCTCAAATATATCGTTGATGAAACTGTTCATAATCCCCATGGCTTTGCTTGAGATCCCGATATCTGGATGAACCTGTTTCAAGACCTTGAAAATGTAAATCTTATAAGTCTCCGTGCTCTTTTTGATCTTCTTCTTCTTCTTGTCTCCGCCTTCCTTCGAGATCTTCTTCTCCGCTGACGCCGGAGCTTTCTCCGCCATCGGCTTTTTCTCAGCCTTTGGTGCCATTGAAAGAGATGACGGAAATTTCTGGAGTCTTGTGAACCAAACAATAGAAAAAGAATATGAGAAGTTCGGTGGAGGAAGGAAAGCGAGATGGGGTTGTGTATTTATAGGGTTGCGGATGAAGTGGTATTGGTTGGTTGTGTTTCACGCGGATCGCACGTGGTGTTCTTGGATTGGGTTAGTTCAATATGAGCCCCACGTGGACAGTTAGAGAGAATATCTCCGTGGCCCAAAACACAAGACATTAGAATTGAGACATAAAACAACACGACAAATCCTAACCTTCAAGAAATAAACATCCGAATTCTGAACTCATGAACAAATTATTTTTCTTTAGAAAAAAACATTTCATGAATGAACTCTAAAATAATACTATAAATTATTAATTTTTAAATTTTATATAAATACATATTGAATTCTTAAACATAATATAACAAAAACATAATACAAATATATGATAGGATTGCAATTGAACATAACTAAGTTCAAACAATGTGGTTTGAATATTAAGTTATTTGAACTTAGCAAACTCAAGCTTAATTCAATAGTGATTAAACTGAAATGAAATTTTAGAATCAAACTCAAATAATTTAAAAATACAAATATTTTATTTACACCCAAGTTACTGGGACGAATGTATTACATATATCAATGTTTGAGTTTCTTTTACCATTTTTTGTTTCGCTTTTAAATGAAAGATAAGAACCATCTGTTGAGTGAAAGATAACAATTGCTTACATCGTACCCAGCTATTATGTTTTAACCAAATTACAATAACATAATTCACTGGGGAGGGGGGCAAAAAGAAATTGTATCCACGGGCCATCAACTTTACATTGAGACTCATCAAAAATTGTAGCCACGGGCCATCATAATTGCACATTTACTTCGTAGAGGTTGAATTCTTGAAAAATAACTTCAATATATAGCAGCAACATATTAATATTGTATATATGTGCATAGACGGGATGGCGCAAACAACTACCAGGAGTATTATACAAGGCGATCCCTTATCCCCTATTTGTTTGTGTTTTATATGGAACGATTAATTTCACAGGGTCGATGGAAACTTTTTCGGACTTCGGTGCATAGTCCTCTGATTTCACACTTATTTTTTTGCAGATGACATGATTCTGTTCGCAGAAGCTAGCATAGAGCATATAGGAGTCATCCGGGATATCCTTGACATTTTTTGTGATTTTTCTAGGCACAAGGTGAATAAAGAGAAGGCTTATGTCTTTTTCTCTCACAATGTGTCGGCTGACCCTAGATATGAGATTAGTTCGGGGTTTGGATTCCAGTAGGTGGATGATCTTGGCAAGTATTTAGGCGTGCCTCTTCTGCATCGAAGAGTTACCACAACATCCTATGACTATATGGTTTAGGCGGTTCGAAGGAAGCTAAGTGGATGAAAAACGAATAATCTATCACTGGCCGGTCTTATTACTTTGACTAAGTCGATTTTGGCGGCTCTTCCTATTTATACTATGCAAACTACGGTCCTTCCTAAGAAAACTTATTTAGAGTTAGAACGGATGGTGCGTCGTTTCATCTGGGTATTACTTTGGAGAGCGACGGCGTTCATCTTGTTAAATGGGAGGATATTTGTAAGCCATTAGATTGTGGAGGCTTGGGATTTCGACGATTCTCGATTATTAATGAAGTTTTTCTTATGAAGCAGCATTCCAATTACTAGTTCAGAAAGATACTTTGTGGGTCAGGTTTTTACGCGCTAAATATAAGTGTAGTGAGGGGGTTCCAGAGGGGTTGCATAACCAAAATTATTTTCGTCTCTAGAAAGGCCTTAGTGTCGTTTGGGATGACATTTGTCACAATATTAAATGGAATGTGGGTCACGAGTATGATGTTGATTTTTGGTTCGACGATTGAATTAGTGAGTTGGGACCCCTCGTTCATTATGTTGATCCGCAACAGGCTACTATAGTCCGTGGCTGCTCGGTTGCGAGCATGGCTACCCAGGAAGGGGCATAGTGATGGAACTTGTTCCAACTTTTGCTACAGTAAGATGTTATTTTATGTATTCTGCGCTTAAAAGACCTTCGCCTGTATTAGGCAATACGACGATTGGCTAGAAGGGTATGAGTTCTAACTCTTTCTCGATTAAATCAGCTTATAATTTGCGTTCTAGATCTTCTTCAGGTGATTCAGATAAGGTATGGAATGCTATCCATAAGTTTCGAGGACCACAGAGAATACACATCTTTTTGTGGCTTGTGTGCACCGCTCGGTTAATGACAAATACCGAGAAGAGATGTCGTCACTTTACATCGGATGACCGGTATCTCTTATGTAGTAGCACGGCTAAAGATATGGACCATTTGCTTCGCTTTTGTCCATCGATTCTCGCTCTTTGGCATGTTCTAATCAAACCGGGTTGACTAGGGGAATTTCTTTCTCTGAATATTCGTGAACCTGGATGTGCAGCGTGACTTTGTACATAATGCAGTGGATTGGGACATACTCTTTGGGGGCGTTTTGTGGAACATCTGGCTATATAAAAATTTGGTCGTTTTCGGTAGCACTGATGAGGAATGAGGTTCAATTCTTGAGTGGAATCAATTCTTGCAACGATCGGTGGTGAAGGCTTTAGAGTCTACTCGGCTTGGGAGTGTAGCCGCGGATGACATGTATCGAGGGAGTGAACGTTGGTCGCCACCTAAGGAGGATTGGGCCAAGTTTAACATGGACGGGGCGAGGCGTAGCTTGGATAGATTCTCGGCGTTTGGTGGGGTTTTACGAGATCACACCGGTTGTTGGAAGAGCGGTTTTCAACGCTTTATGGGGATTTGTTCGGTATTGGAGTCAGAGTTATAGGGGCGTACGTGGGGTTAGTGCATGCATGGCAATCTAGTTATCGTCGAGTCATCCTTGAGCTCGATATCTTAGATGCTCTCTGTTTCCTTCGATCATGTCGCGACCATTTTTTGGAAATCGGGACGTATGAAAAATAGCATGACGATCGATTTTTTATAAAATTATGGCTTTTTGATCAAATTTAATTTAATCTTGAAAATTAGGGTTTTTCATATTAAATTGGATCTTCTTTATTATTTAAAAAATGTTTGGAGTCTCCACCGATCACTTAGAGGTAGACCGGACACCGGAAAAACAAACCAGAGATTCTGTTTTAAAAATTGAGTTCGGGAGTCGGTTACGTGTAGAGAAGGATTAACACCCCTACGAACGCCCGTTATCGGTACCTTAATTTTACGTGGCATTTTGGGCATTTCGAAAAATTATTTGAATTTAATTTATCCATAATTATTAACTGAATTTTGATTCCGGATACAGATATCATTTTATAAGGAAATTCATTTAGTTCGAATACAAGATTAAATGCACCCTGTTAGGTAGCACCCCTATTCGTATTTTTAAATAAATTTCTAACATAATTTTTTTTTAATGAATGGTATTTTATTAACTTGTCAATTTTAAGTTCTATTCCTAAAAGGCTCTAATTAATTAATTGTTTAACTATGACTATTAATTAATTTAATGGCTTTTATGAGAAAATGTAGATTACTCGAGCACCTTCCATATATCTAAAGCCCTTAAATTAATCATATTCTTAATTAATTAATCTTTCTAATTAATTAAAGTTCTAGTCCTAATTAAGGCTCTAACAATTTATTATTTAATTATAAGTGAAAATATATATCAGATATACACCTTTATGACCAAGGCTGAGATAACACCCCATTGTAAACAATGGAACACCATCCAGATTTGAACCTCAAAGATTCTATTCGATATACATTTAATTAACTACAATGTATTTAATTAATTGTTTAGTGTTAATTTAAGAACTGGATTAAAATTCAATTTTAAGTGAAATACATATATTAAATATAATTTATTGAGATCCATATTGTGATAACACCCCATTGTAAACAATAGAACACCATTCAACTTGGATTCTAAAATTATATTTAATATACATCTAATTACTATAGTTATATACCCCATTTAATTATTAAAACTCTAATTGGAGAAACCTAACTAAGGCTCTAATAATTAATTAATTAAATGGTTAAATTGTCTAATATGCAAAACTACATGTTCATTTTGAAATATGCATCAAACATATAAATTAAAAAGGCAATTTAACTAGAATAATTAAATAATGGATCGAATTGAAAACAATTGAAACACAAAACTTCTTTTTATTAGTATAGGGACTAAAATGAGACAATTAAAAAATCTAATGCCCAATTACAAAGACCCAAAATGACCAAATTGAAAGGATTACAAACTGTGAAGCTCAACTAAGGGATTGAGGACTAAAATGAATTAATCACAAAGTTTAGGGGAGAAAATAAAAGGAAAAAGAACCAAATTGAGAGAAGTTGAAGGTTTGGGCATAAACCAAAGGAAACCCATATAGGACGCGCGGGTCAAGGCCAGACCCGGATAAAACACGCAGGTCAATATTGACCCGGTACCCAAAACGGCGTCGTTCCCATTTGACTATAAAGTCCCAAATTTTCCCAAAAAAAACCCTCATTTTCAGATTTCTCTCTCTCTCTTCACTCCCCTCTCTCTCAACCTAAACACTCCATTACCCAAAAACAAGCCCTCAAACCAATCAAAACCCTATTTTCATCGTTTGTTCTTACTAAATTCAACCGAAATCTCCTATTTGATCTTCCATAAACACTAAACTCATCTACTTCGTGTTTCTCAAAGATCAAACACATCATTTTACAAAAGTTCATCATTTGTTCTTCCCATTTCCTCTTTTCAATCTTGACAAACACGAAAACTTCTCACCTTTCCTGTTTTTCAAGATCACATCACCAAATTCTCTTAAAACTCAACCCTTGTTCATCTTTTTTCCCACATTCGATCCACAACCACCGCCCCAAACTTTTTCGACATGTTCGTCAGTCGCTGGAGGCGATGCCGGCCACCTCCGGTCATCGTCTTCGGTCATCTCCTTCCTCACTCCAGTCATCCTCAGCCACCGCTTGGTTTCGGCCGGCCGCCGTGCTGAAACCCTAAAACGTTAAAAAAACTCATTTTCACCGCCGTTTAACCCTAACAACTACTCGACTCATCAGAGTCACCCTTCTTCCCCCTAAAATTAACTAGATCTCACTTTTCAACTCCGACTTGCACTCACCACTCACCGACGACTGAAGGGAAATTCCAGCCACCCTAAATCATTTATTTTAGCCATTATTTTTAGACTTAAAATCTAAAATTAATGTCTTTTTTTTCTCATTTTTGCAAGAATAAAAATGAAGAGGAATATACCTCAAAAACGACGGTCATGGTGCTCCGGCGACCGATGATCTTCCTGGCGACGACGAACTTCGCGGCGGTTCGGCTTCCGACGGCGGTTGGTCTCCCGAGGTGATTTTCTCTCCCCTTATTATTATAGTATTTATTAGTATTATTTTATTATTAATTATCATTATTAGCACTTAATGAAGTATGACAGTCTCTCTCCTCTATTTATAGGGGGTTGACTTGGTGACATCAGCATACACCAGCTAGATTCAGATCAGCATCAGAAAAACCATAATCTGTGTCTAAGGGTTTGAACCAATGGAAAAGTGCCATGTGGCACTATTTGAGCGAGAAAATGGGCTTTTGGACCAAATTGTATTTGTTTGGTGGGTTGTAACCGAAAATGAGCGGGAATTATTGTAAATTGTGCTTGGCTTGGGCTTTTGGTGTTTTTGTGTGTAATTTGGACATTTATGGACATTTGGACTATTTCGGGTTTTATTTATTCAATATGTATTTACTTATTTAGTATTATTTATTTATTTATTATTAAGTCCAGTCAAAATTCGGGTATGTCAGATCCGATGAGGTGGAGCGGGGACATTGTTGCTTACTTGCGTACCTTGATGAGCTTCGATGGCGACCCTGGACTGTTCAGTTGCGGCGTATTTTTCGATCGAATTACAGGGTGGCAGATTCTTTAACAAAGTCCAGGGTCCCCAAATTTGATATTACTTATGCTATTGTGTGGCCAGGTGTGGGTAAGAGTTGCCTCCTTCTGCGTTTTTCGGATGGCTCATTTACTACAAGTTTTATCACAACCATCGGGTAGGTGTCTTTTGAATTTTAGTAACTTGTCTTATTATTGTTATGAGTATTGTTTCTAAACAGAGCATGTGTTTTTATTAAGGTTGTGCCTTATTTTGGCAGGATTGACTTTAAGATACGGACCATAGAACTTGATGGGAAAAGGATCAAACTGCAAATTTGGGATACTGCTGGGCAAGAGCGGTTTCGAACAATTACAACTGGTTAGTTTTTTTGGTTTGAAGGTGTCACTGACTGGAAATGAACGGTCTATTTAGAATTATAACTCATTTGTTTAATGAAATAATTTGATTGCATTACTTGGGCATTGTTTTACTTGAGCCTGTTAATGCAAGCATTGTTGTATGGTGGGACTTAACCGTTTATTCTCACTCAAATATTGTGAAATTCAAAAACACCTTTGGTTCAATGTGGTTGCTGACCTGTTGCTTTGCCATTCTCCTCCTCTGTGATTTTTTGTCGTTCGGAAGTTAGCAGTTTATCTGCTTCCATGGTTTGCACTTTCTAACCCACCTCATACTCTTGAATTGTATGACAGGACCTGGAAATAGAATTATGAAGAACAGATGCTTAGCCCTTCATATTTTCTAGATTCTTGATTGAAGGTGTTCGATATCATTGTTATCTATGAGGGTGTTTGAAAAGTTTGCCTCTACATTGTATTTTATTTTGGTCCCTCGATGTCTACTCTTCAATACATCCTGAATTTTTTCGTCTTCTGGACTCTTGTCTAGATAACAGACGAATTAAGTAATATTTTCATTTCATGCAGCTTATACTACCGTGGAGCCATGGGTATCTTGCTCGTGTATGACGTGACTGATGAGTCATCTTTCAATAGTAATCACTGAACTTGTTATCATTTTGATTTCATACATAACTTGTTCTATCTTATCCACCTCTGAGTCTTTAGAAATGCTTATGTTTCCACCAATTCTCACTCATCATTCAAAACTTTCAGTTTCCTGGAAGGTTGAAACATTAAAGTATATTCCTTATCCATTGATTTGAAATTTTATTTTATTTTCCATTATATCAACTGAACTAATATCCTTCTATACTCAGACATTAGAAACTGGATTCGAAATATTGAACAGCATGCATCAGACAATGTAAACAAGGTTCTGGTGGCTAATAAGGCCGACATGGATGAAAGCAAAAGGGTTTGTTTATTTATCTTTCTCTCTCTTCCGTGAGCTTATCGCTTGCATTTGCGGTTACCCTTCTTTTTGGCATATTGACCTGGTTTGGTTTATTGTATAAGTTGCCGAGGAACTTATTTTTCAGGCAGTACCTACTTCAAAAGGCCAAGCTCTTGCTGATGAATATGGCATCAAGTTCTTTGAGACTGTATGTAATCGTTACTCTATGTTTTGCTGTTCCCTTTTATGTTTAGTAATCTTTTCTATATGCTCAAGAGCCAACCTACATTGCAGAGTGCAAAAACAAACTTAAATGTTGAGGAGGTTTTCTTTGCAATAGCCAGGGACATTAAGGAAAGGCTTGCGGATAGCGACGCAAGGGCTTAGGTATCGTATCTCTTACTTGAAAGTATAATAATTTCTGATAAGAAAATCAAACTTGTGGTCTTAAACATATTTCAAAAACACTAGTTCATAATGTCTCGTGCATTGCACGTGATTTTCCAAACATTTGCTTGTATATATATTTTATTGTCTATTCTCTTCATCTTTCCAGCCAAATGCAATCAAAATTAACCAACAAGATCAGGCCGAGGGATCTGCAGCAAATGCTCAAAAATCAGCATGCTGCGGGTCTTGAACGAAGCTATGATTGGCAATGTGCCGCCCCGAAGGGTACATTTTCTTCTCTCGGAAACTAATTTCATTATAGCTATATCGTCCATGTTTGTATTCCCCTGCGTATCATTGTTTTTACGTCTAGTACTCTTTAGGAGTGAAATGTTAGACCCTTGATATACCGCAGAAATTAATCATGTTAGATTGTTTTTCGTATACAACATTGCGCTTGAATGCAAATTTTTCCTACCGTTTTGATAGTTTGAATTGAAGTTAAGAACCTCTCGAAATGCCAATAATCAGAGCATAACAGTTTGATCTACTTTTCGTAACTTTTGAAATTTGTGAGCGATGCAAACTTTTAAATTGTTTAATATTTTTAGTTTTTCAAATCTAAAAATTTAAATTGATAATTAACATAATTAAACCCTGACGAATGTAGTACTTTTTTTAAAATATACATATAGATATCCACCATTACCTAAGATAATTACATTCATTATAAAATGCCGGGATTTGAAACTATACAAGAAGGAACATCCTCCTCGACCAATTAATGGATATCAGCGAATGTAATACTTTAAAGATTCATTAAAGCAGCAAACCTACTAATAACATTGAGGATCAAATTATGTCGAACTTGAAATAAATAAATCAAATCTAACGTTTCAGCAATAATACAAAGATTAAAACCATAACTATGGCCTACGGGTTTCCTTCATTTCTCCTTTTGTTCACCAAGAGTGAAGCAAAATTTCGATTTCAACTTCTCTTCAGTTAAAGTCGACTACATGTTGCTGAGATACAAAAGCAAATACACAAAATAACAAGTAACCCTTTTTTGAGGCATTGACTCCTACTTTTTAACAGATTCCTAGCCCATATTAAGAAAAGAAAGAAAGAAGAAAAAGGCGCATTCAGTTAGTGGTGCCGTCACCATTAACAAGCATAAAAGTCTGTAAAAAAGTTCACTTCCATCATATGCACAAAACAGAGATAACCCTACCTTGCAAATGAACACGGTTGTTTTACGATAATTGTTTCTTTTCATCTTTCCCATATATACGTTGAAGTTCAAAGGTGGCAGCTAAAAATGACTCTGAAAAAGAAAGATGAGCACACGAATAAAAAGCCCTTTTGTAATTGCAAGATAAATGATGTTCGGGGATTTATGTATAGCAACTCAATAAATGTTAGGCGGAATTGAAGCAATTTGAGTTTGATGGCTTACATTACCTTTCCAAAGCCGGAAGCACTTCTGGTTAATAGGTGAGCCGGTTATAGTCTGAATAACATCGAACAGCATATTCTGCGGTGTGCTTCTAAGCTCTTGGACAATCCCATAAATTGTCTTCCCATTCTCAAAGTATATGTGATTGTTCGAGTGTTTTGTTTTGCAACCGGCATGTCGCTCAAATTCATATGCATTGATCACCTATTAGAATGTAGAAACCCCACACGTCAGAGCACACATACTTTGCCTAACCAATTCCCTCAATAAAAATGGTAAAACGGAAAACCCCACCTTAGAAAAATTACATGCCTGACAGCCACATTGATATCCAGAACTCTTTATTACACCCCGGAGCTGCTTCTGAAGTTCATAAAAAGCAGGCGTATAACCAGACAGTAAGGTAAACTAAAAGAACATATGAAATGAGATTTTACCTCCTGTGACCATGCAATATATTTAACTGGAACTCCATCAAGCATACCAGTTGACAGCAAACTTCTAACATTTGATGGGAAGTTATTCGAAGTAGCTTTTTTCGATGTTTTCGGCTTGTCTTTATTCCTACAAACTTCAGCTCCAGAGGCAATGACATTATTGGATTGAACCAACTCTTTTTCACTAGGAGCATTAGACCTTTGGACCAAAGACTCACCCATCAACAAATTATAGCTTGATATAATACTCCCCGATGGATTTGTATCATCGTCATCATAGCCACCAAACGATATAATAGTACTCTCTCCCCTACTACAGGATGGACCAACTGACAAATTATAGCTGTCCCCCTTGTAGCTGTGAGCAACAGATATAGAGCTGTCATCTCCTTTACGGTAGGTTGGACCCACAGTTACCGAACTATCATCTGTCCCGTTGTAGGTTTTACCCATGGACATGAAATTGTTATCACCCTTGTCGAAGGTATTGCTCATTGCAATTGCACTGTTATCCTCACTTTTGTTATAGGATTGTCCCATGGACGTGAAAATATTATTCTCTCTTTCAAAGGTGTCATTAATAGAATACCCTTTGTTATAAGGAAGGTCCATTGGCATAATACCGTCTTCCACCTTGATGTAAGCTTGATCTGTTGACACTGAGTTAACATTAACCCTATTAAACGCATATCCCATTGAAGCAGACATGATATTATCCGAGTCCTTGACCTCACTGACTTTTACCTTCCTAATCCCTCCAAAGTTTAACCCAGATCGAGGATCTTCCAGTGTATGGGGCATAGATAAACCAAATGATGAATCACTCGTAAATAAATCTTCATTAACCTTTCTCCCCATGATAACTTTCTCTGTGCTAACAGATGAAAAGCCTTGATTATCAAAGTCCACTGCTCGAGCTGTTTCAGTATCGAATAACCGTTCAGCAAAATGACCCGAAATTGAAGTAAAACCAGATGCATTTCCCCATGGAGAAACATTTGAATTCAAGATTCCAGAAAATAAGTTGGTAGTTGGAACTCCAATTGCCTGCTTCTTGTTAGGAAATAAGTCTGTCTCAGTACCATCCATGAACCATTGATTAGAGCGCTTGGGATCAACTCTAGATGAAGTATCATATGCCATCTCACCATTGTTTAAATCAGAACCTTTTGTTGTCCAAATGCCCTGATTCTGGAAAGACTGTTACATGTAACAAATTACTAATCAGAAGCCGTGCAGAAGAGAATAACAAAAACAGTTGAATCTTTTCAATGATCTAGTATCAAGATTAACCACATGCCATCAAAGGTTATAAGAAAATAATTACTAGAGAACTTCAGCAAGGTGAGTTTTTTTGAACCTATCCCTTTACAAAAAGCTCGACTAGGCACACGCAAGCACGCACTTGACGAAATGCACTATCTGAATTCTGAAGGGTTGAAAGATCTTTTCTTGTCTAGTGCTAATGCACAGCACCTAAGGACACACATGATTTAGCTAATAGAAAATTGCCAATAAGACATTTTTCTTTATTGAGAAATAGAAAACACAATATAAATTAAACCACTGAATCATATAAACATAAAACTAATACACAGTATCAAAAGCACCAATCACTTAAACCACATGCAAAATATACCATTTTGTAGCTTTACTTCAAAGTTTTCGTTGGATTGAATTTTTGCTTCCACTTTGCTGTAAAAGTTCAACAGTTAAAATTATATCTTCATAACACATCAAACATGCATCGTATTGCATTAAAATAAAGAATCAAATTTACCGCTAAGCAGAAGAGAAAAGTTCAGTAACTCCTGGCTGAAGCATATAATGTAAAACTTAGTTTAAATTGAAACATTTAATAGCTAACTATCTGCAAAATTCAGTTAATCAATCAATTTAAGAACTCCAAGAACAAATAATCCTAATCTCTCGTAAGCTGTATAATATTAAACCATTTTCAGAAATTAGATTTCCAGTGCCAAAAACTGTGAAGTTCACTAAACAAAATAACATTTATTTTAAAGTAAACAATAACATTAAAACCTTTCGAGAAGACAGTTTTCGCAAATTTTAAGAAAACGGATAACAGAGTGGGGAAAGCAAAGGAGGGATCTTCATTGTGGAAATACCTGCAATGAGACGATTGATTGCAAACGCGACGATCGGTGATCGGGTACAGGGAAAATTTTCCGGAAGTTGTTGACCGGAAACCGAGGCCGCGATTGTACGGAAGGTGATTGTCGCGATATCTAAAGAGGGTGGAAAGGATTTTGAGGTTTTTGGGGAAGAGATGGTATAAGATGGTGCCATTGCACGATCACTTTTTGTGGGGCCTCAATCCGACCGTACACGTGTACTTAGGTTTCTGTCAGACCTGATTTTGATCTCGATCTCGATGCGGCCTTGGGGGGGGGGAGGGGAAGTTAATTACTGTTCATCACGTTGCACTACAGATGTAATATTAAGAATAGAAATAGGGATGGGCACGGGTCAAGTAGGTGTTTTGTCCCATTCGAATTTGATCCGAAAATAAATATTTTAAATCTGAGTGGACTCGAATATATTTTATTAAAAAATTTGACCCAACCTAAAAATAAATACATTAAACTCGACTCGACCCGACCTATAAAAAATAATAATATTAGGGATTTAATTGTAAAAAAATAATTTTAGGGGATTTAATCATACAAAATTATATTTTTAAGGACTAAATTGTAAATAAAATTCAATTTTAAGGACCTAATTATAAAAAATATATAAAGAGGGGGTATTTTTATAAATATCCCTAAATTAGGAGAAAACTACACAATTAGTCCTAGTTCGGGTTGAATATTTTCCACTCTAAACATGAAACGACTCAACCCGAACTTAATTTTTTTATTAAAAATTTGACCTGATCGGACAAGGTCGGGTCGAAACCCGACCAGGCCGGGTAAAATGCCCATCCCTAAATAGAAATTTTTACTCTTTTTGATGTCTCTATTTATGCTTCATACCAAATAAATTAAGTTTAGAGTTCATAGTTAATGTTTAAGGTTAGAGTTTAATGTTAAGATTTAGGGAATTATGGTATGATATATTTTTAAAATTTAGAGTTTATGATCTAGGATTTATAACTTAGGGTTAGAGCTTAGAATTTTAAATTTAATGTTGGGGCTATAGAAAGAATCACCGAAAAAGGTAAGAAGATTTTTGTCCATAATATTATGTCCGTAAATGCAGAAAAAAACATGAAAATGAAAATTTTGTGAACTTTTAATAAAATAATTGTTATTATCCTTAACTCTATGTGTGTGTTTTTATTAAGTAGAGAATTATTTATATTATATTTTTATTATTCTTAATATGTTTTCGCAACTCAATTCTTTACTTATATTTGAAACTTTTAAATTAAAAATAATAATAAAATGTAATTACTACTATAATAATTATATGTACGTGTAATTATTATAATTATAGTTATAATTATTTAGTTGTGCTCGGCTAATAAAATGTAATAATATTATAATTGATCATGTTATGTTTAATCGTACAAATTGTAATTACAATTTACACGGTTATATAAATCTAAATTCTAAAATTATATAAATTATTATAAAAATTTTAACTTGAAACCTTAAAAAATATTACGTAAATATTTAAGTAAGTATTAAAAATATAGAATCGAAAATTAAAAAAGTTATTGATCGATGTAAAGCTATGGTTCAAAATAAAATTAAAAAGCGTATTATATATACATATATTTGTATTGTAAGCTGATATTAATTATATATAAAAATAAAATTAAGATGTTGACGTATTTAAATAAAAACAAAAAATAAAGACGTTGACGTATTTAAATATCATAAGTTGATGTTCAAGGAACTATATGAAAATATACGTGTTCTACTTATATTTATATGTTACATTAGAAAACAAGTTCATACGTATATCTAAAACCCTACAGTAATAATTTGAAGAGCATAATTAGGAAACTCAATTATATTTAATATATGATTTATTTTAGGAGATCAAAGAGCTTAATTATATCGATATTATTTTTTTTAATTTGAGAGTATAATCAGGACACTTAATTATATTTAATATATTATCTCTTAAGATTTGAGTTTGAAAATTTGTAATTATAATTTATGTGTTTTATTAAAAAGTTAAAAATATACAAATGAATGTTATCTTATAATCACGTTAAGATAATAGCAGTTTTGCAAGCATCCCTTATTCAATTTAAAACTTTTTAATCAAGCCCGATAAACTCTAGAGAAGCCTATTAAAGATTTTTAACTCCGGAGTTGAAATTTGATGGGTTCTTCAGGCCCGTACGATAGTACTTTTTTTTCCGATTATTATGAATGTAGGGATGAACACGGGTCGGATTTTTGGCCCACCTGACCTTAACCCAGACACGACCACATTTTTTTTTTAAAAAATTGTTCTGATCCGACCCGAAATTTATATACTTAAACTCTACCCAACCCGACATATTTAAAAAAATAATTCAATTTTAGGGATATAATTGTAAAAAATAATTTTAAGGACTTGATTGTAAAAAATTAATTTTAGAGATCAAATTGTAAATAAAACATTCAATTTTAAGGACCTAATTATAAAAATGCATATAAAGAGGATATTATTACAAATGTTCCTAAAAAATATAAGAGAAAAATACATTATTACCCAGATCTGATTTTTCACCTTAAACTCGACCCTGACTTCACCCTTAAGAAAAATCAACCCAACCCAAACCCGATTTTTAATAATAAAAAAAATTCTGACCCGGTCGGGTAAAACGCTCATTCCTAGTATTTATGATCGTGGGAATATGTTTTCTAATAGGCCTAACTATGCTTTTTTTGAATAATCTAAAGGTAATTACAATGTAGTATCTGTTCATAAATATTATAAACCATTTGACAATGTGCATACACCATGTAGACATAGCGATTTGAACATGTGTCTCCTAAGATGAACATCATTTGCTTTTTCACTGAGACACTTGTTGGATTCATCTAACGATGCTTTTTACATTTAAAATATTAAAAAAATTTATTTTAGTTTTTTAACTCTTTACTTTTTTTAATTTTTTGTCAATGAAATTAATTGATAGAAAAAAATATCAGACAAGGTTGGCGTTAGTTATCTTATCATTTTGTTAGTATCAACGTCTGATATTGTATCATTCTGCGAAAGAAACAAAAATAATGGAAACGATTCAAAATAAGAAAATATTAGGACATTGTAAAAAAATATATATATTTAAATTATTTATAATTATAAAAATGTTAAAAATTTATAAAATAAAATAAAATGTATGATATCAACTTAACAAGTATGTTATCTTTTTTTTTTCATTGGTTCAATTCAAAAAAGAAATAAAAATTCAAAGTTCAAAACAGAAAAATACGTTTAAGGACTAAAATGAGTCTTTTCTAAACCTTTTCAATATATTATTCAAATTATTTTCTATCCTCTTATATTATTAAATAAGCATACATTTTAGAAACAATATCGCGTGTTGAAAATAATCAAAGTGATATTTCAAGGAAAAATACATTGAATGTAGAATTATAGTTCGAAAAAAAACCAATGTAATATGAGAAAAACTTCAATACAACCTTTTAGTTTTAAGGGTTAGGGTTTAGTTTAGGGTTTAGAGTTTAGGAGTTTGGGTTGTAGGGTTTAAAATTTAAGATTAGTGTTTAGAATTTAGGGTTTGAGGTTTAATTTTTTAGGGTTTAGGTTTAATTTTGATTTATAGTGAAAATAAGCATGCTTGCACAACCTGTATATCAAATTTAAGCACGTGTAATATTACTATATATGAGTTTTAATCATTAGTGATCAGCAATTACATTTACTGTTGGAAATAAAATTGAAACCATGGGGAAAATATTTAGGATAATCAAAAGTAAAGATACTTGGAGATGTCGAATCAGCCAGCTCAACTGATTCGACTTTTTAAGTTATTTTTTACTTATATATAATACTGATATTCCCAATCAAAGCCTGTAAATCATTCTCCAAGGGAGTTAAATTCAAGTCCAGGCTTAAAATCCTCTTGCTATTTGATCTGCTCAACACCGGCACCTTGGGAACAACATGAAAACCAGACAAATCTTCATAAACCGAGGCTCTATGCTTCCTCATATGACCGCCCAAGGCTTGTCCCTGCCCAAATTTCTTCCCACAAATCCCACACTCATGCACCTTAGTAGCCTGTGTCGCTAAACTTACAAACTTCGAATAATTTGTCACAATCAGATACACCGTCGATTTGGGGTTCTTATGACTCGCCCTATGCCCTCCTAGCGCTTGAAACGACAACGACAAGTTTTACACTCGAAAACATTATCGTCGCCGTCGACGACCAAATGCTTTAGTTTTGGCATTTCAATGATGTACTCTAGACTCAAACTTCCATCATTTTCTCTACCTCGCTTCATATCTGAAAACTTTTGGTGTGTGTTTGTGTGTTTTGAAGCCAAAGCTGGATCAATTATGGTTTTTGAGAAAAGTTTGGAACTTATACATATATATATATATATATACACTTTTGTGCCCATTGATATTGTATCACTGAACTTTGATAGCTTATTTGACTGATATGCGTTCATATTTGAGGAATGTGTTGTTTGGTGTTTATGGCATTAAAGTATTTGTTAGTGCTCTTTAGCAGACTCTAATGAAAATGTCATCAGTGACGACGAGCTGCTATGGCGCTCCTGAACTATGTAGGAAACTTCGGACGGTATATAAATTTGTTTAGGGTCTAATTGTGGTTTTACTCCCTTCTTTATGTTGAAATTTGAAATTTATCCCTTAAATTTTAAGTTATCCATCGGTAGATGTCATGTATGTGGTATGTCACGAGTTCAAATATGGTACCAACATCATA
The DNA here is from genome assembly GCA_019671005.1 of Hibiscus mutabilis. Taxonomy (NCBI): domain Eukaryota; kingdom Viridiplantae; phylum Streptophyta; class Magnoliopsida; order Malvales; family Malvaceae; genus Hibiscus; species Hibiscus mutabilis. Next base: position 5,835,668 of record CM033743.1, read on the forward strand.
TGTTCCGACTCTCACATACACATGCTTTAGCACCCGAGGTTCTCCTCCGAGGATAGTACTAAATTTACCGAGAGGCTCAAAAAAGTCCCTCAATATAAAAGACGCTCACACACACCATGTGTTTAAATACTCGAAGCATTATTTCAGAGAACAACACCCCTCCGTGAGATAAAATTAATGTTGGGACCCACAAAAAATTTCTCAACAATTAGTAGATCCAAATTGATATATCGCTATTTACTTTTGTTAAAATGATAACATTAGACATTCGATTTAACATAAACTCATTGTTTGATTCAATAATAGTAAGAAATCATTTTAATGGTGGCAACTGGTGGTGTTATCAAATTGAACTTATCAATATTGTTAAAAGGTTAGGGTGACCAAATCATGAAGAATTAAAGTAGAGGAGTTAAATCCAAAATTTCTTACATAATAAAGGGAGTGAAATAAGAGTTATCCCTTTTTTAAGAGAGTAAAGCTACGGACCTACGGTGGAACAAAAACAAATCAAGAATTGTAATTGGTTGGATTCCAACAACTTTATTATTTCACACAATAATATTATATAATAAAATTGTCACATTTATCAGCGGTGTTCGTCGAACTTCGTAAAATTTTTCAATAAAAATACCACATATATATATATATATGTATGATATAAATTGTTATTGTATTAACATTTATATGAATGTAAAATATTTTGAGTATAATTATTATGTTCAAAAATTACAAATACGATGCATATATATAACTAGTACTTTTCTAGGTGACCTATTTTTTTTTTTTTTTGGTTCCAAAGGTGACCTAATTGCTTACTTCATGGTTTGAATGAGATAATAGAGTAAAAATGAAGCCACTTTAATCAATTAAATTCTCAAAGTGTATAATAGTACATGATTTAAAAGAGGATAATGCTAATCAGTGATTAATCATACAACACCTCTTTAACTATTATTTAATAAAATACAATTAATACCACACCTCTTTAATTTAATAAAAAATCTTTAAAATAATTATTTAACTGGAAATTCAATTTCTTCGTTTATTGTAAATTAAGCTTGTTTAAAAACTATTGTTTCTAATTGCTAATATATAGTTTTACTTTACCGAACAACAACAACAATATTACCAAAACGATGACGACGATAACAACAAAATTAATGATTAGACAAAGAATATATGGGTGTTGGGTTATGCTAAGTTCATTGGTATTTGCTCGGTGCTAGACGCGGAATTATGGAGTATTATGGTTGGTCTTCGACACGCTTGGGATAAGGGTCTCCACCGTATTAACATGGAGGTTGACAATGGGAATGCAATAAAGCTTTTAAGCATGAAGTCAAGGAATGATGGATATAATTCCCTCGTTCATCATATTGAGATGGTGATGGCTCGAGATTGGAATGTTCGTTTTGTCCAGATCTATCGTGAGATTAATATGATGGCAGATTTGTTGGCTAAGTATGATTTTCAGATGGGACATGGGGAAATGGTTTTTGTACAACCACCATGTATATTTGTTAATGTTTTACATGCAGATATTAGTGGTTCTGTGACTTGATTGGTTATGTAGGTTCTCAAGTGTACTCTTTTTTCTTCATTTATATTTAGGAGAGGCACCTGTTAACCTATTTTTTTATTATAAAAAAGCAAGAATTTCACCATAAAGAAACATTATGTAATATTTTTAGTTTTTTTTTCTATAAAAAATTATAAATAAATTCGGATTAAAATACAAATGAAAAAATGCCGTTAACGAAACGAAGATTACAAATGTTTACAATGTGGAATAAAATGTCAAAAGCAAATATCAATCTTGGCAGCTCTGTTTCCAAACAAAACTTGCAAATCATTCTCCAATGGCGTCAAGTTCAAGTCCAAATTACACACAACTCTCCGACTGCTGTTCGACCTCTTCAATACCTGCACCGCCGGAACAGTCGGAAATGGGGGAGATACGGTTTCGTTCACGGCGGATCTATGCCTCCTCATATGGCCACCCAAAGCTTGCCCCATCAAAAACTCCTGGCCGCAAATGGAGCACTCGTGAGTCTTGGGCTTCGTCGATAAACTAAGGAACGACTGCGTTTCTTCATTCCCTTTCTCCTCCGACAGTTTGGGTCTCTTATGGCTGGCACGGTGGCCGCCCAATGCTTGAAACGACGAGAATCGCCGGTTACAAGTTTTGCACTCGAAAACATCGTTGTCGACCGGAGGGTTCGGTTTGTTGGTGGTTTCAAGGCCTTGAGATAAAAGCATCAGACACTTAGCAATGTCGAAACCCTGAATACCATCTCCATTTCCTCTTTCTCTCTTCATCATGAATCTGAATGTGAAAAATACTTGGCTTTTCTTCTTGTTGTGGTTTATTGCTTGCGTTGTGAAGGTGGGAAGCTTGTGAGGGGGTTTAAATAAAGAAGGAATGTCAAACTGTGAAGCAGCGATGTTTGACTGCATTTTTTTTTATAGAAAAAGGCATAATAGTAACTCGTTTTTCATTGGCGTGCTTGAGTTTAGTTTGTAATAATAGAGAAACAGTCTGAATTTGGTCAAACACGAGGAAATTGAAAGTAGTTTGCTTTCAGACACGCTGGTCTTTACTTACTAGAGGCAAATGTCACGTGTGACGTCTAGTAACGGCTTCATAATACTGACTCCCACCGAAGTCAAATTATTAGATAAATTTGATTTATCATGTCATTTATAATCTTAATTAATAAATTTATTAATTTTAAAGTAATTTTTAAATTATTACACACTTTTTATTTATTTATAGAATAAATGTAAAGATTTATCTTAAAAAAATAAGATAAATAAGTCATATTAACTAAGGAGGGCAATGTTTTTTTTAACTATTGATCAAAGAAAACGTTGGAATGATGTTATAATTTGTATTTTTACACGTGCTCCAAACTTTAAGTCGGTGGATCTGAGAATGAGCAGCAAAAGATGTGTATTTTTATAGTCGAAATTCGACTATACTGTCTTAACTACCGATTTATAGGTATATTTTATGTAATTGTTTGGTCGTTAGGTATAAAATAGGCGTTTGTTGTGCTGAGTTTTTTTGGGGTATTTGGTGTTTGTAATGGCGACGGTGTTGCTTGCCTCTCATCACGTTTCTTGAGTGGGTTGAATTAAATCGTTTTGTATTGGGTCAATTTAAACTTTAAGGTTTTTAAATATCTTTTGTTGTTGAGATCAATTGATTAGTGATTAAAAATGTTTATATTGTCTCGTTTTGTATATGTTTGAATCTTGGTATAAGAATATAATACATCTATATTTAATTAAAAAAATATTTTGTTAGAATCATTTTAGATTTGAATCACTTTGAATTGTTCGGATTTTACATTAAGATTATTGTCTAATTGCTTCAAGTTTAGATCATTTGCTCAGGTTAATTTACGTTCGAAATGTTTTAGGTTAAATCAATTTTGATCGGTTTAGGTTTAGATTAGATGCGTTTAATTTCTTGAATTCTTATGATAATTTGGTTACGATTTGATTTTCTTACATTTTTGTGTTTAATTTCTTAATAAAATTGTTTCTTTTCCCTTTTTATACTTAATTTTATGTTCGGAGTGTTCCATTTTCACGTTTGTTAGCTGAAGAGTGCATATAGCTGGGTACTATTATTATTTGAGGCACTAATGGCGAAATTTTTTCATAAGTAGGGGTATTTTAGGGTTTATAGTTTATGTGAATAGATTTTAGTATTTATAATTTAGAAAAAAACTTTGATACACAGGCCGTGTAAACTTTAGTTTACACGTACCTTTTAGTTTTAGGGGTTAGGATTTTAATTTAGGGGTTTAGGTTGTAGGGTTTAGAATTTAAAGTTAATGTTTAGAATTTAATAAATAGAGTTTAAAGTTTAGGGTTTAATTTTTTAGGGTTAGGATTAAGAATTTAGGATTTGAGTTTTTATAGTGTAAATACTCATGCTTGTGTAAAATTAATTTTACACAGTATGTGTATCAAAGTTTTACCCTTATAATTTAGGGTTTATGTTGGAATTTATATTTTAGATTTTAAAGTTTAAATAGACAAACTTGTGTATTTTTTACACTAGTAGTTCATCAAAAAATAACTATTTATTTAATTCGAAAGTCTAAAATATGAGTTTCAATATATTTTAATGATAAATTTTTATAATATTCGAGTAAAAAAATCAGTTTTACTTCTCAGATATAATCTATGATTTTTTTTATTAATAAAAGGTCTAACGATTTCATTTTCTTACATTTTTATGCTTAATTCATTGCTTGAAATCTAGAAAGCTGATTTGTCAACTCGACAACCTTTTTGTCGTTGTCGCATAATTGACAATGAGTCGATTTGTCATCATTTTGCAAACTTTCAATCGATATGGGCCGCAGACATCCAATTAGTTCCTACCTTCGTTTTCCTTGTTCTACATGTGGGATTTTATTGTCCGATTGAAACCAATTTGTTCTGACCAGGATGGAGGTTTCAAAGTATAAAAAGTGTTGTAACTAAACATAGAGGGTAAAAACGTCACATATGATGTTAGAAGAATCATTTGATGCTATGGTGACTTTTGTAATCTTGTAAGATTTAATGATATTTTTTACTTTTTACTTTTTTTTTCACAAATAATATTCTGGTTCTTTTTTCCCTCAAATTAAAATTAACATTTTTATTTAATATATTTTTTGCATGTCACCAATAAATAATGTTTTATTGGCAATCAAAATATATTTTGTTAAGATTTATAGGAAATTTAATTATTTTTCTTTGAATTTATATAAATGAAATGTTTTAGACATAAAATTATTAAATTATCAATTAAACATTATTTGATGATTGTATGTGAAAAATATGTTAAATAAAAAATGTCAATTTTAGTTTTTCTGTTAACTATATTAGTATAAACGATCTAATTTATTAATAATAAAATTAAATAATATAATTTAATCAATTAAAGGTTTGTGATATAAATGTAATTGAACGGTAAGTTCAATGCTTTTAAAGGTAAATTACCCTCGAAAATGTGTAATCAAATTTTAAATAAAATTCTATCAAATATTAAAGGAAATTTTACTCAAATATAGCTTTAATTTTTTCTCAAAATATGATATTTTCCATTTTAATTATCGAAATATTGTATTTGCTACGGTACCCTAAAAGTCGGATTCAACAGAATCCGACTATGAACAGTATTTTCTGAAAACCCCCTAAAAATTACTTGAAGTCGGATTTATTGTTCAAAGTTAAATTATATTAAATCCGATTTTTAAAATACTATAATAAATATAATATTTAAAAAAGCTAAAATAATATTTATAGAATTCCTCCGATATTAAATTCCAGATTTACGTTAAACCACAAAACCCTTCAATTTTAAATCATCATCTACCTTCACAGCAACAGCTTATCTGTAGTGGGGCCAGCTTTACAAAGTGCAAAAACGAGTCACAACTCACTGATCGAGTGGAATTAGTATTGTTTTCTGTCTTTCACGCACATAAACGACGATATTTTTCTTATTTATTTTACGCTGTCCGCGATACTGTCCCCAATCTCGCGTGTTCCAAAATCGCCACACCGCCCGTCATCTCCATACACTCCCCTACGCCATGCTTTCCCGCCGTCTGTGATATTCTCCCCATATCCGCTGGAATTTAGCATTCCATAAATTTTTATTAAAAAATCAATGATTTTATAGGTCAATTTCTTTGATTTTCCATCGATTTCGGGTCAGATCTGATTCCAATATGGCGGCAACGAGACGGTTGCGGGATCTCCAATCACAGCCGGGTAACAAAACTTGCGTCGATTGTAACCAAAAGAACCCTCAGTGGGCTTCGGTTTCATATGGCGTTTTCATGTGCTTAGAATGCTCCGGCAAGCACCGCGGTTTAGGTGTCCACATCTCGTTCGTCCGATCCGTTACCATGGACTCGTGGTCCGACATCCAGATCAAGAAAATGGAATCAGGTGGTAACGAGAAGCTCAACGCCTTTTTGGCACAGTACGGTATTCCTAAAGAAACCGATATCGTTACTAAGTATAACACTAATGCCGCGAGTATCTACCGCGATCGTATCCAAGCCCTAGCCGAGGGCCGTGCCTGGAGGGATCCACCCGTTGTGAAGGAGACTATCAACGGTGGTGCTGGTGGTAATCGGAAGCCGCCGTTGAGCGGTGGAGGTAGCCGGTGCGGGAGTGATGGAGGCTGGGATAGTTGGGATAATGACGATTCCTTTAGATCATCGAGCGATATGAGGAGGAATCAATCTGCAAGTGATTTTAGAGCAGGGAATAATCACGGTGATGGAATGGGAGGTGCACCGGTGAGGTCGAGGTCCACGGAAGATATGTATACGAGATCCCAATTGGAGGCTTCGGCGGCGAATAAGGAGAGTTTTTTTGCTAGGAGAATGGCTGAGAATGAATCGAGGCCTGAAGGGTTACCCCCTTCGCAAGGAGGGAAATATGTTGGTTTTGGATCGAGTCCTATGCCTACCCAGAGGAATAATAATAATTCTCAGGGGGATGTGCTCTCTGTTGTGTCTCAGGTTAAGAGAATATTTCATTCCTCTTTTCCACTTAATGTGGAGTGAAGTGCTTATGGTGATAATTATCAGTTATTGATTAATTTGTGTTTGATGCAGGGGATTGGGAGGCTATCCTTGGTAGCTGCATCTGCAGCTCAATCTGCTGCAAATGTTGTCCAAGCAGGATCCAAGGAGTTCACCTCAAAAGTATTTTCTGGGAATTTCTATTATGATTTCTTCTTTGATTGTTTTGCAAGTTCATATCTTACAATGATTAAATATTTATAGTTCATGTCTGCATTCTGATATTCATTTAGATGCATTGGCATTTTTTATCGTTATATGATTTTATAAATGATAATGCATGGTATGAATTGCACTGTGGTGTGCGTCCGTGAACCTTTCTTTACATAAATTCTTTTTGTGTATAAAGAAACTTTCAGCAAATCATTTTTTTTTTTTTGTGTTGGTTGATAAATTGTTTAGCATTTATCATTTGTATAAATTTGCATGAATTTTTTTTGGAAAGGTAATCAGGAACCCCCTCTAAACCTAATTAGGGTGAGCATGATTTTCAAGTACAATAAAATATTCCACACTTAGTTATTTGATTGTACTTGAAAAATATTTTCAAAATATATATAGGGCACTGATTTTGAGGTGAGCAGGGTGAGGAAATTATGGGAGCATATTTCTCTTATAGGATAAATTCATCAACATATACTTTAAAATATGCATATCAATCAATGAGTTAAAGTTGATCAGCCTATACTTTCACATCATTTTTCTCTTGGTCTTTTTGCTAATGTCCAAACTGAAGAGAAATTAGCATTCACTCCATTTCACCAGCTTTTCATTTTATTAACTTTGTACTTCTTCATTTAATGACTGAAATTAAAACTTGGTCTCCTCTCGCTCTGTTTCACCTCCCATAATGGTATGGGGCGTTCGAAAAAAGCTTAAAAGCTGAATCCGTCTCCCCAACCATATGTGTTACGGTATGGAGCCAGTGTTGCTTCGAGTATGACCTGTTTCCTGCAGGGACAGTTAATCCAACAATCCAAAAAAAACTTGTAAAACTTAAAAGTTTTACACTGTCAACGGATCCTATTTCATAAATATATATAACAGTTCTAGTGTACATATATGACGTACTGATTTTGAGGTAATTCTTCTTTAGAAACATCTGAGGAATTTGAATTCTTTGAATCACTAATCCTCTTGTTTTCTATTGTTCTAAACCCTAGTATTTTGCAACCCCTTAATTCTTATTCTGAATGGAAACTGGTTTTTGACTTGAGGGTTTTTCTTGGTGGCCTTTTAGAGTCTACATGACATTCAAATCAAACACACATGCCTGGGTTGATAACTTGGGGGGAAAACATGCTGCTTTAGTTTTGGCATCTTGTTTTGGCTACAAAGCCGACACTATAGTTATAACTTGACGGGTTTTCTACCCTTGCATTGTGACTTTTAAGGATATGGGGATTTGGAATCACATACACACAAGGTCATGATTGTTTTCCTTTTCATTTTTTCAGGTGAAGGAGGGTGGCTATGATGCCAGGGCTAATGAAACTGTGAATGTTGTCACTGCAAAGACAAGTGAGATTGGCCAGAGTACGTGGGGCATCATGAAAGGGGTCATGGCAATGGCCTCACAGAAGGTTGAGGAGTACACTAAAGATGGCATGAACTGGAAAACCAACAACCGGCAACAAAATGATAGTGTGAAGAACGGATATTATAACGAGTTTAAACACGAGAATAATGGATGGAATTCTACTTCCGGAGGACATTCCTTTTCTGCTGGCAATAATAATTCTTATAACTCAAGTTCTTGGGATGACTGGGACATGAAAGATAACAGGAAGGAAGATAGTAATACAAAAGTGACTGCCTCTCATAGCAATGATGGTTGGGCTGGCTGGGATGATGCCAAGGATGATGGATATGATCATTTCTATAACGGTGGTTCATCTTATAAAAAAGCTGTCGGTCAGAACGGAAAATCAGATTCCTCATGGACTGGCGGAGGCTTCCTTTAAGGTTAATTACATATACATACACCCTTTTCTTAATTTTATATTATTCTAGATTTTGTGATCATGTTGTGCAGAAGTTCCAATATTTTAAATGAACACCGTCTGATGTATGGCCAATATCCAGGTTGAACTTGAATGCTATTTACAGATATCGGAATTTTACCCGGAAAGGTAACTAGTACACAATTTATTCCAACTGGGGACAGCGCATGCAGGGGATGGATAGAACTTTATTCTATCGTAGTACAGCTGCTAAGAATCACTATTTGTGAATCAGATGACCGAGTGGAAGGTGGGATGCATTTGATGGAGTTGGTAAGTTTCGTGTTTGATAGAAGTTTAAATTTATGAAACTGTGGACAGAAAGGGCTAATTTGTCCAATTAGAAAGAGGATTGCCTGTACTTGTGTCATTAAAAATCAAATTTGTTTTGGATCTATATGTCGAACTGTGGTTACTTTTGTTTTCCCTTGTTTAATCCTATTCTTATGTGCTTATATGTTATTCCACATGATCTTTAGCTGTGAGCTTCATCTTTTCGTTGAATTAACCAAAATTCTGATGCTATTTACATGTATATATATATGTGATAAACATATGTGGTCCAAACCAAAGCATATTAAAAACTAAGTTTAGTATTTGGTTTTAGATCTTCAAAATTAAAACTTTAAAACAAAAAACTTTCAGTTTTTCATAAAATCCCAAAATTTTGAAAATTTTACAAAATAGTCCCCAAATCCCTAAAATTACTCAAATCTCTAAATCGCCGCCGATCGCCGCCCCTAAGCACACCTCTTTGGTCGTTGGACCAAGGTGTTCATTTCTCTCAACACGGGTCGTCAAAAACGGCAAACGGCGTGCAGCCGAACATCGAACGTCGAACACAAAATCGACGTTTGGTTGGTACGCCATTCAGTGTTTTCGGCAGCCAGAAGAGTGTGCTCAGGGGCGGTGATCGGCGGTGGAAGCGGCGGCGGTTTTGAGATTTGGGTTTGGGTAGTTTTAAGGATTGGGGGACTGTTTTATAAATTTTTCAAAATTTTGGGATTTTATAAAAAACTGAAAGTTTTGAGTGTTCTCCTTTAAAAAAAATCAAATTAGTGCCATGTGTCAAGCATTGATTGGTTAAAAAAAATTAACACCCATTAACTGTGAGACACCTAAAATTGTAACTTTTGAAACTTTGGACACCTATTTTTTTTTAAAAAATACTTTACGCACCTAAAGTTCAAAAAATACATACTTTAAACACCTATTTTTCGTTTAAGCCTTTAAATTTTAGTGGTGATGGGTTATTGGTGAAAGGAAGATGTGTGGGAATAGTGAGTGAAGGTGTGTTGTTATATTAGTTTTTTTTTTTAATAATTCCTACCTAGAGGAGGGAAGGGAATTTTGTTGCTAATGAGTCTAGAACTCACAACCTAGGAGAAAAGAGAATGTGTCAACAGATAACTTTTAACCACTTGTTTTAGAGATTGTTAACGTATTGTTATATCAGTTAAAAATGATTAAATAATCAATTGCGTATTGGTTGGGGACTAATGCCCTCTCCTCTCATTACACATGTGATAACATGATTTTTATATGATTATTGATATCAGATTGATTGGCCAAATAATTTGTATCAAATAATGCATTATTCAACATTTGAATCTAATGTTATAATTCAAATCATGACAATATTTAAGAGACTCTGTCACTAAATAACCCAATAGTTGGTGGTAATATACTTTCTATTTTCACATAAAATCAACAAAAAGAGACGCATTATTTTATTTAACGGGTATAACCGTTACTGTCTGAGCTAGTATTAAAATCTTAAAATAAGAAAAATATTAGAGATTAACTAAAAACTAAATTATATTTTACACATGGATTAAGACATAATGTAAAACTTTGAGTTTTGCACGATTGTTGGATAGGTAAATTGATGATTGAGATTAATTTTTTACTCTTTTTTTTCAAGTGATAATATTCTCATAATACACTGTTAATCTCAACAATCCATTTCACTCATCTAATGATTTAAAAAACGTGTAAAAATTAAAAACTCTTATACTGTGTAACTGAATCTTATCTCTTTACCCATAATTTGAAGGCAAACAGAACACTTACATCTTGCTTGATGATAGACTGGATTTGTGAACTGATATGTTGGCATAAAAAATGTGTTTTATTTGGGGGAGTTGGCCAAATGAGTGGATGCCAAGTTGGTGTCAATAATGATGCGTATCATGTTTTGAATTACTGGGGTTTTATTATACTCTTCAGATTTTGGAATTAATGTATAATAAATTAAAAATAGTAATTAATTGGATAGAATGTGAAGGGTCCATAGTTCAGTGTAGAGCATTTGACTGCAGATCAAAGAGGTCACCGGTTCGAACCCGGTTGGGCCCTTTAATATTTTTTTTTTAATTTTATCGTTTATAAACGTTATGAGCCCTCCGGTCGGACTAACTTTTCCACCGGCCATGCCAATTCACAATCTGAACCGCCAACGTAATAACTACTTACCTTATCACTAAAACATTTGTACTTCTTTTTTTATTAAAGGGTAAATTAATTTTTCATCACTCATTTTTTTTACTCTTATTTGGTCATTTAAGCTTTTAAATGTTTTAATATAATCACTCAACTTTTGAATTACTCCTGTTTTGGTCAATCATTTTTTTCGTATGTTGGGCCAATTTTGATTTCGATCACTGCCGCCACTACTGTCGAAGGCCGATAAGTCTCAAAATTTTCCCTCCAAACTCACTTCACCTCCTCAATACGAGTTCAGTGTCCATCTAACTAAAAAACACCTCAAACTTCATGAATCTAGCTTAAATGCTAATGACTATAACTTAGAGATGTTCTCTTCACCGTCTTCGAGGCTCTATCATGACTTATTCGATTGAAAATCTTCAAAAACTAAAATTTATATGGTATTGATTTTTCCACAAACCTCTCATTTGTATGGTATTGATTTTCCCTCACACCTAAACTAAAATTTGTATGTCTCCGTCGAACTAAAATATGGTTTCTTTTTTGCTAGTTGTGAATCTTTCCCTCTAAACAATACCCTTTGTTTATTATAGGCAGCAGAGTCCAAATGCACCTTGTCCTCTTTCTCTCTCCCTATAAACAAGACCTTTTGTATATCATATTCCAAACCCTTTTTTTCAGCAATTTGTATAAAAAATAACATATCATTATAGAGTTAAGAAGATAATAGTAGACTGACTAAAAATTAATCTTTAAAATTGAGTGATTAAATTAAAATGTTATGAACTTTAATGACTAAAATAAGAGCGAGGATAAAGTTGAGAGATGAAAAATATAATTTACCCTTTATTAAATTATTAGAAAAATCCTATCTTTATCAAGTATAAAGAAAGATTATAAGTTATTTATAGGTTACAGATTATGAGTTAATTAAAAATTAAAAGGGATAAATATTAAGTTTTTAAATGAATTTTGTTTTGATATGGAATTTGATATTTTGATTTGAGTTAATTATACACCTAAATGTGTAATTATATAAATAATTTTTGATTTAAATCAATTATAAATGTATCAATTTATTTTCATATTGAACAATTCTAATTATATTTGTATGCAATTACATAAACATATAAATTTTAATCAAAATATATTATATTTCTTGTATAATGCCAAAAAATGCCACTAACGTTTGACTGAATAGTTATTTTGGTCTCTATTCTCTTTTTTGAATCAATTTAGCCCTCCAACGTTGCATTTTGGGTCAAAATGGCCCGTCTGTGGATAAAAACTGTTAGTCAACTAACGATAAACAACTTGAAATGGCTTGATAGAATAAAAAGTCAGCAGAAAAATAATTTTATATTTTATATAATTTTATAAAATTATTTTTGACTAATGTGACATTCTTTCAAGTCAACACATTTGTCTATATGACATTGTCAAGTCGGCGTGTACTGACATGTAGGTTTGCCACGTAATTTCAAGCCATTTACCTTTAGTTAACTAACAGTTTTCATCTGCATAAGAGCTATTTTGACCCAAAATGAAACGTTAAAGGTTAAATTGATTCAAAAAAATAATGACCAAAATGACTATCCAGTCAAACGTTAGGGACATTTTCTGACTTTATACCTATATTTCCCGGCAATAATACTTGCAGTTTTGCAAAAATTGGATTGATTTAAAGTTTGATGTATAAAAGTAAATAAAATTAAAATATGTGTCTCACGTTATACATGTCACCTAATTTCATGTGTAGTTTTTAAATTATGTCAAATAAAAAATATTTTTTTATACACAATGAAGTAACAAATAGATTAAAAAATAGTAAATTTCACAATATATTTTAATGGTTACACTTATCATATTATCATTTTATACCTATTAATAATATAATAATAATAAGGCCCGTAGCGTACCCTTTTTATCTATAAAAAAATAATATAATAAAAAACAAATTGTTTATAATTATAACTACCAAACAGATTAGATACATAGTGATGGGTAAAGTCGATTTTACTCGGAAAAAATTCAAATAAAGCTTAAGTTATAAAATAAAATTTTAAATAACTCAAAATTTTAGTAATTAGTGGATTAATTTTCAGGTTCGAGTCGATGCTTTCAATTCTGCATGATATATATATATCATAAGAAAAAATACGATGAAATATATATGTTTGTTGTATCTAGTTATAAAAACCGTTTAAATTGAAACAATTAGTACCATAATATTATAAATATTTATAATACAATTAACAACTTGACTCGGTTTCACCCAACTCAAATTTCATAAACTCGACTTGATTCAAAAAAATTTCATATAAAGTTTAAGTTATAAAATAAGACTTTTCAACTCAATAACTCAAAATTTTTTACTTGACTCGGTCGAATGTCAACCTTATATACAAATAGTTATATACCAACAAATAAAATAAATTTAAACCTAAAAATATATTTTACTACTCTTCTTCAAACAAAAAAAATAAACTTCTTATAATAATTAATATTATTTTAATTTTTTTTATGGGTAATCTTTACCTATGGTTCATTTTGTTTAGGTTTTTTTTTTTTTACTTTGGTCACTCAAATTTAAAAAAGACTATTATTGCCACTTATGTTTGAAAATGTTTATGTTTTAGTCACTGGATCGTTAGTCTCCGTTACTTTTATTTTCGGCCTGCTTCGTTTTGGTCACCGATTTTAACTTTTTTTGTTTAAGTCACTTACGTTATCATTTTGTTCTATTTCGGTCACTGGGCCATTAATCCCCGTTGATTTGATAATATGTCACGTTAATAAAAATGAGTAATTTATAATTTAATCCTTAAACTTTTATTTTTTTCACCATCTTCAAACAAAAAACCTAAAAAATTTCTCCTCTCCAACCTCAACCTTCATTTTTATTGATGCTACCACCGTCACCATTGCTGCTGCCTTAGCTACCGTCAACTACAAACGTCTACTAAAATAGTGAAACATAGCTTATGTTAACTTTGATATAGAACTAACCAAAGAAGACAGTTAGAATAATTATATTATTCTCGTTCGCTTATGCGGTGACTCCTTTCTAGGGGTGTGCATTATTCAGTTTTAATCAAATTAACCGACCAAACCGGTTTTTTCGGTTAATTTTAGGTAAAATCGGTTAATGGTTAAGAGTTTTTTCAAGCTTTGGTTATCGTTAATTCGGTTTGAAACCAGTTGATTAACCGAAATTATTATATATTAAATATTATATATATTGCATATATTTATTTTGGTCATTAATGTTTTAAAAGTTATAAAATGATCTTTAAATTTTTTGATATATTATAAAATAGTCATTAAACTTTTATCAAATTAGCATAAAATGAAAGTTCAGTGGCTAAAAAGATCATTTTAGCATAATTTAGTGGCCAATTGTGTAATTTATACAAAATTTTATAACAAATTTCGGTTAATTTAACACCGACGAATTAACAGAATTTTTCCAGTTCGGTTAAAAATTTTTGAAAAACTTTCGGTTTGATTAACGGTTAAAAGGGAAAAAATTGGTTAATGGATTTTTGGTAATTCGGTTCGATCAGTTAACCGAATTAACTGAATGCACAGCCCTACTCCTTTCACGAAATCGAAGAAAACAAAAAAAAAAGTATTCAAAAAATTAAAGACAAACAAAGCATTTGCGTGGTTCCAGTGGAACCCGAGTTAATAAGCCCGATCGATGAAAGAGGTTAAATTTTGAGAGAAAAAAGTTTATAGAATTTTTTTTGTTTCAACATGGTGAAAAAAATAAGATTTTAAAAGTGCAGTGATTAAATTAGAAATTATTATTTTTTATTAATGTGACATGTCATCAATTTAACGGGAATTAATGGTCTAGTGACTAAAATAGAATGAAATAATAACGTAAGTGACTTAAACAAAAAAAATTAAATTCGGTAACTAAAACGAAACAGACCGAAAATAAAAATAATAGAGACTAATGATCCAGTGACTAAAGCAGAAACATTTTCAAACATAAATAATTAGAATAGTCTTTTTAAATTTAAGTGACCAAAATAAAACAAAACCTAAATAAAATGGACAACAGAAGATTACTCAATTTTATTTATATAGTTTATAACAACCAACTATGGTGTAAAAGTTAAAAAAATCGAGATATTTCAAAACACCATCTTTTCCCCTAAGCTATGTTTTCTCGCAGTCGCTGACCTCCTTCTCCGCCGCTGAAATCTAGCCTTCCATTAATTGTTTCTAATAAATTCTAGATCGCCATTTATAGGTTAATTTCCTTTTTTTACGGAATTCGGTTCAGATCCGATTCAAAGATGGCGGCTACAAGACGGCTACGGGATCTCCAATCACAGCTGGGTAACAGAACTTGCGTCGATTGCAACCAAAAGAATCCTCAATGGGCTTCGGTTTCCTACGGCGTTTATATGTGCTTAGAATGCTCCGGCAAGCACCGTGGCCTAGGTGTCCACATCTCGTTCGTCCGATCCGTTACCATGGATTCGTGGTCCGATATCCAGATCAAGAAAATGGAAGCCGGTGGTAACGAACAGCTTAACGCCTTTTTGGCACAATACGGTATCCCTAAAGAAACGGATATCGTTACGAAATATAACACTAATGCTCTGGGTATTTACCGCGATCGTATCCAATCCCTAGCTGAGGGCCGTGCCTGGAGGGCTCCGCCAGTTGTGAAGGAGACTCTCAATGGTGGTGGTGCTGGTGGTAATCGGAAGCCGCCGTTGAACGGTGGCGGTAGCCGGGACGGGAATGGTGGAGGCTGGGATAATTGGGATAATGACGATTCGTTTAGATCATCGAACGATATGAGGAGGAATCAATCGGCGAGTGATTTTAGAGCAGGGAATAATCACGGTGGTGGAATGGGTGGTGCACCGGTGAAGTCGAGGTCCTCGGGAGATATGTATACGAGATCCCAATTGGAGGCTTCGGCAGCGAATAAAGAGAGCTTTTTTGCTAGGAGAATGGCGGAGAATGAATCGAGGCCTGAAGGGTTGCCCCCTTCGCAAGGAGGGAAATATGTTGGTTTTGGATCGAGTCCTATGCCTACCCAGAGGAATAATAATAATTCTCAAGGGGATGTGCTCTCTGTTGTGTCTCAGGTCAAGAGAATAATTCTTTGGTTCTTCCCTCCCCTTAATTGGGGTGAAGTTTTTTTGTTGATAATTATCGGTTATTGATTGATTTGTATTTCGTGCAGGGGATAGGGAGGCTATCTTTGGTAGCTGCATCAGCAGCTCAATCTGCCGCAAATGTTGTCCAAGCTGGAACAAAGGAGCTCACCACAAAGGTTTTATCAGGGAATTTAATTATGGTTTCTTTAATTGTTTTGCTATCATAGATGTCTGCGTTCTGATCTTCATTTAGGTGCATTCACATTGCTTATCATTATATGATTTTATAGACGATAATGCAATGCATGAATTGCAATGTGGTGATAGTCCGTGAACCTTCATTACATAAATTCTTTTTGTGTGTATAAAGAAACTTTCAGCTAATCATATTTATTTTTTTGGATTGGTTTATAAATTGTTTATCATTTATGATCTGCACAAAACTGCATGATAAACTGTCAAAATTCCCACACTTATCTATTTGATTGTACTTGAAAAATATTTAAAATATATATAGTGCAATTATTTTGAGGTGAACAAAACGAGGGAATTATAGGAGCATATATAACTTCTAGGATAAATTCATCAACTTTAAAATTTCCATACCAATCAATGAGTTAAAGTTGATAAACCTATAATTTCACTTTCATTTTCTCTTTATTTCTTTGCTAATGTCCAAACTGAAGAGACTTCAGCGTTCACTCCATTTCACCAGCCTTTTCATTTTCACTACTTTTTTACTTTTTATCTGCGCTCTACTGCTCTTTATAGATCGAATTCATTGTTAAGCTTTAGATGCTCCTTTAACTTGTTGGAGTCTTAACTTTCTTGATTCATTTTAAACTGCAAGACTGATGTGTTATAGTGATCATATATGAGATACTGATTTTTTACTAATGCTGCTTTAGAAATAAAGCAGAGAAATTTGAATTCTTTGAATCGTTAATCTTCTTGTTTTCTATTGTTCTAAACTCCAATAATATGCTAACATTTAATTCTTATTCTGCAAAGGATACTGGTTTTTGACTTGGGGGTTCTTCTTTGTGGCCTTTTTAGAGTCTTACAGTTGCATTCATATCAAACTCACATGCCTGGGTTGCTACCTTTTGGTGAAAAACATGCTGTTTTAGTTTTGGCATCTCGTTTTTGCTACAACATTAATACTATAGTTATAACTTTTTTGCCCTTGCATTGCGGCTTTTAAGGATATGGGGGATTTGGAATTACATACACAAGGGCATTATTGTTTTCCTTCTCTTTTTTTGCAGGTTAAGGAGGGTGGCTATGATACCAGGGTTAATGAAACTGTCAATGTTGTCACTGCAAGGACAAGTGAGATTGGCCAGAGGACGTGGGGCATCATGAAAGGGGTCATGGCAATGGCTTCACAGAAGGTTGAGGAGTACACTAAAGATGGCATGAACTGGAAAACTGATAGCTGGCAACAAAATGATGGTGTGAAGAATGGATATCATAACGAGAATAGAGGATGGAATTCTACTTCCGGAGGACAATCCTTTTCTGCTGGCAATAATAATTCTTATAACTCAAGATCTTGGGATGACTGGGACATGAAAAACAACAGGAAGGAAGATAGTAATACAAAAGTGACTGCCTCTCATAGCAATGATGGTTGGGCTGGCTGGGATGATGCCAAGGATGATGGATATGATCATTTCTATAACGGCGGTTCATCTGATAAAAAAGCTGTCGGTCACAACGGAAAATCAGATTCCGCATGGACTGGTGGAGGCTTCCTTTAAGGTTAATTGCTTATGCAGACACTCGTACATATATACCCTTTCTTATTTCTTTATTTTTATAATACTCTAGATTTTGCGATCATGTTTTGAAGAGGTTCCAATATTTTGAATGCACATTGTCTGATATATTGCTAATGGCCAGGTTAAACTTGAATGTTTTTTACAGATCAGAATTCTTACTTGCACAGAAAGGGTAACTAGTACACAATTTATTCCGACAGGGGACAGCGGATGCAGGGGATGGATAGAACTTTATTCTATGAATCATTATTTGTGAATCAGATCACTGAGTGGAAGGTGGGATGCTTTGGATGAAGTTAGTAATTTCTTTGGTAAGTTTCATGCTTGATAGAAGTTTATATTTATAACACTGAGGACAGAAAGGGATAATTTGCCCAATTAGAAAGAGGACTGCTTGTGCTAGTGACATGAAAAATCAAAATTGCTTTGGATTTATGCCAACCGTAGTTAATTTTCTATAATCCTGTTGTTTATGTGCTTGTCATATTTGTCGTGATCTTTAGAAGTTTATATTGATTTTTGTTTGAATGATTTAAAGTTAGACCAAATCCCTGATGTTATTTATATGTAAAAAACTATAGCACATTGGTAAGTAAGAAAACGAAAACTCAAAATGAACACATCATTTATTTAGTTGGCAGCAGTTAATTGAAATTTACACAACCTTTGAAAAATCTCCTACCCCTTCAACTACTTTTGCAACTGCTGTCTCCTGTTTATCGTGCTGTTGAATGACCAGCACCAACGTAACTCAATGACCCGATGAGACCAGCAAGTCCCCTTGTAATCCCTAACTCTACGTGCTCGGCTTGGGGTCTGCTAATTTGGCTACCACGGATGACGGGAACCTCCCTTTCCCAATGATGAGAAGATCGTAATCCCCACACTGTCCAAGTCCTAACACTTCCTCAACCAGGCTACCAGTTGTTTTCTCCGTATACTTCACTGTTCCCTCCCATTTGCTTCTGAATTCTTCTATCCAATTCCTGATTTAATCGAGAAATATATGCACGTTTAGCCTAGCTTATAGCTTAATGCGTGCCCCATATTTTCTGGAACCTTTGAGGGCTCCCTGGATTATAGGCATAATCTTTTAACTACAAAAGTGAACAATTTAGTTATGATGCATTTAATTGGAAAATTTTACTACCTTTTCTGATTATTCAAGTCCTTTTATTAAATCAATTTGGGCCCTAGCATTGTTAGCTTTTACCTCCACTAAAAAAAGTTTAATCACTTGTTAGATTGCATTAGTTATTTGAGACCTATATCAATTTAGTCATTTTTGTTTTTACTTACTGATGCAGCAATGGCGTCATCTCTTTCTAATCCTTCCCGTCTAAGGAACCGTATGATGGTCAGCTTAACTGCTGGGTGCTCCGCCATTCGACCACCCAACGCCAATGCTTCAACATCATCGGGTCCTCCCAAGAACAAAATGCAAATCCTTGCAAACCAACTCACTAGCCTTGGCCCCATCTCCTAATCCATAATCGACGAGAATCGCAACCGAACATGGCGCCTTCTCTAGCACCCTCTGGTTCACCAATCTCCATACATGGCCCAAATTTTCCATTGTCGGTTCCTCACTCCTCTGCCAAGACAATCATTGTCACCCTTTTGGCATCTTCCAAATGGCAAATATCTTCATGGATGGTGCACAATGCAGAGATGGCCGTCGTGGGTCGGACCGAGACCCGACCTAGTCGACTGTAGGACTGGAAAGCTGTGGTGGCTTGGTCCTGCCACACTCTTCGGCAGAGCCTGTTAACGGAGGGGACCCCGTTTTTTTCTAAGCCGATAGACACTAATTTTTTTCTCTTCAGTGGTGTCTAGAGAGAGAATGGACTCTTTATATGTCGAAAGTTAAGTGTAGTTTTATCCTTTATAATTTCTTATGGATTTTATATAGAATATTTTCCAATGGAAAAGCTAACACCTAATTCACGTAAGTCAATCCATCATCAAACATGGAGACAAAGTTGCAGTGGCAAAGACCAAATTGGGTTGAAGAAAATAGTCTCGAAAAACAAGTTTGGTTCTTTGTAAAAATGAAAACAATCAGTATACTAACTAAATTTCAAGAAATGCTACATTAACAAAATTCGGAATTCAATGTTTAAAGCGAGGAGTTAATGATTCAATTGGAATTCAACGTCAAAGTCTGAGAAATCTTTCATTCCAGATTGACCCATAATACATTATGATAAAAGACACTAAAACTAGAACACCGACAATCCGTTGCAAAAGATTTACAAAAGAACCAATCATAGCCTAAAATCGACCTAACCACCGAATCCGTAAAGAGTCCTTCCCTGCCGCTTGAGAGCGTAGACAACGTCCATGGCTGTGACTGTCTTACGCCTGGCGTGCTCCGTATAGGTGACGGCGTCACGGATAACGTTTTCCAGAAAGATCTTGAGGACGCCGCGTGTCTCCTCGTAGATCAAGCCGCTGATTCTCTTCACGCCGCCTCTACGAGCCAATCTTCGAATCGCCGGCTTGGTAATGCCTTGGATATTATCCCGGAGAACCTTCCGGTGCCGCTTGGCTCCGCCCTTACCCAAACCTTTGCCTCCCTTGCCACGGCCCGACATCTGTTGATTCGAAGAGTATTTCAGAGAAAAAGAAGAGGTCCAAAAAGAAAGTGTAGGTAGTTTGAAAGTACAAAAGATGTGAAAGGGGTTTAAATAAGGAGGTCCGGGGGGGTGTTTTTTCTCTCGGTGTTAGCTAAGGGAGGAGAAGCTAAGATAGGCCGTAGGATTGGAATGTTATCGACGGCTGATACGTGGATCCGTGGATTTTGATTTTATTGGTTGGAAACTGAGATCGAAGTTAGTGATCCCCGTTAGGTTAAGGTGTTATCAATGGTTTTATGTATCAATCCGTGTCATGTGTATTTGTGCAGGTGCGAGCCGTCGATTAAGTGCTCATCTACGGCTTCCAAGCCTTTTGGATGGCAACTGTTAAAAGGTGGAAATTTTCAATTAAAGCCAAATCCCCGCCCACCCCAGATTTCTAATGAACCTATTGAAACTATCCATTTATTTTTATATTATTATATCTTTAACCATTTTATCTATAAGGTATTTTTGTAACCATTTACATAACTAATGAAACTATCCAAACCCTAAATTCCTTTTTTTTAACAAAATCCAAACCCCAAATTTCAAACTCACGTTCCGCTTAATTTAGCTATAATTTTTTTAATTGTACTTTGCAATAAAATCACTCTTGACTTAGCATAATTTAATTGATACTGAGGGGTGAAACTAAAAAAATTATAAATTATTGAAAAATAAAATAGACTTTTTGAATATTTTTTAACATAAAATAGTAAGAAATTTGGAAAAAGATGTTAATTGTATATTATTATTGCATTAAATAATAAAAAAGAAATATAATAGTAGTTCTGATCATTTTGCATCTCTTATATGATATATCGATCCATTTTTCAACATCGGGTGGGGCCAACTAAAATATTTCACCACTTTTTGGACCTTTAAGAATGGCCTGGTGTCAGCATGGGGTAGTTTTGAAGTGGACTATTAATGCTACCTTCAAATTTTCCTTCCTTTTTTTCTTAATGGGGTCTAATTCTAGTTTTACTCTCCCTATTGTGTTATTTAATATTTTTTTCTAATTTAACATAATTTAATACCTATAACTTTATAATACATTGTAAATCCAAATTAATAACAACGATAAGTGCTTGTGCTTCCATTAAAAAGATAAAGTAGAATAAAAAACAATCGTAGCATTGGACCGAATTGCAAATTTATTATAGGTAATTATTCCATGCACAAGCGCTTGTAAAAACTTTGTTTGCACAAGCGTCTTAGTTTTAGGGTTTTGAGACTCTATTTAGGGTTTAAGTGTAATAGTTAAGAATTTAGGGGTTGTTGATAGAATTTAGGGGTTATGGTTAAAATTTAGGGTTTGTATGTTAAAACTTATATCCTTAACCATATTACCCTACAACCTAAACCCTAACCCTTAAATTCTAACCATAAACTCTAAATTATAAACCCCTACACTAAAACTCCTAAACTCTAAGCCCTAGAATAAAATCTTAAAAATTAAGGCGCTTGTGAAAACAAAAAAAATCCACCGTCTATGTATGGTATAATAATCCATTTATTTATTATTAGTTGAACATTGTTAATTAGACTTTCACATTGTTTTGATTGTGTAATAATAATAATAATAATAATAATAATAATAATAATAATTCACATCTCAATTCAACTGTCACAACTAACAATATTATCAAACTTTCAATTTATAAACAGTTAACAATGTTATCTAAAATTAAACAGTTATAATATGCCGTAGAAAACATGTGGTTAAGAAGGGCAGTAGGAATTAAGAATCGAATTGGTAATTAGACGAAGTTGGAAAAAAATCAATAAAATCTCATAAAAATTTATATCTACAAGATGAAAAAAATGATTTGCGGCAAATCCCAGAGGGTAACAAGGCAGACACGCACCTAAAAAAAAACCATGTGGAACCCATGCCCAAAATAAAGCAAACTGACAGCAAAGGAAACAGGCACAGACCGAACCGGGGATAAAGGTTCATTGGGTCGGGACACTTCAATTGCTGTACACCAAAAAAATTTTAATAGTCAATTCTCACAATTCATTAACTTATCGTTTATTCCATAAAGTTACAAAAATTAATTTTTCGTCACTTTTTAATTTAATGGTCGACGCAATTAAAAATTTTCATAAAAATTTTCGTTCCACATACATGAACTTTGCATGTTTTGAAAATTTACTAAATGACATGTTGATAAACATGACAAGCTGATAAAACTTGCTGAAATTTATTAACAATGTTAATGATTGTATTAGTATTTTAATACCGGAAAATAGTAGGCTTTTTTTAACATATATAGTATTTACGGTAAACTTATATAAGGTCATGTTATGTAATATTTTTCAAAAGTGTTTTCACGATCAAAGTGCTTTCAAGACAAAAGTAACGTAGAACATGTAGCTTTTCATGTTAAAAGTATTTTTCAGTTTGGTTTGAAAAGTATTTTTCAAAAACTGAAATTTATTAATTTTCAGCTTTTCCAAAAACACTTTTGCTCAAAATTACTCATGTATCTTAGTTTATATTATAAATTCTTTTATATTTTTTAGAATAATATCTAAAATAGACATTCTATATACTTAAATACTATTTTTTAACGTGAAATTAAATACTTTCATTTTAAACCTAACAATATAAAAGCATTTTCCAAAAAAGACTTTCCAACCACACCTCGCTAAGGTAACGCTAAACTGGTCTTAAATATATTAGGGTTTGTTAATTTGATAGTTCAGTGATATGAATGTAACGATAGGCTGTAGTTAGAAATTTTTGTATTTTTGTAATTTAAAAAGAAAATATCTCACTAAAAATCATAGTTAATCTTGCTAAAATAAATTAATATAAGTTGGTTTTGCCATGTTCTCCCTTTCCATACATCTCAAAGTGACCAACTTTTTTGCATGCAAGTGTAGGAGGATAGCCACTAGTCTCTTCTTCTTTTTCTAAGTACATAGGAACCACTACACTTCACTAGATGATCAGCTTAAGAAAAAAAATAAAAGTAAAAAAGCTTAAAGGTTAAGAAACATGGCCTTTTGTGAACCCTAAAAATCAATAAAACAAAAAGAGTGGAGTGAGAGAAGGAACAACAACAATAACTTAAGTATTTTTTTTGTTCCCCTCTCGGTTTACTAGAACTTTATTTTGACTAACCCGAATCGATCCGCGTCGCACACTTAGCTTTGGTGGATGAGTCTTCCAACAAGGATTTTTTTGCATATATAAGTCCTCGAACTCGAAGCTTGCTTAAGCGATACTAAAATGCTTACCACTTAGACCAACCCGTTAATCTCAATAACTTAATTATTATTATTCAAATATATATAAAGTAGCGAGGCTCCTTTTGATTTTGTTGCTTCTCTCTTCATTCCACATCTCATCTTCTTTGCTTTGCTTTCTTTCTCTAACAGTACTCTCTCTTTGTTTGATGAGATTCATTTCTCCACCATTATTAATTGCCTTTACAATTAAACAAGGAAACCATGGTTTTTACTTCAATCCCAGCTTATCTTGATCCACCCAACTGGCAACAAGTAAGGGTTTATTTTATTTTTTGTTCTTTGAATTTATTCATTTTCAAGTCTGTGATGAAAAAGCGATAAATATTCGTATTGTTGCTACTTTTGTTATATCTTGCTGAATATACCAAGTATTTGATTTCTTTTCTTTTCTTTTCTTTTCTTTTCTTTTTGCTTGCTTTCTTTGATTTTTTTACAGCATCCAAATCATCAAGCTGGTTCAGGTTGCAGTGCAAGCGCCCAACACCTTCCCCCACCACCGCCACCTCCACCACCACATGGAGGAGGTGGAGCAGCAGGCTCGATCCGGCCGGGTTCTATGGCCGATCGGGCTCGTTTGGCCAACATACCGATGCCGGAGGCAGCATTAAAGTGCCCAAGATGTGAATCAACCAACACAAAATTTTGCTACTTCAACAACTACAGCCTTACGCAGCCTCGTCACTTTTGCAAAACTTGTAGAAGGTATTGGACCAGAGGGGGTGCCCTAAGGAATATTCCTGTCGGAGGCGGATGCCGTAAGAACAAAAGAAGCAAAGGAAGCCGATCGAAATCTCCGGTGAGCGGCGACCGGCAAACAGCTTCGGGTCCCTCAAATACTACTATTTCTTCAAACAGTTGTGGAAGAACTGATATTTTAGGCATTGGAGTTGGACCCCAGGTTCCTCCACTTAGGTTCATGGCTCCCTTGCATCAGCTTAATGAATTTGGTGGCAGCTTTGCTGATATCGGGTTGAATTACGGTTCGATTTCGGCTCCACTCGGAGGAACAAACGACCACTTAAGTTTTCAAATAGGAACTGCTTTAAGTGGAGCCGGCGGCACCGGTGCAGCTGGTACATCACTTTTGACTATGAGTGGGTTGGACCAGTGGCGGCTACAACAACCGCCGCCGCAATTTCCCTTCCTAGGAGGCTTGGAACCACCGTACCAATATGAAAGTGGAGGTGTTGAAGCATCGGGATACGGTGATAGTCATCAGGTTCGGCCTAAGACACCGATCTCATCGATGGGAACCCAAATGGCTTCGGTGAAAATGGAAGACAATAATAATCGGACATTTTTGGGGTTTCAAGGAAATGATCAATACTGGGGTGGAACTCCATGGACGGATCTTTCGAGTTTCAGCTCATCATCTACCAGCAATCCTTTATAGAATTGGGGTTTTCTCTCCCTCTATCTTGTTTAAAGAACTGGGTGTTGAAGCTTCTTTTTCTTTTCCTAGTGTTAGCTTCAATTAAAGAATGAAACTTGAAAGACAAAGCAACTTACTTTCCAATTCCATATCGAATATATGGACTAAAACCCTAGAATTGGTTAGGCTTTTTTTTATTTCTTTCTTCATTATTTATTAGGATTGGTAGATTCCAATGTATGGGTAGTTTGTTTTCCATAGTGAGTGTATTAGTTTATAGAGCTTGCATTTACTGATTATGGTGATACCTCTATATATATGATATGTTCTAAGTCCAATGATCGTATTGACAATTCAATGGCTTTTGATTATCTTCTTACTATGGTACAAGTATTTCAATGTTACATTCAAAGGCTTCTGTGTGTATTCGACGATCCATATGATCATTTCTAATGTTCTAGATTTCCATTTTAACAAGAGTGATGTTGGAGCAAGTATATTTGGCCGGTTGACTAAGTTGTTCATCTTTGTTCTCTCGTATTCTTTTAGGTCACGGGTTCTAAACTCACTAAGAGCATCACATTCCTTCTCCTAGAGTCCCCTTCCCCTCTCCCCTCACATCTAGGTAGAATTAAGATTTATCAAAAAAAAATCGAATGATGTTGGGCATGTTTTAAAGACTGAACATCAAAATTTAGGCATGTCTACAACGTGTTTGATGTTACAGTCTACCTGTTATATTGCCCAAATGAAATCAAACTACACACCCATCTATATTGCTGTGCATAAATGGTCGATAATATATCCACATCATATATCTCAACTCTTTTCCTCTAGTTTAAGTTTGTGACTTTCATACATTGCATCGGGCTGTTCTTATTTGATAACAATGTCAAAACAATTTATTTTCCAAAAATTGTGCATTTTAGGTTAGATTATTATTTTAAAAAACACATTGTAGCATTTTACATTTTACAATACAAAAAAATAATAATGAGCAAACACATTTTGGCCAATTGGCCAAACTGTTCATCTTTGTTCTCTCATATTTTTTTAGGTCTTGAATTCTAGACCTACTAGGAATACCATTTCATTTCCTTCAAGTTCTCGTTCCCTCCCCTGTAGAGAGGATTAAGATTTGTCAAAAAAATGATATAATATCATAATTGGAATTGTCCTTAAAGTATTAACAAAGAGACCGAACCACTGCTTATATAATTGATTATTGCTGCCATTATTGCATGGGAGGCAAAAAAGAAAGAGAAAAACGTTGTATAAATCTATTTTGGTAATGACAATTAGGTGAGACATGAGACAGATGCCAATTATGTTGTCCATAATTTGATATTGTACTTGTCTCCTCCAATGAGATGTTAGAAACGAGGAGTGAAATTAAATCCATAGTCATAATTAAACCAACTCGAACTCATTATAAATATATAGTAATTAATGTAAGGACAAGCCTCAAAAGACTCCAAAATCCCACTCAAATCTATATAACTAAAATCCATCGTAGTGTTCTTAAATATATGAATATATCACGTGTTTCCCTTGTAATGAATAACTACTACTCTACATTCAACATGGTATTGCTACTATTACCTTAAAAAACAACAAGGCCTTGATTTAAACAAACCTTAAATTTATAATAGAATAAGGAAAATAAAAACTAAGTAAACCCTAATAGTAACAACAAACAGTGGCGTAGCCAAAATTTTTATTTAGTAGGATCAAAAGTGAAGTATAAAGTATGGAGTTTTTTCATATTAGTATAATAATATCATTGATCCCATACCCGAACAATTTAAATGGATCAAATCTAGTATTTCCTATGAACAATTTTATATTATCTCATTGAAAATTTTATACCCAACAAATCTAATAAGATCAATTACATCCCTAATTCTATTATACATCCGCCCATGACAACAAACGACGACGTAAAAGGGATGCCAAGGGCAACGAAAGGGTCAAAATGTGAATTAAGGCATGGCTGGTGGGTACTACTGGCTTTAGGACAAGCGGATAGAATGTTTGACCCATTTACATAGTTTGACGCGCGTAAGCCCCTAGTGCAGTTCACGGCTCACTTAGGAGACAAAGTACTGGTTTGTCAGCATGTGGACCTGAGTGCTGAGTCTTGGTCTCGTGATTGGATCATACATGCACGCGCTTCATTGCAGCAGTTTTCTTTTTTGTTAAAGGAAAAGACAATTTGAATTTCTCTATTTGGCAATATATAATTTTTCGTATTTCTGCAACATGAAATTCTCTTATCATGCAGTCCTTCACTACACAACAAACACTCTCCTCATCGATTTCGTCCAAAAACGGGAAGTATAAAGGGCAGAAAGTTTAGGTTCGGTTAAAAAAATTATAAGTTTTGAAATTTATTTAAAATTTTAAAATGTAATTTTTTTATAATATTTTAATTTGATATTTTTTTGTATTTTTAATAAGTTTCGATTATTATTTTATGATATTTTAGATTTTTAGACAAAGTATCAAAACTTATCAAAAAATCAACCTAAAATATTATTTTAAAGTGTAACATTTTAAATTTTTGAATAAATTAAGAAATTTACCTTTTTTACCCGTACTTTAAACCTGTCGCACCCCATACTCATCTTCCAAAAACATTGCATTATGAATTTAATATACTTATTTTTTTCTAACTCGACATCAAAATTATAATTATACAATTACAATCATAATTAAGCTATAACCAACATTAAATATGTCAGAATGTTCTAAGTTTTTTATTTTAAATTTGTTTGAAACTGTAATTATAAAGGTTATAACTGTAAACCAAAAATTCAAGACATCTTTTTACCATTAAATCAAGATGTAGTCAGCATTTTATATTATTCATAATCTTTTTAAATCTTTCTTTGGGTAATTTTGGGTTATTGTATGCAAAAAGCTGGACAAAATATTCAGCAATATGGGGCTAAATGTATAAACGAGTGCAAACATAAAAGCTACCAAAATCATCTTGAAAACCAAACTCATGATTAAAAATCAATTAAGAAGCTGCAATTCCACGATAGAAATCATTTGTTTTCAAATAAATCATGGTTTCGGTTCAATTTTAAAATAATTGTATTGTTATTATTGTTTTATAATAAATTGCAATCACCGTCAATGATGATATTATTACCAGTAATAATGTTATTATAAAAAAGTTTATCTCTCTCTTATTAAAAAAATAAAAAAAATTATAGAGGTTTATTAATCGGTTGAGTGATAAGAATATTTATGTTACTCAATTTTGTATAAGTCTGAATTCTAATATTTGCATTTAAAATATTATTTTCTTTTACTTAATAAAAATGAAAAATATATATAATTATTAGGATTAGAATATAAACTTATTTGTACACTACTTTCAAAAATATAGAAATTAGGTTAACAATCTCTAAAGCATATGGCTAAAGCTCTCAGTTGACACTTTCCCTTTCCCCGTTTAAGACCCATTAAGAGCAAAAATACCCCTTATTCCTCTCCTAGGTAAAAATTGTTCAAAAAATCATAAAAAATATATATTTAGTTGTTACAAGATATTTAATGTGTAATATACTTATTTGAGGATTTAGTTAGAAATTTCTTAAATGAGACTATTTAATTAAATAAATGACGAGAAAACAATGATGGCCTGGTGGCTATAGAGCTTTCTCACTTGCTTCTGTCATTTTCTTAGGTTTAGGGATGGTAATAGGGCGAGGCGGGTTTTAGGCCACCCTGACCCCGACCCGAAATTTAAACCATCTGCCTCGATTCTGTCCCGACCTGACTCGATCCCGACATTTTAATAAAAAACTTGACTAAACTCGACCCGACTCAAAAAAACTAATAAAATATTAAATATAATATATAAAAATATAATAAATATATATATCGGGTTAGGCCGGGAAATTTTCACCCTAAACTCGAACCCACCCCGTCTCGACTTTAATTTTTTCATAACCCGCCCCGCCCAGAACCTAATTTTTAATTTAAAAATCAGCCCCTATCGGGTCGGATCAGGTAAGGACCCAACGGAGACGAGTTATTTTGCCATCTCTACCTAAGTTATGGGTTCTAAACCCAACAGGAACACTCCCTTCCTCCCTTTCCCCTAAGTCCTGGGATTAATTCCCAACAAGGGCAGTCCTTTTCCTTTGTTAAAAAAAAATCAAATAAATGACAATATCAATTACTCTATTAAATACTTCTTATCCTATATTTTGTGTCCTACGATAGAAAAACCATTAAAAATCATATCACTGAAACAACATGTTTTTTTCCCTTCACGATTTCAGGGATTTGAACAAAAGAGCACGAGGATTGATAATATTAGTAAATACTATATTTAAAGTTGAATACCGTCACGTTGAAAGAAAGGAATCTGAGAGTGTGCTTTTGCAAGAACCAAGGCTGCTTACCAACAAGGAATAAAGCAGATTCAACACCGTCAAAAGTAAAGCCTTTCTCTTTCTCTCTCGCCTTCACAGTACACACAAAACAATACTACAAACACTTACACTGTTGTAGTCATCATTTCCGTTATTCTTAGCAGTCAAAAGGATAGGAAATGGAGATTTAGGATGGACAATGAAATTAACGTTAGCCCAATGTAATAAAATGAAAGAAGAAGCGGAAGAGCAGTAGTGGCAATTGGCAAACCCAAAGGTAAGGCTCGGAAGACCAAGGCAAATCGAATCTAAACCCTGCAGTCTGTATCTAATGAGTTCCATGTTTGATGGGGGGCACATGGGGCTGTGTGCAACACAACTACTACATTTTTGCAGCTTTCACTTTCTTTTCTGACGTCTTTGTTTATTTCGTTGCTACAGCATCTCATCCCCTAACAATATATGCCATAACTCCCCATCTCTATTGTTTCTAATCATTTCTTTTGAATAATCTAAAGTCGATTACAATGTAGTATATGTTCATAAATATTTTTAACTATTTGACAATACACACACCTTTCATATATTGTGATTGGACCCGAGTCTTATAGGATAAACATCATCCGCTTTTTCACTGAGACCACTTATTGAGTTCGTTTCTAATCATTTTAAGTGAAGTGAAAAGAATATATATATATATATATATAGACACATCTTATAGGCTTTAAAACAACGGAAACTAATCGAGAGTTTAATGATTAAATTAAAATATTTTAAATTTGAGTAACCAAAATATGAATGAGAAAGAAGTTGAGTGATAGAATTTGTAATTTACCCATTTAGAAAAAAGGGAAAATGAAGTTAAACGAAAAGAAATGAAAAGCGCGGTTCGCAAAATTAAAAATCGAACCAAATATAACCGTGCTTGTATATATAAAAGAAAGTTAAAAACACACGTGTCACTGTCCATTAACATCATGACAAAGAGTTTTTGAAAATTTTATGATTTTAGGTTCAGATCTGTACTACTAATTAGATATTTTAATTTGTAGTTTTAAATTCAGTTAGTTGTTTAAAATTTTGTGTATTTTTCATTTTGATTTGTAATATATACTTTCAATGGAAAAAAAATAATTTAAGAAATGTAATTAGAAAATTCGTTGAGGGTGGTTCTAGTAGTAAATGACAATGTTGTTCTTTTTAAGTGATTCGAGTTTAAGTAACATAATTTATATATGTGCGTAAGTTTATTTAAATTTAAAATCAGATTAAGATACAATCTTCAGGCTTCTTTTTATTTACTTTCTGTTTCTAGTTTGGATTTACTACTTGGAAGAATTTTCGATTTCGTGATTGCGCCTTTCATTTCTTGGTTCGCAAGATTTACGATGGCCACTGAAGTCTCTTAAAAAAATGATAATGTGTAAAAACAATTGCGGGTTTTACCACGTTTATAAGCTTTTTGATAAATAAAATCATTTGCTTATCTAAAAAAGAAAAAATAATTATACTACATCTCTGTTGCTGTATCCATCATTGGAATAGAGTTTTCTTTGCCTAGAAGGAGCTTTGGGTATCTTCATTTGATCTCAAATATTCTTTTACGAGGCTGGCTCTGAATAATAAACC
This sequence comes from Hibiscus mutabilis, assembly GCA_019671005.1. NCBI lineage: Eukaryota > Viridiplantae > Streptophyta > Magnoliopsida > Malvales > Malvaceae > Hibiscus > Hibiscus mutabilis. The sequence continues at coordinate 5,866,923 of CM033743.1, forward strand.
CATCAAATCAGGTGCTGGTTAAACAGCATCCTAAGATGTCACTTTCTACCTGTCCAAACACCACCACCACCATGCATGGACTTGACCCCAACATGCATTATTGTCCTAATTTCATGGGCTGATTATTAAAGCTCCGTTCCGCGCAGCTTTTAAAAAAGTTTTTGGCTGTCGAACGGAGAAACTTCACCGAACGCTTCAATTTTTATGATGTTTTATCCCTTTTATATTTAATTTGGTCTCAAACGCAACTGTTGGAAAAGCTGAAATTTTCAACTTCTCCCAAAACACCGCTTCTTCACCCAAATCAAGCTTCTAACATATCCACCGAACGGAGCCTAAGAAATTTTAAGGTGCAAATGATCCCACTAATCTAACTAAAATGCCTTTTAAACTCATTATAAAGTATAAAAAATTAATTTTTTCATAAAAAATATAAAAATTGACCCCACTTGATTTTTTGAGATATGAGGTTAACAATATTTATTGTAGTGCTATAGAAATTTCTCAAATCACATGCCCCACTATGATCCCACCATATAGAAATTCTGGCTCCGTCACTACCTAATTTAATCTTTTGTTTAAAATACCCCTTAGATTGGATGCCAAAATCCAGGTGGCATTCCCTGCATAATTGAATACCAACAATATTTGTTTTATTTATTTCTCTATTAAAAAGAAAAAAAAAAGATGAATTATTAGGGCTTTCATTACTTCTTAAGAAATCATGTACACAACATGATATTTTATTCCTTTGGTGGGTTTGGTTGCAAATTTATGACTCGCTGATGCACGTGTATATCATTAAGAATCTCAAAATTATATTATTGGATTATTTAAATTTATTAAATTACTTATCAATGAAGGTTTAATGAACGGTGGATCGTGGAATGTCTTATCAACTTTAGGTACATGATCCTTATTTTTTTATCTGTCGAGAAATAGTTTATTAAAAATTACAAAAGAGCACAGTAGCAATACAAAAAGATCCATAGGCAATACCATCAGTGACAAATGACGGCCAAATAAGTTGGGAGCCTATTTCAATTTTTTTATAATTTTTCAAAAGGGTTCATCGATAAATAAATCTCCCTTTAATATTTATTTTGATTTGGTTGGTTGGTAATTAATTCATTGAATGAGTACTTGATTAACCCGTGATTTTAGATTTAATTAATTAATGGTATAGAATTTTTTAAAATGGAAAACTCCACTTTATTAGAAACGATAATTATTCCAAGACTAGAGCACTATATCTATGTGGTTTAATTATAAATTAATAAGTTAAAAGCAAATGGTATTTTTCAAATGAAAAGATAAATGTATTTTTAAATACAATGGTAAACTGTAGACGGGCACTTTTAATATTTTTAATGGCAAAGTGGGTTGTCTTGTTGTTCATGCAATACAGATTTTTTTTTTGTTCATCGCAAAGCGTATTTTAATGTTTCATGAGACATATCTCACAAAAACATTTCCCCATATTTTCCCTTTATTACACTGTATTCATTTTGTCTTTGAAATTGAGTTCACCAAAAAAGTTAATTAAAAACAAGAGCTTGGCTTCTACTGTGTTTTTGTTTTAATTAACTCTAAACAATTTGCATGGAAATGAAAATGGAAGCTTGCGTAAGGAAGCACTCAAATTCATTATGAACGTTTCTTTGTTTGTTTGTTTGTTGTCCCACATTTATTATTATTATTATTATTATTATTATTATTATTATTATTATTATTATTATTAAAAGATAGCCCACATACCAAATTGGTGGGGTAACAAAGATTGTAGTTTGACCCATCATTATCACGAGTCCAAGGAACAAAGTAATTAAGATCATCAATATTAAATTAATATAATTAAAAACATTAAAACAATAATGTAATTTGCTTTTTCTAAAAATTTGAGGGGTCAGAATAATTTTTTTAAAAAGTTGAAGGGCTTATTTTTAATTTCCAAATTCTTGGGACCAAGACCTCTCATGACCCTTCTTATGAAAAATATTTTTTAATGATTCAAGTTTTTAAATACCTTTAATAATCCAAAATAAGAACTCTGAAAAAAGTTTGGGAAATGATAAGTAGATAATTCAATACTTAATTTAAAGTGTATACCAAACAAGTTTATGACTTTAAATTCAATGGAAAATATTTTATGCACCGGGAGAGAAAATAAAAAGTTTTCATAAGCGTATTAGTTTTAACGTTTAATAATTTATTAAAGGGTTTAAGATTTATAGTTTATAGTTTAAGAGTTTAGTATTCAGGGGTTTGGTTAGAATTTGGGGTTTAGATGTTATTGTTTAGGTTTGGGGTGATATGATTAAGGATTTATGTTTTACCTATAAACCCTAAATTCTAACCCCAAACACTAAATTCAAAACCTTAGACATGATCCTTAAACCCTAAATCTAATGCACTGGTGAATTTTTTTTTGTTTCCACCGTCATTGCATAGAATAGTTAGCCTAAATTCAATACTTAATTTATAAAAAATCAAAATTTCAACTTTTAAACTTTTAATCTATCAAACATTAACTTTGATTGAGATAAGAAAATACACATTTAATAAATATAAAAAGGTATTTGTATCATGCAATGACATTAGAATTTTACAATTATGGTTGTCGATCACCGGATTCATTATTTTTATGTTTTTTCTCATTTTCTTATTTTTTATATTTTTAATAAGAATTTTTGTCCTTGTGGCACGTGTTTCATCTGCCTTATGGTACGTTTTTTTTTTTTATTTTTGTGGTTCGTTTCATCTGTCGTTTTGGCATGATTTCAGCATATCTTAGCGGTCGTTTGGTGCTCGTACAAAGATCTTCACGATGCTAGTTTCTGATTTTGATTTTGTCGGTGTTCATAGAAAGATAGATCCCCACTCAGTTGATGGTTGTTTGTCGATGTAATCAGACTTGGGTAGCGGAGCAATCTGCCTGATAGTTTGGTTCGCTCACCACTCTTTTTTTACCTCGTAAAGCGTTTCGTTTGAATGAAGACAATGAGGTTCAAGAAGACTTCTAGATTTTTCGGTATGCTAATATCTATAGACGCATTTACTTTTCAGCTTTAAAAATGTCATCCCTCTTCACTTATAATATATAATATAAAAAGTATATTCAATCGAGATTGAATTTAAAATTTCTTTTGAAAACAGAGCATAATCCAATCCAACCCATAAATAGGTATAGTTTGAAGCAATAATTATATCTAATTTTTGCTCCCTGCCAACAACACAAAAGGGTAGACTGTGAAATCAAAGTTATAGGCCAATTTGCATTAATCTTATACTTTTATTTCCTCCTTTATGGTCCACCCATAACCGACCAAGCTAAGAAGACCCATCCACCCAAGATGACATATTGGGATTTGTCTCCCAAAGAGTTGCCTTTGCTGAGAAGTAAGCCCTTCAAACATACATGTATGGCATTAAGGAATGTAAACCCAAAAGAAAGAGAATTGTATAAAAATTTGATTTTTATCAATTTAGTCCACCTTGAAATTCTCATCCATCATTTTCACCCACGACTTATTTCACTCTTTAGTGGCAAAAACACGCACACATATATAGTTGGTGTTGATTACCACTGGTATGTAATATAATTGCACCAACTTTTTTATTACCAGTAATTTTGCCTTTTCTTTTTGTTGCTTTTTCGATTCTCTATGACTTTGTACTGATTAATATTGACAGATCTACATTGTACACTTGATTTTGGTGAGAAAGTCTTTCAATAAGAATTTTTCGTATACACAAAGCTTCGAACTCATGACATGCTTAAATAATACTAAGATACTTATTATTTGGATCAATTCCGTCGGTAGTAATTTTGCTTCTTGTTTCAGTTATGTCTCGCTGTTGTTTGATGGGAATTGGGATGCATCTTTCATATTTCAGCCCCTACTCTACGGGAGAAACCTCAAAGTTGGGGTAATGCCTAATGGTGTTTTGTTTATGCACTCTCTCTCATCAAAAGTCCTTTACTTTTTATATGTCATTTTTATGTCTCAGTACTAAAAAGTTAAATTCTCTGTATATTCAACTCTAAATGTTAAATGCTAAAATCTTAAACTCTAAACCGCCTCCATGCATATGCCAAGTCGTCGTGAATCGCCCATACTTCTACGGAAATTATTAATACTGCTAATTATTATCGTTAAAATACAGACGTAGAATTTATTTAAAAAATATCCTTAAAGAACTATTATTATCGTTAACTAGTAAACTTTTGTTGGATTAATTATTTGTTTGGCTTTTTTTCCTTTAAGAAAAAGTACCCTTAGGCTTGCATAAATTTTTTGTTTGGTAAAGGAATCAAATCCTTAGTTGGACCGTTTATAATTTTACTATTTAAAGTTAATATATTATCAAATTTATGTAAACGTATAGCATAAAGTTTTGAAATGACCGTCCCGAAGTTACAAAATATTGCAGTTTTGGCATTTCGGCCTTTCCCACTTTATATTCTCAGCCCAAATGAAAAGGGTTAAGTAATTTAAATTGGACAAAGACTTGGCCCAAACAAACCCAAGCGTTGCTTTGATGACACAATACTTTTTATTTCAATCGAATAATTATATTATTGACAGTTTCTATTGAATTAATATTGACATAAATTGTTGTTTGAGTTCTAATTCCAACTTGAAAATCATCAGTTTAAGCTTGTTTAAGTGTACAATTGTATTTAAACAATTTGAGTTTGAAGATTATGTTTAGTTTGGGGTTGACTTGACATTGACTATCGCTCAGAAATCATGAGTTTGAACGTGTTTAAATATAACTCTCGATAATTTTCTGAATTTTAAGATTATATCTAATTTAAACTCTGTATCAAAGAATATTGACATAAACTCGATTAAAACTTTTTAGATATAATATAAGCAGGGTAGAATGTTAAAAGCTAAAATAAAAAGAATTTATTTATAGAGAAAATTCTTATACAAAGAAATAGATTATAAGAATTGAATTTCGTTTACTCGGAAACACAACCGCCATCAGGAATCGAGATAGTTATAACTTAATAACATACACAGATTATTGATTCATTTCAAAAGATTTTAATATTTATTTATATATTAAATCCAAAGATTCAGAGTCAACAAAGCCCGTCTAGCTCAGTCGGTAGAGCGCAAGGCTCTTAACCTTGCGATCGTCGGTGGGCGGTGGACATCTATATTTTTTTTTGTTTTGGTTAAACATTTGATACTTCTTTTCAATTTTTAGTCATTTTCAGGGTTTCTTTTAATGGCAAATTTTGGGGAATATAGGAGTTGGAAACAAATTTTAGGGAAATATAGGGAAGGTTGAAATTTTTTTTGAGAATCTACGATAAAATTTACAGTAAACATAAAAGTCGTCTCCTGCAAAAGGCGACTAAAATTAATATTTTTTGTACTGATAGCTGAGTCATGTACCTTTTTTCATTTTAAAAATAATTAAATATTCAAGATCGCCTATGCAGGATTTCAAAAAAATATATATTCAATATTGCCAGCTGCATCTGGTAATTTTTGTATTTACTGTAAATTTTATCTTAGATTCCCAAAATTTTTCCGACCTTCTCTATTTTCCTAAAATTTGTTTCCAACTCCCATATTCCCCCAAATTTACCTTTTTTAATTATCAAATTTTGAAAACAATTATTTCTTCCTTAGAGTTCATTATTCATTTAATTTAAAACATAAATATTTAATATTTAATTTAACTTTAATTAAATTATTTATAAGCTAAATAATTAAAATTTTCAAGTTAAAGAAATAAAATGTTAATTTTTATTTTATATTAAGATATACTCACACACTACTCTTCGTAAAATTTGTATTAACTTTTTTAAAAGGAAAATATATTAAACTTTTAACTGAATATATGCTAAATTTCTACTTGAACATGATATTTATATTAATTTATGATTGGTTCAATAATACATTTTTTAATCTACATTTTAGTCCCGAACCCCCGAACTAATTATATTTACTTAAAAAGCAGTAGCGTTTAAATTTATTCGAGCTCGTAAAAAGTTTTCATTCATAAAAGTTTAAACATCTAGCATGATTATTTAATTATTTGATAATTCATTTAAGATTTAAAGTAATATAGATGGATCTAAACATGTACATTTGTTAATCATTTATAAATATAATTAAATTAAATTAAATTAAAATTTACATTTCAGATATTATGCTGCCAAGGGAATTAAAAAGTTCAAGGTAAAATAGAGAAAAGCCTTTGCCCTCAGCCACCATAAACTTTGCATGAGAATAATAAAAGAAAATTATCTTCTAGATATCAAAATACCGATAAACGTTGGATATAATAGTAAAATGTATTATATTTCGAACGAGAAAATTTACGTTTGAACCTTAACGCTGTCGGTATTGAGAACAATACCTATAAATTTGACTAATATTAAAACAATTACAATCTAAAATACTATTGCTCAAAAAAAGTTGGTGATCAGATCTCATCTCTAGATATACACGATTTTATCGTTGAACGTAAAATATACATGAAAAATAAAATATAAAGAGTTTGGGTTCGTTGCCATATATAATTTAGTCATTTTAAATAGTGGAATATTTTTTTGTCCTCCATGTTTTTAAGACTTTATCCTGACTAATTCAGATTGACATGCGTCGTACACTTAATTTTGGTGGATGAGTCTCCTAACAAATTTTTTTTGTATACACAAAGCATTAGACTTTGATACCTGCTTAAGCGATACTAAGCTGATTAGCAATTGGACCAACCTGTTAGTAGAGGAATATTTATTTGATTGACTATATATGCACTCCCTTGCGTATGTGTCGAGCACAGTTAAAACACTACTACCATTGGCATCTAAATATAAAAAGAAAAGCTCTGTTATTTGTTGAAGCTCGTCCATTCTTTTAAAAGACATAGGAAAAATAAAAGGAGATGTTTTTGTATTGTTGATGTGATAAGAATATTTTTATTTAAAAATATCAATGAGGTGACATAAATTTACCCGTAACAATGTTTTTATGTGTTGCATTTAAATTAGGTACTACTTTTGAATGGAGATTATGCAGAAGTAATTTAAATTTTATGTACTAAATATGATTAGAGATTATACAAAAGATATTAATATTATATTTTAACAACATTAAGTAGTTGCAAGGAATTATATTTTTCTTATTATTTAACTTGATAAAAAGAACCTAAGATGCAATCAAGCATTAAAAAGTTTATTTTACTTCTTAGTGGCCGCAGAGTTGAGATTCTTTCTTCTTTTGATCCTATCTCATTTTATAATATATATAAGAAGATTAACACATTAAAAAAAATAAAGAAATGATCTTAGTCATTTATTTACTCTCATCCAACGGTTTCAAAAAGTTGTAAAAGTAATTGAATTTTACACAATACAACTAGATCCTAACATTATTTCATTGTCTTTTACACTTTTCTTGAACCGTTGGATGAAGGTAAATAAATGACTAAGATTATTATTATTATTGTTCATGTGATACTATTCTCAATTTTTACTATTAATCCTATATATTCATTTACCTTCATTCAGCAGTCTAAAATAGCGTAAAACTTTCAAGTTTTATATAGGGTAAGAAAATTATATCTCATCAGTAATGATACCTTTGTCTTTTCATTTTTTATATATTTTTAAAATACAAAATTAAAATAATTTATTTACGAATCAATAATGAAACTTAAGAATAAATTGTTTTTTGGAATATATATATATACTCCTACCCACCTATAAATAAAAAAATTTAAAACGTTCAAATATGTCCGATTTAATGTTCTCTTTTCTATTGTATCAATGTCATATCAAATGAATTAATATTTTAATAATAAAAAACAATCACCCATAAAAATGTTCCAACAAGGCTATTTTCAAAAGTGTTTTTTTAACAAAAACACTTTTCAGCTCGATAAATTTTAGCTTTTTCAAAAAAACACTTTTGAAACAAAGTTGGTGATGTAAATAATATATAAAATATTTATATATTTAAAAAAATTTTTGATATCAATACTAAATATTCTCATTTTAATTTAAATAATTTTTAAAAAAATATTATATTTTTCAAAAATAATACTCCATTCATTTTAAAAATATTGTCTCTTGTTGATTTTTATGTAGTTTTAGAGAAAAAAATTGTATAAGAAATGTGTTGTATAATAATTAAAATAATAATTTTATCTTTAAAAATTAAAATTTAGTTTATTAAAAAGTTAAAAAATATATTTAATAAAAATTATTGAGTTTTTTAAATAATTAATTTAAATAAGATATTTTTAAAATATAAAAAGAATAAATTTTATGAGACTAACCCTAAATATCAGTGCAATAAATGATGCCATGACTAAAACAAGTCCACAGACAAATTATAGTGGGCCATGATTGGAAAGTTGGAAGTCCAGAAGCACCACCACATGACAAAAATGGTCCACCACTCATATCGTAACTGTTTATATGAATATTGACAGATACATAACAGGATCGGACGGTGAACTAAGAAGATGACAAGCTACACCGCTAAGGCAGCTAACTGTAAATTTAGAAGACGACAAAAGGAGGAGATAATAAGATTAGATGGTGATTTTTTTTAGGATGACTCTATTTCGATGAACACTTCAAATATTATTAACGTCGAATATCGCTGAATACTATTAAATTAATTAATAAATATTAAAAATTTTAAAGACTTAATATATAATTATAAATTATTTAAAATAAAATTTTAATTAAATTATTTATATATATATATATATATATATTATATTTTTAATTTTTTAATAATTGAATCAAATACCAACCTCAGCTAATTTTAAAAATAAAAAACCCGAACCTCTAAACCTAAAATCATAAACCATAAACTATAAAACCTAAACCCTAAACTCAAAATCCAAAACTATAAACCTTAAACCCTAAATTTGCACATTGGGATTCAAGGCCACTGGATAACTTATTTGTGCCCATCCTAAGATCATTCATGGCGGATAGATTGTAAATCGACGAAGGTATAATTTCGGATAGGTTATTTTGACTAAAAAAAGTACTTTTAAGTTCGATAATCTGCTTATAGCAAAGAGTATATCTCCTTCCAAATGATTATTTTTGGGTTGGAGATAATCTAACAACGAAAGGTTTCCGAAGAAAGAGAGATTTTCGGATCAAATCATTGTTAGCAAGAGAAAGTTTAATCAGATTCTTCGTATTGTACCCAAAGGTGATTTTTTTCGGAAAAAATATTGTCACTTAAATTAAAAATTTGCAGGTTAGAACAATTGTTGAGCTCCATAGGGATGTTACCTTAGAGATTATTGTGGCTTAGATTCATTGAACGAAGTTGCCTCAATTGGTCAAACTCACTTGGAATGTTGTCTTTCAAGCTATTGTTGAAGAAGTTGGCCTCTCTCAGGAAACTCAAGTTTCCTATTGATGGAGATATTGTACCGCCGAATTTTATACTGGGTAGGCTCAAACCGACAACCTTTTGGTGTCGCGGACCGCATCGAACGCCTTGCCACTCGCAGAAATAAAGCAAAGCATTCCATGGAAGTAGGCCGCCATCGGCAAGTTGAGCTTTCAAAGCAAGTAAAGCTAGTCTATCTATTTCGTTCCCCGAGGCCGCCATTGCAGGCTTGAAGGAGGTTGAGACGAAGATGAATGTGATTACTGCAACAATAGAAAGCAGGGATTTTATACGTGATTTCATCATTGAAGAGATATGAAAGTGATAGTGCAGTCGAGTGGTATGAAATTTATGAAAAATATCTAAAGAAATTAAACAGTAGTTAAGCTAATATGTTCCTTCTTTGTAAAAAAATAAAAAGTCAATCCTGCAAGATGATTAAAGTCAAAAGCATTGTGAATTAGCAACCGAGAAATTTGTCTCAATGAAAATTCAACACTAGATTACACCCCAAAAAAGGAATCAATCGTCTCTTGGTTATAATCTACAATTAAGGGGTATGGTGTTGGGATTGGGACGGTAATGGAGTTAGGGTTTTGGGTTTTGAAATTCGGGTTTTGGGTTTTGGGTTTCAGGTTTTTTATTTTTTAAATTGACTAAGGTTAGTATTTGATCCAATTATTTAAAAAATTAAAAATATAATATATATAGAAAATAATTTAATTGAAATTTTATTTTAAACAGTTTATAATTATATGTTGAGTACTTGAGATTTTTAATCTTTATTAATCAAGTTAATGGTGTTCAGCGGTGTTCGTTGAGCGTAGTGTAATTTTCCTTTTTTTTTATCTTTCTATTAAGATAAAAACTACTATTTGTGTCTATTTTAAATATTATATTTACCTATTTTCACACACACACACACACACATATATATATATATATATAATATAACTCAAGATATGATCTTAGTAGAAAAACGAATGATATTCATCCTAAGAGACATGAGTTTAAATCGTTTTGTCTACAAAGTGTGTGCATTGTCAAGTAGTTAAGAATATGTATGAACAGATACTATTTTATAATTAAAATCTTAAGACTATTCAAATATATATACATACACTTGTAGACTAAACAAGTTAAAAATCGTATTTATGTCTAATTTTAAATATTATATTTACATACACGTGTAGACTAAACAAGTTAAATTTAGGTCACATGTATGAAACACATTACTATTTACTATTGATAACGATATCACTATTTGAATTTAATTTAATTATAAAATTTAAAAACACACGAATTCTAAAAATATATCACTTATTAAAAACTATTTAAAAATAATATTATTTCAAAACTATTTTGAAAATTAATATTTCTCTCACTTATATTTTAGATGAAAAATTATACTAATTTTTATAAATATATTTTTATTTACCACATCGTGACTGCAATGAAATCTAATTATTTATATAAAACTTTTATTTTTCTAATAATATTTACAAGTAAATTTGAGTGTGTTCGATCTCATATTTTTTGTGTATTGTACCAAAGATAATGTCAAACATATTAAATTCAATTGGTTAAAAATATCAAATTTAATTGGGAATTGACAAAAAAAAATTTTTGTAAATGATAAAATACTACTTTTATGATCACTTTTGAATAGGAAAATTCTACAACGGGCGTTGAACACCGCTAACGGTGAACACCGCTAAATTGATTAATAGATTAAAAATCTCAGGGACTCAACATACAATTAATAATTATTTAAAATAAAATTTCAATTAAATTATTTTTTACAGGGAAAACTACACGGGTGGTCACCCAACTATCACCCTTTTTCCTGTTTTGGCACCCAACTAAATTTTTCGTCAAGACCGTCACTAACGTTTCATTTCGTTATCGTTTTGGTCACTGACCGTTAAATATTTAACGGAGATTTGACATGGCATGGTTTAATAACAATTTTAGTCCATAAAGTTGTTACATTATATCAATTTAATCTTAATAGGAAATAACTCATCAAATATTTGGACTAAACCCCAAATTTCTCATCCTTTTTCTTCTTTCTCTGCAACACTACTTTGAAAAATTAGCTAATTTTTTCAAAAAAAACACACACTTCTTTCTAAGCGCTAGAAATACAGTCATAAAATAGCCTCTTCTTCGTATCTCACCACTTAACTTTTTCAGGAAAAAAACACTTCTTTTTTAGCTTTTTTTAAAGAAGCAGAAGATGAGAAGAAAAACGTGTACCTGAAATTTGTGTTTGAATATTACATGACGCTACACGCTGGACTAAAATTCCAGGCCAATGAGCCGAGGTTCGAAGCCATGAAAGCCAGAGAAACAACGGCTCCCATTGCAACAGCTTAAGAAAATTTTACACCTCAGCTGCTTTGAGTTGCTCAAGAAATAAAGAGTTGTGCTAATCTACTTTAAGCTTTTTTTTTTCTTTCTTTCTAGTTGTGTGTGGAAAAAATTTAGAAAAGAAGTCCAAAGTTTTCTGTTTTTAATCACAAAGTCAAAGTTTAGTATAGCCATAGGTCAGTATTCTGTGGTTTAATAGTCTATACAGTATCAACAATGTCTATTTCTACAATACTATTTTATTATTATGTAATATTTAAGAAATATTTTACCTTTGAGTTTTATATTGTTTGTGGTTGGATTTTAATTCATACGATATGCAAAATTAAAAATTAATGGTCGGCTGCCACAGGTTTCCAGTAAGCAAAGGGAAAACATAAATTGTGCAATAATCACATGAATAAACTGTTTGGTTCTATTGGTCCAAAAAAACAGTTTGATTTTTTTTTACTCTTTGACCACTATAGCTAACATAATTTAATTAAAATTTTTAACTTCGAAACTGAATTTTATAGAAAAAGTAGTAATAAGTTAAACTTTGATTGAATTTTGGATGAAACTGTTATTCAATTATTGTTTTGCAAGTTTGGTATTGGAACACAATTATTTTGTGCACATTAGTTTGGTTGGGATTCGAACGGACGTTTAAAGAATCTTTAAATTGCAGGAATAATTTCACATCTGCCCCTGCTTCACCTCATATTTTCTATTTCTTCACAACTTTATATAAAATAAATTGATAATCTGAGAATATTTTACGCATAGAATATTATTTAACAGATGATTATAATATTTATATGTGAAATGTTCAAAGATTTGTACAAATTTGACCCGAAAAGTGGTGTATGCAAGTAGTTTGGGGGAAGTCGAAGAAGCTAAATTGGATTTCAAAAGAACAAATCATGAAATTAAAGTGGTCTTCTATAACCTGAAACTTAATAAGTTGCTCAAAGACGCAAGAGAAATGGAGAGAGAGTTGATAAATTAATTTTCAGAGTAGTGTTGCAAAGGAAGAAGAAAAGGGATGGAGAATTTGGGGTTTAGTCCAATATTTGATGAGTTATTTCCTATTAGGATTAAATTGATATAATGTAACAATTTTAAGGACTAAAATTGTTATTAAACCATGTCATGTCACAATCTCCATTGAATATTTAACGGTCGCTGACCAATTGGTCACATTTGAAACTTAGGGACCAAATTGCAAATACATAAAATTGCAGGATTAAAACTCACTTTTAAGTTACCAACCTTTAATTAGTCAGGTTCTGAACATTCATCCCAAATTTTCGCTCAATCCGACCATTAAATATCATACAAGTGCATTGACAAGATTAAGGGACTAAAATGCAAAGAAACAGAACTGCACAAAATGATATTAACGGAATTAACGGTCATCCTTACCGATACAGGTAACCCCATACCGATACGGTTTGAAATACCCTATTTCGGTACACCTCCATGCCATATCGATACGCCTAACAAAATTACCTAACTTTTGAAATATTACAAACCGTACCGATACGACTACATAGGCATTTCGGTACACGGGTTCAAGTTGAAAAACTGAATTCCAAAGGCTAAAACACGTACTGAAACACCCATACCCGTATCAGTACGCCTGGCCAAATTTGTCTAGGCGTATCGAAATGCACAAGACCCGTACCGATCCCACAAGCTTGAAATTGCCTAGCCGTACCGATACGGTCCCCCGCGTATCAGTACGCCTGGTCCTGTAATGTCACATTTTGCTAATTTTCACCCCAAAAGCATTCTCAAACCATTCCAACATGCTTATAACATAACACCAACATATAAGGTATACCACAAGCATCCAAACTACACAAACTCAGCATCCTAACATGGCATCTTTGCATCAAAGGAAATGTATAGGCATATATCCTAATATTCGACCAAGCAACATATCAAAAAGGTAAACAAGCATCAAAAACAATCTTTCAAGGCCATTTACAACCCAAGAGCAACTAAAGAATCATGCTCAAACAGGGAGTTCAACATAACATCTCCCAAAACCAAAACAAGTACCGTATTGCTCTTATTCATTATAGTCTAATCTTTAACATACTTTGGAAACAAGTCTTGCCAAGATCCCCTTGCTTCTTGCTGCCTTCCAAGACCTCAATTATTTGCTTTGATTGACAATGAGACCGTAAGCAAACAAGGCTTAGTGAGGAATGCTAAAAAAAACACCATAAATGCATTCAAAACTATTTGCTTGACACCATCCTTTAAAACATCATGCCTCTTTTAAAACATGCACTTTACATCATCAAAATCAACATATTAAACCATATACCACATGTATCATTAATCAACAGCAAGTCACATTGCTAACCCTCTACTTAAGCCTTCCCATGCATTACTACCAAATGCAAAGCTTAAGGAGAAACATGTATAAATCACATTATACAACATAAAACATTTCAATGATACATTAACAATTATATTGGCTTACAAGTGATCATTAACAAATTCAATAACAAAAGAGTTCATCGGATACACGATTCAACAAGTGTTAACCCAACACTTCAAGCCATCTCAACCAGAATAGCGATACAATCACAATCGCGGTACATTAACAACCAGGTACAATAACAACCCACAAGGACATCAATCCCTCTCATCGGTTAGATGCTTAATCCACTAATGGGAGTATTCGGTACTGTTAAACCCCTCAACATCCAAGGCGACTTATTTACACTGCACTCAATCCTATGGACAACCAACTATATCCGATAACAATTTTAAAACCATATCACTTGCCAATATAATTAACCAAATAACATTTACCTCATTATTTTTAACAAGCATTAAACCATGCCAATTATCCAAAGCAACAACCATACTTTAAAATATAAATATAAACCATACTTACAAGGATCACTTACCATGTGCATCTTTCAGCAAAACATGCTTAAAACCAGTATCTCAAATACTTTAGAACATGCTCAAATAGTAGGTAATATGTAAATTAAAACAAGTGCATAAAACCATTTTCTACTAGCACGACCGAGAGAGGAAAACCACTTTATACTTTTTTCCATAAAACCATTTTCTACTAGCACGACCGAGAGAGGAAAACCACTTTATACTAATTTCTGAGTCTAGGTAGCATTTGAAGCTCTACCTTAAATCCCAAAACTCTATTCCCAAAACATCAAAATGCTTTAAACTACTTTTTCACTCACCGGTACATGAAACCTTGACTTGCCTATGCAAAATCAGGTATCCGAAGCCTCCAATGCTTCCCCACTTACTTCTGGATCAACCTCCCCTGTTTTTACCGCAAAACAACAGAGGATTAATGCATCATAATGCATTCACAACAAAGCAACCACAATCCTTCTCGGATTCCCATAAAACCTTCACAATTAACCCTCCTCAACAACTGAAAACATAACCGAAACACTTCGATCCACAACCCAGCCAACATCTATCAACCTAACATCATTTTTAACATCAAAACACATCTAAAAATAGATCCAATACAACCTACCACCTCCAGCAACCTTACAACCACAAAAACCTCAAAACTAACAACCTAAATAATTGAGATTCTTATGTTTTGGGATTCCATTGAGAAAAATCACTTATCAACATTATTAAACATCCAAAATATAAATCAATGCATCATTACTTGCTGGAAATTAGATCCAATTCGCGAATCAACTCATTTTCCCCAAAGAACTCAATAAATCATTGGAAAATCATCAAAATCAGATTAGAAACACAAAAACAAGGATCAAATGCTTGGGAATTTCAGTAAAGAACCATACAATAGAGGAGATCTCGGACCTTACCCCTATTGTGAAGTTTCCCCTCAATTAATTTGTGAAAAGCTAAGCAAACAGAAGATTAATGTAAGATTTTGTGTAAACAATCTCTATAAAACAATTTGAAAGAATAAAATCAAGTTAGAAAAACCTCACCTCTGGAAATTTGGTGAAAATCTGAGTGTTTGGATGATGAGAAAATGGAGAGAAAAGTGAAGAGAAAAATAAGGTGATTTTTGTTTTGGAAAGTAATAACTAACTTTTTAACAAAATTCCCTTTAATTAATAATTAAAACATATATAAAAAATATCTTTAATTAAGGGAGAACCATCAGAAACCAATTAGTAAAATAGCTCCTTAATGATTCTAAGTATTTGACCCTTTCCATTTTAGTCACTAAGAAATCACAATTTTCAAAACATTCATTTTGGTCACTAATCAAAATGTCCAGCTTACAAAATCCATTTTCCAAAATTGATTCCACCATTATTAAATACATATTTAATAATGATTTTTAAGCATTTTTCCATAATTTTTCCAATACCAAAAATATACGCTCCCGAAACCGACTCGAATCTCTACTCCGGTCCATCGGACCGTCTAATAAACCACTAAACCGCTAAGCCCTAGAACCGGGGCATTACAACTCTCCCCCACTTAAGAAATTTCGTCCCTGAAATTTACATAGAGGAAACAAGTGCAGAAATTGTTTCACCATATCCGACTTGTGTTCCCACGTGGCTTCCTTAACACCGCGGTGCTTCCATAACACCTTAACCAACTCGACTGTCTTGCCACGCAACACCTTACTGCTGGTATCAAGGACCCCTACCGGTTCTTCATCATAAGATAGGTACGGTCTTAACTCAATCTCCTCCACCGACATAACATCAGATGGATCCGACTTATACCTTCGCAACACCGAAACGTGGAACACATCATGAATCTTTCCCAACTCCGGGGGTAACCTCAACCGATACGCAACAGGACCCACACGCTCTACCGCCTCGTATGGTCTAATAAACCTCGGGCTAAGCTTCCCTTTCTGCCCAAACCGCAACACCTTTTTCCAAGGCGACACCTTTTTCCAATGGGACACCTTCAAAAACACCCGATCACCCACAACGCACTCTATATCCCTACGCTTCAAATCCGCATATGATTTTTGGTGATCCGCAGCCATTTTTAAGCACTCACATATCAACTTTACTTTCTCGGTTGTGCCTTTCAGAACATTAGGCATGGATACAAACTTTTCCCTCGCTTCTGCCCAACATACAGGCGTACGACATCACCTACCATACAATGCCTCATAAGGTGCCATCTGTATGCTAGCCTGATAACTGTTATTGTAAACAAACTCCACTAACGACATATGCTTCTCCCATGTTCCCTGATACTCAATAATACAACATCTCAACATATCCTCAAGAACTTGTATCACGCTCTTCGACTGACCATCCGACTGAGGATGATACGAGGTA
Organism: Hibiscus mutabilis; assembly: GCA_019671005.1. NCBI lineage: Eukaryota > Viridiplantae > Streptophyta > Magnoliopsida > Malvales > Malvaceae > Hibiscus > Hibiscus mutabilis. Next base: position 5,883,970 of record CM033743.1, read on the forward strand.
CTGAAATTCAACTGTGTTCTCAAAGCACGATGCAAACTCACCCAAAACCTTGCGGTGAACTGCGGATCCCTATCCGAAACTATAGATTTGGGCACCCCGTGCAGACGCACAATCTCAGATATGTACAACTCAGCCAACCACTCCAAGGTATACGTAGTATACACTGGCACAAAATGCTCACACTTCGTAAACCGAAACACAATCACCCAAATGGAATCTTTTTTGGTCGACGTCAAAGGCAACCAGACACAAAATCCATGGTGATTTTTTCCCACTTCCATTCCAGTATCCTCAATAGTTGCAACAACTCAGAAGGAAACTAGTGCTCAGCCTTTACCCGCTGACATACCATACACCGAGCAACAAAATCAGCCACATCTTTCTTTAGCCCAACCCGATAATACTCCTCCTTCAACCCTCGATACATTTTAGTACTACCGGGATGCATAGAAAAAGGACTAGCATGCGCCTCAGTCAAAATAGTACACCTCAACTCCTCGTCTTCAAGCACCACTATTCGACCTTTAAAGCACAACACCCCATCATCACTGAAATAAAAATCCGTAGGATTCCCATCCCTAATATCTTCCACATGAGGTACCAAGCTCCCATCATACGATTGCTTCTCCTTAATCATCTGCGGCAGTGATGGCTTTACCTGTAACTCGGCCAACAAACCCCCGTCATTCGTCACACTCAACCGAGAAAACATGGCTCTCATCCCCACAGATGCCTTCCTACTCAAAGCATCTGCCACAACATTAGCTTTCTCCAGATGATACTGAATGGTCAGATCATAATCCTTAAGCAACTCCAACCATTTGCGTTGCCTAAGATTTAGCTCCATTTGTGACATCAGATACTTCAAACTCTTATGATCCGTATAAAACACACATTTCTCACTATAGAGATAATGTCTCTAGATGTTCAAGGCAAACACAACCGCTGCAAGCTCAAGATCGTGAGTAAGGTAGTTACGTTCATGCACCTTCAACTGCCTAGACGCATATGCCACTACCTTACCTTCTTGCATCAACACGCAACTAAGCCCAACATACGATGCATCACTATAAACAATGAACTCCTTTCCTGATTCTGGTTGTACCAAGACTGGAGCTCGCGTCAAGGCTTCCTTCAACCTTTCAAAAGCTCGCTCCCTATCCTCCGTCCCCTCAAACCGAACATTCTTCTGTAGCAACTTTGTTAACGGAGCCGCCAAACTGGAGAACCTTTTCACAAACCTTCGGTAATAACCCGCTAAACTAAGGAAACTCCTAACCTCCGCCACAGACTTGGGCTCATTCCAACTCATTACAGCCTCAACCTTATGCGGATCGGGACAGATTCCTTCGGCCGACACAACATGCCCGACAAATATAACTTTCCTAAGCCAGAACTCACATTTGCTTAGCTTAGCATAAAGCTGATTGGCTAACAACGTCTGGTCCTCCTCGGTACGTGAGTACACAAGGATATCATCGATAAAAACAACCACAAACTGGTCTAAAAAACTCATGGAACACACGGTTCATCATGTCTATAAAAGCAGCGGGTGCATTGGTCAAACCAAACGGCATCACAAGAAACTCGTAATGCCCGTACCTCATATGGAAGCTTGTTTTGGGCACATCCACCTCCTTCACCTTTAACTAATAGTACCCCGACCTCAAATCTTATCTTAGAAAGCACCAAGCTCCCAAACAAACAGGTCATCTATCAAAATACTTGTTCTTTATTGTCAACTAATCTATACACATCTCACATTTACTTAACAAACAAAGACTAGCGCTCCTCACGGTGAAATATTGGGTCTAGCATAAAGCAACTCCTGCAACTCGATTAACTCCTTCAATTCAACAACGTGAAGCAATCAATTCTCAAATGTCTATCATGGTCCTCCTCTCCATAAAACACCGAAAACTACACAAGGATATCATCAACTCTTTTGAAACACGTAGGCCAAACCTTCACAAACTGAAACAATATTAAAAAAACTTGGCATTCTCGCCAACAACCACCACCTCATAATCATCTGACAACCTCAAAGATATCTATTTGGTCTCAAAATCCACCACAACCCGGTGTTCGGTTAACCAATCCATACCCAAAATTACATCAAAACTATGGAATGACAACTCCATCAAGTCCACGATGAACACATGTCCCTAAACCATCAAAACACACCTGTAAACTTCAACCACATTGTCTCCCCCATGAGAACTAGTCAAACACCTAAACGATAAATCAAGCAACTCAGCATGTTCACTCAAAATGTATGAATGATTAGAACCAGAATCAACCAACGAATACAACGACAGAGACTAAAGGGTAAAAGTACCTACAATCACATCTTCCATCTTCACCTATCAACGGTATGAGCCACGTAGTACACTCGACCAAACGGTCCGCGACCATGATCATACCCTGGAGCAACAAACATATCTAATCACGCCTCTAAGGGTTTCCCGACCCAAACCACAAGTGCAGTGCAAACCTCCTGTCAAACGCATCAAACATCTCATGACCCACAAACCCAACATGTGTAAACGGTGCTCTACTGGGCTCCACGTTCGACAACACATCTTTATTGTCAACTTATTCATCTCTTGGCTTGACCACCGCTATAACTCGATACACATTCTTTACCCGAGCTAGAACATTCCATCTTTCTTTTTAACAAATCAAAGCAACCTTGCACCACCCACGCTCCCCACATCGCTTGGGAACCATCTCGGTGTCTAATAAACCCACATGTTGCCCTACAAAGCCAAAACTCCCACTTTTTCTCGTCCCGATATTGGACCCCAAAACTTCTTATGGAAAACCTCGCATTTTCAACTCTTTTAATTCCTTGTGGATCCACATAAAGGCATCACCCTACAAGAGGGAAACAACATAACGATTACGAGCATCGGTACCCCATCCGCCTAATATCCTCTCGATCAAAGACCTCGATGACAAACCTCAAAACTCAACTCCACGATCACGTGGCAACTCACGCGTAATTCCTCAACCGGTGGTGTAAAAACACCGGTCATGGCCATGGCTCAGATCAACTCACATCACCCATCCCTCGCCCACCACGAACATCCCACTCCCTCGGGTGGATTAGGTGGGGTGGTGGCCTTCAACTCCTTTGATCCAGCCTAGATCGTAACTCTCTCCTCGGTCTCAAGTGCAAAGTATATCTAAGATCCAAAACCTTCCTTTTTCTTTCATAAAACAAAACTTTCCAAACTATAATAATAAGGAAATGGGTACTTCAAGACTTCCCAAACATAGCATACAATAGCCAACATTCATATATCAATCATCGTGCATATCAACCATCGTACATACAACAATCATCGTGCATATCAAACAACAAGCATAACTCATGGTAACAACACAACAACCTCCCAAACGAACCAAACCTGGCTCTGATACCACAAAATGAAACCCCCTTGACCTAGCCTAGCCACCAGACCGGACCAAAGAAGCTACATTAGGTTTGCCGAAGCAAACCGAAAAGATACAACAAAACTCGATCCTTTTTTACCTTATCTAAATGCTAATTATTAACCCTACATGTTCATGCAGACATCAGGTATAACCCCGACTCAATCGGGCATCAATTTGACATCCAATTGGTCACATTTAAAACTTAGGGACCAAATTGCAAATACATAAAATTGTAGGATTTAAACTCACTTTTAAGTTACCAACCTTTACTTACTCAGGTTCTGAACATTCATCCCAAATTCCAGCTCAATCCAACCATTAAATCTCATATAAGTGCATTGACAAGATTCAGAGACTAAAATGCAAAAAAACAAAACTGCCTTAAAATGACATTAACAGAATTAACGGTCATCCGTACCGATACAGGTAACCCTATACCGATACGGTTTGAAATACCCCATTTCAGTATACCTCCATACCATATCGATACACCTAACAGAATTACCTAACTTTTGAAATATTACAAACCGTACTGATACGGCTACATAGGCTTTCAATATTCGGGTTCAAGTTGAAAAAGTGAATTCCATAGGCTAAAACACGTACCGAAACACCCATACCCATACCGGTATGCCTGGCCAAGTTGCCTAGGCGTATCGAAGCGCACATGACCCATACCTATCCCACAAGCTTTAAATTGCCTAGCCGTACCGATACGGTCCCCCGCGTATCGGTACGCCTAGGCCTGTAAAGTCACATTTTGCTGATTTTCACCCCAAAAGCATTCTCAAACCATTCCAACATGCTTATAGCATAACACCAACATATAAGGTATACCACAAGCATCCAAACTACACAAACTCAGCATCATAACATGGCATCTTTGCATCAAAGGAAATCTATAGGCATGCATCTTAATATCCAACCAAGCAACATATCAAAAAGGTAAACCAGCATAAAAAACAATCTTTAAAGGCCATTTACAACGCAAGAGCAACTAAAGAATCATGCTCAAACCGGGAGTTCAACATAACATCTCCCAAAACCAAAACAAGTACCCCATTGCTCGTATTCATTATAGTCTAATCTTTAACATACTTTGGAAACAAGTCTTGCCAAGATCCCCTTGCTTCTTGCTGCCTTCCAAGACCCCAATTATCTGCATTGATGGACAATGAGAGCGGAAGCACACAAGTCTTAGTGATGAATGCTCAAAAACAAACACCATCAATGCATTCAAAACTATTTGCTTAACACCATCCTTTAAAACATCATGCTTCTTTTAAAACATGCACTTTACATGATCAAAACCAGCATATTAAACCATATGCCATGTGTATCATTAATCAACAGCAAGTCAGATTGCTAACCCTCTACTTAAGCCTTCCCATGCATTACTACCAAATGCAAAGCTTAAGGAGAAACATGTATAAATTACATTATACAACATAAAACATTTCAATGATACATTAACAATTATATTGCCTTACAAGTGATCATTAATAAATTCAATAACAAAAGAGTTCATCAGATACACAGATTCAACAAGTGTTAACCCAACACTTCAAGCCATCTCAACTGGAATGGCGATACAATCACAATCGCGGTACATTAACAACCGGGTACAATAACAATCAGGTACAATAACAACCTACAGGGACACCAATCCCTCTCATCGGTTAGATGCTTAATCCATTAACGGGAGTATTAGGTACCATTAAACCCCTCTACTGTTAGGGTACTTGGATGGAGTATTCGGTACCGTTAAACCCCTCAATATCCAAGGCGACTTATTTACAGTGCACTAAATCCTATGGCCGACCAACTATATCTGATAACAATTTTAAAACCTCATAAGATGCCAATATAATTAACCAAATAACATTTACCTCACTATTTTTAACAAGCATTAAACCATGCCAATTATCCAAAGCAACAACCATGCTTTAAAACATAAGTATAAACCATACTTACAAGGATGACTTACCATGTGCATCTTTCAGCAAAACATGCTTAAAACAAGTATCTCAATTACTTTAGAACATGCTCAAACAGTAGGTAACATGTAAATTAAAACAAGTGCATAAAAACATTTTCTACTAGCACGTCAGAGAGAGAAAAACCACTTTATACTTACTTCCGAGTCTAGGTAAGCATTTCAAGCTCTACCTTAACTCCCAAAACTCTATTCCCAAAACATCAAAATGCTTTAAATCACGTTTTCACTCACTGATACACGAAACCTTTATTTGCCAACGCGAAATCAAGTATCTGAAGCCTCCAATGCTTCTCCACTTACTTTCAGATGAACCTCCACTATTTTTACCACAAAACAATAAAGGATTAATGCATCATAATGCATTCTAAACACATCAACCACAATCCTTCTCGAATTCCCACAAAACCTTCACAATTAGCCCTCCGCAACAACCGAAAACATAACCAAGACACTTCGATCCACAACCCAGCCAACATCTATCAATCTAACATCATTTTTAACATCAAAACACATCTAAAAACATATCCAAAGCAACCTACCACCTCCAGCAACCTTACAACCACAAAACCTCAAAACAAACAACCTAAACAAATAAAGATTCTTAAGTTTCGGGATTCCATTGATAAAAATAACTTATCAACATTATTAAACATCCAAAATATAAATCAAAGCATCATTACTTACTGGAAATCAGATCCAATTCGCGAATCAACTTATTTTCCCTAAAGAACTTAATAAATCATTGGAAAATCATCAAAATCAGATTAGAAACACAAAACAAGGATCAAATGCTTGGGAATTTCAGTAAAGAACCATACAATAGAGGAGATCTCGGACCTTACCCCTATTGTGAAGTTTCCCGTCAATTGATTTGTGAAAAGCTAAGAAAACACAAGATTAATGTAAGATTTTGTGTAAACAATCTTTATAAAACAATTTGAAACAATAAAATCAAGTTAGAAAAACCTCACCTATGGAAACTTGGTGAAAATTTGAGTGTTTGGCTGAGGAGAGAATGGAGAGAAAAATGAGGTGATTTTTGTTTTGGAAACTAACTAACAAAATTTTTAATTAAAATTAAAACTTATAAAAAATAATTAAAACATATATAAAAATATCTTTAATTTTATTTTAGTCACTAGAAATCTTCACAAGTGATTTTGAAATAGTATTGATATATTTTTTTAACAAAAAATGTAGTAATGATTGGACAGATAAAGATGACTTGAAAGAGAGCAGTTGAGCGTTGTAGTCGTTGGATAAGCATGACGTAATATCATGACAGGTGAACGGTCGTTATTTAAGCTCTACCGTCCTTTCCGGTCTATAAATTCAAACGTCTTGCTTCCCCAGAAACTCGTTCAAGTCTTATTTTTCTTCGCAGCGTCTAATTTGATTCAAAATCTCTTCAACTTTTTTTTTTCACTCAGTGAAAAATGTCTTGCTGTGGAGGAAACTGTGGCTGCGGATCCGGTTGCAAGTGCGGCTCTGGCTGTGGAGGGTGAGTCAATTTCCCTTTTCAAACCCTTAATTTCCGTGAAAAAAATTCCCCCTTTTTTGTTTCAAAGTAAATTTGGAACTTTCTTTTCCATTGAGGGGGTCTGTTTATAATCGTTTGTTGATTTTCTGTATACAGATGCAAGATGTACCCAGACATGACCGAGATGGGTTTTGTCGAGAAATCCACAGCCAAGACTCTTGTTCTTGGCGTGGCACCCCAGAAACCGTACGTATAACAAAGATCAAAACAACAAGAAAAAAATAAAAAAAAAGAGAGAAATTTTGGTTTTGAAATCCTTTGTTTAATCGATGCAGGCACTTTGAGGGATCTGAGGTTGGAGTTGGGGCTGAGAACGGCTGCAAGTGTGGAGACAATTGCACCTGCGACCCTTGCAACTGTAAATGAGAGTGAAAAAGAGAGGCCTTTCTCTTTTTAACCAATAATTCTTGTTTGGAGTTGTGTGTTTTCTGGGTTTACTAGAATAAAGAGGCCATCGTTTGCTTGCTTATAAGCAGGTTTCCATCAGCGATTTGCTCTGTAAAGGCCATGGTTGCTTGGTGTGTGTGCAAATATTACAGTGGTGTAAGCATCTCTGCAATCTGTGGAGATATTATGAATATATCTATATATTTTATGTAGGGGAGTGGGTTTTCTAAAGAATGAAAAAGGAAGCTACTTTGTCTTTCTCTTTGTTTAAAGATGTTTTTTTCCTTGGATTTTTCGATGTGTTTGTTTCGTGACACTGTGGAAACGAAGAAAATAATGGATTTTGGACTTGGACGACGACAAGGTTTGGCGGGGCATTCTCAAAATTAGAGTCCATCTTACGATGGTAACGGGGCGGGCGGGTGTTTGGCCGACACCTATATAAAATTTAAAGTTAATAAAAATATTAAATATAATAAATGTATGTAAATATATTGAGGTGGGTGGGGATTTTTTTATCATAAACTTGACTCACCGACTCAATTTAAAAAAAAAAAAAGAAAATTGTCCCGAATTTAAAATTTAAGAGAAATAAATTTGAACGGAACGGGATGTTTTGAATCGAATTCGGGTAGTTGTGTCATCCTTGATGTATATAAAATATATTATTTTTAAATAGTTCGAAATTAAAATTCATCTATTTCTAGAACAATCCAAACAAGCTCATATTACTTGATCAAAACTCGTAATAATTAAATTTGAAAATTTTGAGAATGAAACTTAGTTTTCATGGGAAAGAAGCTAGACTTATTAATCAAATTCGAAACAGTTTAAAATTTTAATATCCTGGAAATTTTAAATTCCGATTCTGATCGTCGTTATTTAAAATAATACCGATCAACAGTTTTTTTTTCTTCTTTTCTTTCTCCGATTTTGAAGGTGAAAAATAATTGAACAATAATGGCTTTGAGAGCGAGCTCTGCAAATTTGATTTGGCGCTGAAAAAGACCTAACATAGGGGTATATTTATGGTAAACGGTACTGTTCCTTTATTTTATGCGTTTCCTGTAAAATATATATTTTTATTACTTTCAAAATATGTTTTTTTTTTGTTAGAAAACATGTTTGAAACTAAAAATAATAATAAATATAAATATTTTTTGAAAATAAATACGTTTGAAAATACATTTCAACTGGAACATATAATTTAAAATTTTATTTTATTTTTTGATAAATGGGGTTTGTATTCATCCAAAAGCATCACAATAATTGTCAAAAAAATTTAAAAATTTCGGTTTGTGTTCGAGTCAAAATTATAATTTTAATCTTCAGCTTTATCATATATCATGTATTTTACAATTTTTTAAATTATACTTTTTTATCTAGACATTATGCCTTATTAAAACGAGATCTTTAATTAAAAACGGTTGACTTAATGTGTATGTGACAAACTGTATTTTGAATAAAAATAAATAAAATATAATTTAAATATAAAAAGTACTATAATGAACTATTTGAAGTGAGTTACAAAATGATATACTCTCATAGCACGTCTCTCTCTGCTCTTGTGGCACGTCTTTTGCTTTTTCTTTCTTGGACCTTTTTAATCCGACCATGACTACTATGAATGATGATACGGCTAGTCTGACTATCACTGAGGGCGAGGATGATGTTCTTCAAGTGGAGCCCCTAGAATTTGAACTAATCCCCACTTATGAGTTTTGTTTTGTGGGTAGATCCTTTACCTCTTGTGCGATTAACTCCCCATCTATTCAAGCCACTCTGGTTAATCTGTGGTACCCTGTTGGTAGAATCACGATTTTTGATATTGAGGATGGTAGATTCTTGTTCCGGCTATTCAATGTCGTGAATGCTGATCGTATTGCCTCAGGTGGTCCATGAAACTTTAATTCCCATCTTTTAATCTTTTATGATTAGAGGCTGGGGAAATCCCTCCAGCCGATCCCCACTTTTTCATCTCAATTATTGGGTCTGGGCACATGACGTCCCCCATGGCTTCATCTCTAAAAAGGTGGCTATTTCTCTTGAAAACTTCATCGGTACCTTCTTGGAACATAATGTTACAAACTCTGTGTTGGAGTGTAGAGGGATATTGCAGTCTCATGTTCGGATGGATATACGACTCTCTTTAAAATGTCAAAAAAATTACTGCTACCTTCTGGTAAGCATCATTTTGTGCGAATATGAATGACTAACATTATTTTGCTTTTTGTGTGGAATTTCGGGCTATGGTGAAAGCTACTGCCCTATTCGTGTTGCTAATCTGGAAATTGTGTTCGAATTGGGCTGGGACAACTCGCTTCGAGCTTCGATAAGCCATGCGACTTCTCCGTCGAGTCCATGGCTGAGACAAGCGCCAAAAATTGGTGCCAGGTTTAGTGGCGAGACCCATGGAGGTAACAGAAAGTCAACGGGCTCATCAAAGGCTTAATCATCAGGCTCTAAACATGGGATGAGATCCCTAATTTCCCGCACTTATATAAGGCAAACTTCAAAAATCAAGCAGTGACATTATCAGCCCCTGAAGTGGGCCAATTCTCGTTGGGTCCCTCATTGGGCCTAGCTCATGTGTTTGATACGGAATTGACTTTAGCCGAGGATTAAGATCATACTTCTAATGCTGAAGGCTTAAAATGCCCACATATGACTTTTATTTCACCAGAATTTTCTATGTAATCAGATTCAAATAGTGTCTTTTCCAACTTATCGGCAGGCTCTACGTCATAGACCAGCCGCCAACAATAAAAATCTTAAGTTGGAACGTCTGTGGTTTGGGGAAGTTACAGTCCGTAAGATGTCTCAGGAGTAAGCTGAGAGAAGTTAATCCCCAGATTGTTTCTTATGGAAACAAAATTGTCCGATAATAGAATGGAGAGGGTTCGTCAAAAATGTGGTTTCGCTAATGGTATTGATGTCAGCGCGAAAAGTTCTAGGGGTGGTCTTTCTTTAGCTTGGTCTCAAGAGGTTTTAGTGTCACTTTAGAGTTTCTCTATTCAGCACATTGATGTGATTATCATTGAAGTCGAGTCTAGCAGAGTGTAGAGGCTAACTGGTTTTTATGGCCACCCTATTGAAAGTTAACGACCACAAGCTTGGAATCTGCTTCGTTCTCTTGTTATTGCTAATACTGTCCCATGGATGGTGCTAGGTGATTTCAACTAAATATTGCTCGCTGGTGAAAAACGAGAGGAGGGGTCCAATTAAGTCAGAAAAAGCTATGGAAGCTTTTCGTTCCTCGCATAATTGTGATATTTCGGATATGGGCTATAACGGTCGTTGGTACACCTGGCACTAATTCAAAAGATAATTGTGATATTTTGCATATACAAGCCATGGTTGGACCGAACTGTTGCTAACCTTGCGTGGTAGGACTGTTTCCCAGACTTTTTTGATAGACATCTCTCTCACACCATATCCGATCACTGCCCGATTCTAGTGACTACTTCCAAAATAGTGTCAATGAGAGATGTGCCCTTTCCGTTTAGATTTGATTCTAACTGGTCCTTAGAGCTAGAATATGAGACCATAATTAGGAATTTTTTAGCATCTTGTCTAGACGCCCTCCCTGTTAAACTCTCCTGCCTTGGTGTGTTTCTTTCACAATGGAGAATTGATAATAAGCTGCAATAGAAGAGATACGAATTTTGAAATAAAAACTAAATAATCTACATGATTCAGACCCGGATGATATAGTGCTTGCCGAATTACTGGAAGTGAAACTTGCACTTAACCTGGAAGTGTATAAAGATGAGATATATTGGGAACAACGGGCCCGAACTAATTGGCTCTGTTATGGAAATCGAAATACTACTTTTTTCCACAAATAGGCTTCACATAGGATGAAAGCGAAACGAGTCAGCTCTTTTGTTGATAACAATAGTTCATTCACTAGTGATGAATTGGTAATGGCTGGACTAGCTGATTTATTTTTCCGCAATTATTTACCAGTTCCGAGACTCATAGTGCTGAAAATATCTTACAGAATATTCAGCCGTCCATATCAGACGAGATGAATAGGAGTCTATTGCAACCTATTGTCAGCTCAAAAATATATGATGCGATTCATGGAATGACACCTTTGAAAGCTTCAGGGAATGATGGTTTTCCGGCTCTATTCTATCAAAAGTACTGGCACATAGTGAGGGCAGAGGTGTCATCTTTTTGTTTGGAATTTCTTAATAATAGGACAGATTTGAGCGCTATTAATAGAGCAAATATCGTCCTTATTTCGAAAGTTCAGTCTCTCACTTCACTGTCATTTGCGACCTATAAGTCAATGTAATATTCTGTATAAGATCATTGCCAATGCAATTGTTAATAGGCTTTGTAAGTTTCAGGATGTTTGCATTAAAGAAACACAATGAGCTTTTATGTCGGGTCTACACATTTCTGACAATGTGCTTATCGCTTATGAAGTGTTACTGTTAAGTGTGAAACAATACTGTATTTTATACCTTTTTATTTGGATAATTATTTAGACTTAGGCTCATTTACTTGTATTTGTAGTTATTTATGCATAAATTCATAGTCCTCTTGTTTATTGGGCTTGACCTCGCGTTTTGCTATTTTTGTGGAGAAATCGTTGTTGTTTTGTTCTTTTTCTGTGCAGTACGAGTTGCCGAGCCACTTGCCGAAGGTTGTCATGGCAAGTCGTGATAAAGTCATTAATTTCAAGCCTTATCCTAATCACTTTGGATAATTACCCAGATTTGAATTAGAGCTATTGAAGATGAAGATGAGAGAATCTTTTGAATTAATCATGAATTATCTCAATTTAAAAGGGTAATATGCAAATAAAGATAAGAAATAAAGCTTGAATTATTTCCTTATCTTTAGATAAGGAAACAAATCATGAATTATCTTCATATCTTTAAATAAGGAAATAAAGCCTAATTATCTCCTCAAGATACGTGGATAAACCACATCTTTTATATTCAAATTGAGCTCTCGCCCTCTTATTAAAGGCCAATCGCGGAAACAACGGATGAGGAGCTAGAGGAAGATCGTGGAGAAGGAGAATCGAATCTTGGAGGAGCTCGTCTCCTCTAAATTTTATTTCTTTTCTTTTATCTTTTGATTTACCCAATGTTTGGGTTTAATTCTTTGTTGATTTCTTCTAACCCAGCCATGAACGAGAATATTTTGGCTTGGGTTATCGAGTTTATGGTGTGTAAAGACGAATGATTTGTTTTGGTTTTTAATTCTATAGATCCATTGTTTATCCATTCTTGGTTCTTAAATTAGCTTCAAGGAAACTTGGAAAGGAACTTGAATGCATTTATTTATCTAGACTCAGGAGAGCTAGATTCATGAAAAAATGGATACGGTTTTTATTTGAACGACCATTGGTGGAAACTAATTTACCTTAAGAATAAGGAACGAATTTCAAAGGCTAAGAAGAGTGAAAAGGTCAATGTTGTCCATCCATAGTTAATGCAGAGATGTTAGTAGGCTTGCACATTCATCAATTCTTCGTTTAGGGATAATTCGAAGGCATTGAAGAACACTTTGCCGAACATTGAAGGGCAATTAATTGCCAAGACAATTTATCCGGCAATTACACCATTACTCATGATAACCCAGCCTATTCTATCAAATCGGTTTCCTCTTTCATTTATTTAAATCCATTTAGACTTTGCTTATTTTACTTATTATTATTTATCACCATCAATTTATTTCTTTTACAATGCAAAAACTTAAGCAAAATGGCTCAAACCAATCCTGTGGAGACGATACTTGATACCTATCACTTTATTACTTGTGACGTGTATACTTGCACCATTTGCGTAGCACTTAGTTACATTCTTTAAATCTAAAGAAAACCGGTCGTAAAAGTTCTTTCGCCCTCAAATTGGACATGAGCAAGGCCTATGACAAGGTGGAGTGGTCTTTTCTTCATGAAGTGATGCTTGCTATGAGGTTCTCTGCTCAATGGGTTTCCTTGATAATGGCTTGTGTGACGATTGTTTCATATTTAGTGATTTTTAATGGGAAGCCTGGCACGTCTTTTCAGCCTCTCACGGGCTTTGACAAGGTAATTCTTTAAGCTCGTATCTATTCTTCTTCTGTGCTAAAGGTCTTTCATCCCTTTTACATGAGGCTCGCTCATCTGGAAATATTAATGATGTCAAAGTGGGTCGTAGTGGTCTTTCGCTTACATATTTGATGTTCACCGACGATTGCATTTTATTTGGTGAATCTTTTTCTAGTGGTGCTTTAGCCTTAGAAGAATTAGTTATGATTTATGAGACTGCCTCGGGTCAAAGGATTAATTTTGACAAGTCCCTAATCTATTTCAGTGGGAACGTTAACGATACAACTCAGGCTATAATTGTTAATCTGGAAAAAAATCTTGGGCTCCCCACAATGGTGGGTCAAAATAAGAGGCATGCCTTTTTAGTTTTACGTGATCAAACAAATAAAAAGTCTGATAGCTGGAATTCGCGTTTATAATCGATGGGGTAAGGAAGTGTTCATAAAATCAATCCTGCAAGTAATTTCTGTGTATGCAATGCAATATTTTCTTTTTCCTCTGTACCTTTATCGAGATCTTGAAGCTATCTATAACAAGTTTTGGTAGAAAAATAGTGTTTCTAAAAGGGGGATTCATTGGTCTCGCTGGCATGATCTTTGTTCGCCTAAAGCGCCATTTTGGCTAAACAAGGCCGGCATATTTTAAATGGGCCTAATAGTCTTCTAGCACGTGTTTTTAAAGGTCGTTATTTCTCTAATAAATCATTTATGGAGGCTGAGTACGGATCTTACCCATCGTACACTAAAAGCATCTAGTGTTGTCGAGCCCTTCTACATCAGAGTGTTTGTTAGATTGTTGGGAATGAGTCCTCGATTAATGTTTGGAGTGATGCATGGGTCCCTCAAACTGCAAACTGCAAATGGCAAAGTGGATATCGGTCATTTTTAAAGTCTTAGATCTCAATGATATTCAATCTCATACCTGGGATGTAACTCGAATTATGTCAATTTTCTCTCATGATCAAGCCATGAACATTCTTTGTCGGCTCAAAGTGATATGTTAACTTAGAGATTTGGACGTTCTGGCCAGTATAGTGTGTGTTTTTATTGGGGAAGATATCTATACAGATGGTGTTCCTAATGCCACTCAACAAGTGACTTCTACTCTATATAGGTCTATCTAGTCTGCAGTTTTACCATCAAAGGTTTTAATTTTATTTTGACGTTTCTGTAAGAATTTTCTCCCCACGCGGTTAATCTTTACAAAAGAAGACTTGATGTCCCTCTGAACTGTAAATTATGTGATAACTTATCGAAATCAATCCACCATTTTGTCTCATCATGTCCATTCTTTCACCAGGTCCTGTCTGTCCTTCATTTGCTGCTACTAGTTATTCTTGTAGAACAACAATGGATTTTATGGTTGGCCAACTTATTTGATATCTTGACAACAGACCAACGTAGATTATTCATGATGTCTATATGGTCTTTGTGGATGAATCACAATAAGGTTTTACATGAAAATGCCGTTTAAAGTCCTCAACAATTAGCCAGGTATATTCTAGATTATCTTGTTGAAATTGACTCTAGATCGCTTCTCCCTCAACCTAGTCACCAAGTACAATCTACTAGATGAATTTCCCCTATAGATGGTTCTGTCAAAGCTAATTTCGATGTTGGTTTTGATGCAAACTCTAAAACATCTATCTCGCGTATCCTATTCAGAAATTCTTAAGGTCATATAATGGCGGCGAGCACTTACCCAAATTTCAATATCATTGACCCAGAGATGGCTGAAGCTTGGGCTTGTTTGCAAACAGTGTCTCTTGCGAAGGAGTTGAGTTTTCGTCGATTAATCATTGAAGAGGATACGCAGATAGTTATCAACAAGCTGAATAGGCCTATAATTGATCGGTCTAATGTTAGTGCTTTAATTCGTGATATTCACTACTTGGGTAAGGACTTTGCTCACATTTCCGTCAATTTCGTGAATCGGCGTCTAAATCATACAACCCACACCCTCGCTAAAGCTGGTCGTGATTTTTTTCTCTCACATGATTTAGATTGAAGAAGCCTTGGCGTTGGTTGAGGAGGCCGCGACTCGTGATCAATGGTGGGCCGATCCTCCATGATTAGTTTGTTGGATAGTTTTTTGGGGATGCTCCTACCTTACTTCGATTTGTTGTTTTTATCTTACGTTTGCTTGTTCTTTCTCCAGATCTTGGCTCACCTCCCTGAGCTTCGACCTCAGACGGCGTTGCTGATCGCTTCGGCTTCCATAGAAGTTTCTGGAATCTTTGTTTCTTTTTTTTTTTATGACACTTACGTTATGTTTTACTTTATTTTTTCTGTTGTTGACTGGTTGGTCATGTTGCCGGTAGACTTGTTATTTTTGTTTCAAACCCAGTTTAATAAAACGTTGATCAGCATTTTTTTTAAAAAAATACAATAATATTTTATTTTTTTCGCATGTTTTTCTACTAGTTCATAATTAATCTTTTATTTTTTCTCTGTAATCACTTATTTTTATTTGGTTTGTAAATATTGTGTTAGTATAATAATTAATAGATATTGTTATTGCATGTATACATATATAGTATTATTAGGTGTGTTTATTATGTACATGTGACTAATATGTATGTGGTATATGTGTGTCGTATGTATGTTTGCATGTTACGTATGCTTTATTTGTTTGTATGTATAATGTGTGTATATTTATATTAATTAGGTGTGTGAACAAATATATGTATATTTATGTTATGTGTTTGAATGCTATGTGATATATGTGTTAATTTGCATGAATGTTTTGTATGTGAATGTATTAATATATTATGTGTATATACGTATTAAGGTGTATGTAAGTATGTATGTGTATGCGTGTATTACTATTATGTATGTGTACGTTTTTATATTATTGCGTGTAAGCGTCTATATGAATATATATTGCGTGTCCATATGTATATGTATAATTAATATATGAATATATTATTATAATTATTGGGTTTAAATTGAAAACAGATCCAATATAAATTATTATATTAAGTCCAAGTCCAATACAACTTAAAACCAAAGAATTAATTAATGTTTATATAGGCCCAAACTTGCCAACCCAATAATTAAAACCCAAATTTTGTATCTGATATAAAAAATCCTAATTTGATCTTTTATCTTGCAGCCGTCTTTATCCTGGCCGTTGGATCAAATCATGATCCAACGGTCCAGATCAGTCCAAGACGACCCTTCAGCTGGCGCGTGTGATGCACTTCCGGATAGCTTATCGTTGCACGCGCGAGACCGTCTGTATCCCCATGCCACGTGTGATCATCCTGTGCAACCACGACAGCTCTCCAGAAGCGATCTAAGCTGTTCGATCTTCAAGTAATCCTAGCTGTTAGATCAAATCCGATCCAAAGGCCAGGAATAAGTTTGGCCGATTGCTCTTCACCAGCTCCGGCCACGTGGCTGCATCACTGCTCCGCCCGCTGCCGCCGTACACTTCTCATCACCGGCCGTACCGTCCGGATATGGCCAAAACACATAGAAAGATGATTCAGATCCACATTAAATCAATAGTACATGCATTTAATTTATGCTTATCAATGTAAACAAAAAGTTCAGAACAAAGAGAGCATATAAACCAATGTATTCAACCATATTGGACAGAGATTCGAGATTAAAAAAACAGAACTTCAGTGGTATTTCCTTCCTCCTTTTTCTTTCTTATTTCGAAGTAGGAAAACAATATTAAAATAAAAAAAAGTATAAAAGGGGCGAATCCTACCCTCTTTGTCGGGAACAAACCGTCGGGATCTTGGGTTGAATGAGGTGAGCCAGTGAAGGAGAGGTTATTTTAGGGTTTTTTTAAGGCAAGGGAGATTTGGGTTTCAAAACTAAAAAAATGGGGAATTGTTTTCATTTTTTTAGATCTAAAACGAATAGGGTTTGTTTTGACAAAAGGGAGACTAGATTTGGTTTTTAAAATGAAAAAGAAGTCGTTTTGAAGGTTTTTGGGGTTTTGCCACCGCCGGTGAACGGCGGCCAGCGATGGCTTATGGTGGCCAGTGGCGGCCGGCTTTTGGGTTTTGGGAGAGCCATCTTCGATCTTAGAGAGGGGGTTTTTTTAGAGTGAAAATTTTAAATGGGTAAATGTCCAAATCTCAAACGGATAGGTCTATTTATAGACCTTTAATTTTTTAAAATGGTTTAATAACGTAATAAGGACCTCCATCTTTTTAAATTTTATATTTTTGGCTTGCTACATGGTTTATTTACACTATCAGCCCTCTATTGTTTTCAAAAAGTTCGAATTTCGTCACTGAAAATGTTGAAATCAGATTGGAAAAGGGTAAATTACTCCATAAGTCCCTCAGTGTTCCGGATGTTTTCAAAACTATCTTGCCGCATGGTTTAATTGCAACCCCAGTCCCCCTTTCTTTTTAAAATATTTCAATTTAGTCCCTAAATTAAACGGATTTCAAGTTCAAATGGTAAAATCACACCCTTAGTCCTTCCGTGTTTTTTATATTTTCACTTCGAGCTTGCCCCTTGGTTTTACTACATGTTCAGTCCTTTTAAGTTTCGTTCAGTTTGCAACCCCGTCCCTAATTTGTGTTTTTATTGTTTTAATTTCTGAGCATTCTATTTTTATTTTGTTTCATTTCAGTCCTTTATTGTATGTTTTTAATAGTCATGTTTTAATGTTTTCTTCTTATGTTAGCATGATTTGTGATGTTCTTCATATATGTATTATATATATATATATATTGTTGTTGCCTTTTTATATCATGTTCATTTATGTTTTTATGTGTATTATCATGTTAATATGTCACTTAGTTTGTTTATTCATGTTAAATATATGTTTTAGCATTTATGTTTTTCTTCATGTTTTATTCTATATGTCGTTTTAGTATGTGTATTTATATTTTCATGAGTATTACCATGCTAATATGTCATAGTCTAAGTTTGTCCATGGTGTATGTATATTTTGTAGCATGCATATTATGGTTATTTTGCATTTTCGGTTACATGTTAGTGTAGTGGTAAATTTGTTATATGTTAATATCATGATATGTTTATAATATGTATACATGTAATTTGTCTCACAGGATAAGGTTTAAGTTTAATATTTTGCTGGTGTTGTTTTGTTAATTTAGTATCGTATCATATATATATGTGTCATGCATATTGCATTCGTGTTTTTATATATGTGTTTAAGCATGTTATAGCTAGTTAATTTAATCTTGAAGCATGTTTGTTTTTCTCTTTTACCATATTTATGTGTTTATGTTTATTTTTCTGTTTTTTTTTCTTGTGACATGTCATTTTTATTTATGATCACGCATTTTATTAAATATCTTGTTAATTAGATATGTTTTGTTTTTATATAATATGTTTTTGTCAGGATTGCATACGAATATATTAATTGTCAAAGCGGTGCCCTTTTATTCGAGCGTAAACGTGGCCAATATCAAGCGTAGTGATGGTGGTCTATCGGTTTATTCTCGAATAACGAGGCCCTTTAAATTTACTCGCACTTATAACCAAATTTTAATTTGATCGTCACTCTAATCCAGAAAGTTTAATATTAATAAATCAGTAATTATTAAAGTACCAATTTTGGGTATGGGGGTGTTAATCCTTCCCCATCTGTAACCGACTCCCGAACCCAACATTTTAAAATCTTTGGTTTTATGGTGTCCGGCCTACCTTAGTGGCCGGTGGCGACTGCATTTTTAAAATAAAATACAGTTTTTCTAAAACCCCACGGAATATATATTTTTAATACACGAGAGACCTCGAACACCTTGAAAACCCGGTTTTTAGCGAAAACACCCGTAGGAGAAGGATATCGCTACATATGGCGACTCCGTAGGGAACATTTTTTCAAAAAAATAGAGTCAAGCTTTTTAAATAATTATCGCTTTATTAATATCGGAAGTTTCAGATTAAAGTGACTATTAAATTAACATTTGGTTATAATTGCGCGTTTATTTTAACGCATTTAAATTTTGGCATATAAACCCTTCATTTTTTAAGTGGGGGGAAAACACTAGTGCTTTCGTGAGGGTACCATTCCTCCATATGGGCCTAGCAAAATACCTTTAGGTCTCGAATACCTTATGCTTTCGTGAGGATATCGTTCCTTTGTATGGGCATAAGTGAATGGGTCCCCTTGAATTGAACCCGGTTGAAAGGAGCCTATAATGGGTGATGATCGGGGGCCTTGCTACCCTTAGTAGGGGACAACAAGAACAACCCAGGTACCTCCTAGCACCAACATTGCATGCATAGAACATAAAAAACCCACCATTTTTAGAGCCATGCAGATAACCTAGGTGTTTTAAACAGGATGTAAAATAGGGTTACTTTGTTCATTTATCTTATTTAACTTGCCTTTTATTTATGTATTTATGATCCGGTACTAGCTCATTTTCTTTTTGCTTTGTTTTTGCATATATCGTCACATTCACATTACATAAGGTATTGATCCCCGAGTGGTTTCTCCCATAATAGAGATTGTTTATGATGGACCAAGGGTTCTTTGACCTGACGATAGGGGGTTCAGTTCCAGAGTTTCATCCCGAGGCTAGATCGGGGACAATAGAAGAAGGATCGTTCAGAGACTTCAGGTCAGGCGGCAAGCAGTGTCAGTTCTGGTAACGAGCTAGGTGGAGTACAAGAGTTAAAGAAGCAAATGGTCGAGATAATGAACCAGATAAATGCTATGATGAAAAGTAAGCAACCTGGCGAACTCAGAGAATAATCGATCAAGGATCAAAATGTAGAACGTGATGGTCAGAATGTTAAGATAGACAACACCGTTAAATACGACAAGTTGAATCCTTTTGTGATCAATCTCATGAAACAGACAGGTGGCATATCTAAGGCAGATACCAGGAAACAAAGGCAAGACTAAGAGAAGCCCAAGAATCAAATGACGTAAAGAGGCATTGTCCTATACCTATAAGGTACACCGAGTCACTTATGTTGCTTATTGAAAGAAATCTTATCATACTGGTGAAGTCTGTACCGAAGAGACCTCCTTATCCGAAGGGTTACAACAGTCGTATCTGGTGCAGCTACCACATAGGGGGTTCAGGTTAACACACTAAGAACTGCGGAGCCCTAAAGTACAGAGTTCAAGATCTTATCAGAATGAGAGTTTTGGGTTTCGAAGACGGATAACCCCGAGGGGCAAAGTTGAAGAGGGGTCAGTGCCCCAGTCCAAAGTTTGGGTAACACAGAAGTGGGTCACTCAAGTGAGACAAGTTCATGAGTAGAGAGTAACAGCATCTCAGAAGATAAACTTGCATTCGAGAACGGCCAACTCAAGCAGGAGAGGTATGATCTGAGCAAAAAATCGAAGAGTATACAAGACGAGTAACAGAAGTTGCACTTTGAATTCAAGAATGCCGGTCTGGGTGACACCTCTGAAGAATGGGTTAATGGCATGATTCAACTGAAGAACGATTTAGAACATTGGAAGCAGAAATGCAAGACTAGTAAAAATAAAGCTAGATTATTGTCACAGAAGCTGAAAGAAGCTGAGAGCCAACACGACATCCTCCAAAGTGAGTTGGAAAATAGTATGGCTATGGACGAGATCCTGAAATCAAGTCTGCAGCAGAAAGGGGATGAATCTCAAGCCCTTCAAATGGTAAACGCAGCACTCAAAGAACAGATAGAAAGGCTCAAGACTTCTTTACGTACCAACGAGATTCGAGCTAAAGCATACAAGCAGGCCGGGTATGAAAGTTTCAAAGAAGTAACTGTCAAGCTACAAAAGGTCGAGCAGAAAATACCGGAGAAAGACAAAGACATGAAGATTGTTATGACTCAAGCGCGACAAATAGCCCAACAAGTAGCAGATTTAGCTGTTGCAGCAAAGCCGATAAGCCAGAACATGGATTCAGCGTTGGACCACGAAGGAAAGCTGACGAGACTATTAAATGAGGTCAAGAAATTAGGTGCTAGAGCTCACCGCTATCTGTAAAATCCTAATACCTGATGTAATGAAAGCTTTTGGTCTGAATGAAAGTTGTTCTATGGGGACAAATCACTTGTGGAATCAATACCTTATTGCATTCATGCATTGCATTTGCATCACATCCTTTGCGTTGATTAATGATTTTATCATTGCATGACACTTCATCGTTTAATTTTTGGGGTTCGGTGGAAGAACTAGTTGAGAAAATAGAACGAACTAAGAGTCAAGGCTTGACCTGTTAGAAGAACGAATCGAGAAGGAGCTAAAGAAGAAAAAAAAATAGATGTTTTCAATACAAGGGAACTCTGCCTAGTCCCTGATTTGGTCATTCCTCCAAATTTCAAGATTCCCAGATTTGCGCAGTATGGCAGAACTAGTTTCTCGAAGGTTCACTTGACCATGTTTTGTAGAAAAATAGAGGGATACATGAGGAATGAAGAGTTGTTGATCCACTACTTCCACGATAGCCTGACGGGACCTGCAGCAATGTGGTATAACTATTTGAACAAAAACCAAGTTCGGTAATGGGGTGACCTTGCTAATGCCTTCTTGAGTTAGTACATATATGCTTTAGACTTAGCGCCTTGTCGTCAGTTTCTTCAGAACAAGAAAATGAGACCAAATGAAAGTTTCAGGGAATACGCACTAAGGTGGCAATGTTCGGCAACCCAAGTCCAGCCTTCTTTAGCAGAAGAAGAGTTGACTCTCATGTTCAATGTAACGCTTCCCTCTCCTTTCTTCGATATGATGTTGGAGAGATCAAGAAGCAGATTTAAAGATTTTATGACGATTGGAGAGATGATTAAATACACAATCCAATAAGGAAATTTAGGGTCTAAGTCTAAGGACCGAACTGAAGAGAAGGCAGATGAAGACAAAGAAGTAAATGAGTGTCACCTCTAAGGTTCTCGTGGCCGTAAAAGAAGAAGACAGACTAACACTTCAGAGTCATCAAGGAAAATTCCTCGAACGAGTGCAAATTTGGAAGTGTTCGGAGTATCCATCTCAGACATATGGCCTTATTTGGTAGAGGGTCGTTATCTTACTCCCAGACCGATAAAGATTACACCTGATCTATCGGCTCATAGCTTCGACTCGAGTAGCACATGTGAATTCCACATGGGGGCACCAGGGTATCCCACCAGAAAGTGTAGACCTTTACTGGAGGAGATCAAGAAGCTGAACAATAAAAGGACCTTGATACAAGAACTGATCCAACAGTAGAGAACCAAGGATGGGGGCAAGTTTACATAGTGCTAAGAAAACCAGAGATGTCTCTGCATTAGAAGGCTTTTTTGAAGTAATACAATGAACCAACTTTATTGCCTATGGCCCACATGTGGTAAAGATCTTTTGTGAGGGGGCATGCGTCATGTTTGCTGATTTTCATTCCAGTGAAGAACCTATTTCGCTTAACATACATTGTTCTTGAAAGCACGTAGATGTGTATCTTTTCTCGCCGTTATAGGTCACTGGATATCAATTGCAAGATGTAACATTAGTTGGATATTGTGACAACGATGAGGTGTGATCTCCCCAACAGACTCTGGTCAGCAAAGTAAGACTACGACTCTTTCGATGACGTTCAAGGACGAAAAAACTCCAAATGTTAACCATGTAGAGTTGCTTGAAATTAAAACTCTAAGTGTAATCTTCTATGCAGTAAAGAGTTAACAATCAAAACAGGACACATGTGCGTGGAGTAAAAGAAAATAACAATATTAGGTGGATTAAATAAAAAACACTCATATGTTCAAAGCCTGGTAATAGGCTTGTTCGGTTAGGAGTGTGGAAATTCTGGGGCACTCCGCTAAAGCAACAAGGCTGGAATACACCATCCAGGTTAAGAAACCTTAGCTTCATGAGTGATGGTAATATTTTCAAATCGTGACTATGCCGAGTAATTTAGGGTAATGTTTTTTTCTCCATCATTGTCTTTAAGGAAAAGGTCTATAACGAGTTGATTTCCTCAAAAATAATGATAAACGCATGAAAAAAATAAAAGAAAAAAAAGAAGAAAAAAAAGAGAGAAAAAAAATGAAAAAAATGAAAAAAAAGAAGAAAGAAAAAGGAGAGAAAATGAACAATAGCATAAGTATAATTAAACACACACACACACCCATCTAGAACTTTATTCTTAGAATGATATTTTTGCGCTCGAGTGGTCAAACAAGTCTACCCTTTTAGAGCAGAGCAAATAATGAGAATTGAGAAAGAGTAGTATTCTGCAGCAACGCGGTAATCATGAGGATGAACTGAGTCATCTGGGAAGACTTCACAGCCTTGAATCGCCGCAACATTCAAAATTCTTATGGACTCAAGCTATACTTGAAATGATCGTTGAACGATTGAATCTAAGACGCTCTTGCACTTGATATCCAGAGCTCATATTATGTTGTCTGTTATACTACGATGTTGATTTCAAGATCTTGTATGTTAATCTAAATGACACTTTTCAGTGGAATGCCAATCAACAAATTGACAATTTAAAGCAACAAAGATTTCCATGTATTGCTTCAGAGATAAGATCCAGAACACAAGGTCACGGATATTATTGGACACCTAACCAGAAAAATGACCCCTCAATGTATAAGATAAAGATGATGACAAGAATGTATGTGTCAGACAGCTCAAGAGCAGAAAGCAGGTTTCAACTATGATGCATTGGTTGGTTCAAGGAAATAAAGAACGAACTGGAACGAGAATGAGGTTGCAAAATACGAGGAAAGATAAGAGATAATCATTGATTCTCCAAAAAGTTAGAGCATAGGGATCGAGAGATGGTTCCTGTAAAGAAGCAGCAAGAAGATTGAATTTAGAAATTAAATTCAGAGCATGAAAGTATTTTGCTCGCCCCGATGATGAAACTGACAAATGCTTGGAATGTTGGGTCAAAGAATTGGAAGATAGCTGAGCTCACGATTGAGTGGGGCAATGCAGATCGTGAAGAATGGTAAGAATCCCTACACAAGAATGATATAGAGATTAGAATGAGCTTATTTGTGAAGTGGGTAGAGACCCCGAAGAAGAAAGACAGTCACATGTGCAAGATAGCAAGAGCGGGTATTCAATTGATAAATAAAAGATTGATAAAAATGAAGATCAAAACTGAGCATATTGGAAAAAGAAAATAAATGGAGAAATTCAAAAATAACTTTTTAGGGCATAGAATTTTAAAACATATTTAAAAGAGAGGGAGAAATAAGAAAAAGAGAAGAAAGAGAGTAAAGAAGAGAGAGATATGAAGAAAAAAAAGAAAAAAAGAGAAAATAAAAAAAAGAGAAAAAGAAAAAAGAAGGAAATAAAGAAAGAAGAAGTAAAAAAAAGAAGAAGAATAAGAAAAAAGAAGGAAAAAAGTGTTACATTGCATGCATTATATAGATAGAGACATGTCAATTTTCGCTTATTTTAGACATGTATTTGAAGGATTATCAAAGAGTTTTAAGAAGTAGATTTTATTGAAGAAAGAAAGATCAGCATCTATAGTAGCGTGAGGCCAGATGACGGTAGCCATAGTAGCGTGATGCTAGATATTAAGTCATTCGGGCCATCAGTAAGGCCTTCGTGCATGATGATAAGTAATTCGAGCCACCGGTAAGTCTTTCGAGCATGATGATAAGTCATTCGAGCCATCAATAAGACCTTCGGGAATGATGAGGCAGCCATAGTAGCGTGAGGCCAGATGATGATAGCTATAGTAGCGTGAAGCCAGATATTAAGTTATTTGGGCCATCAGTAAGTCATTCGGGTCACTGGTAAGTCTTTCGAGCATGGTGATAAGTCTTTTGGGATATCAATAAGATCTTCGGGCATGATGAGGCAGCCATAGTAGCGTGAGGCCAGATGACGATAGGCATAGTAGCGTGAAGCCAGATATTAAGTCTTTCGGGCAATTAGTAAGTCCTTCGGACTTGATAATAAGTCCTTCGAGCCACCAATAAGTCTTTCAAGCATAGTGATAAGTCTTTCGGGCCATCAATAAGACCTTCGGGCATGATGAGGTAGCCATAGTAGCGTAAGGCCAGATGACGACAACCATAGTAGCGTGAGGCCAGATGACTGTAGCCATAGTAGCGTGAGGCCAGTTGACGGCAACCATAGTAGAGTGAGGCCAGGTGACGGTAGCCATAGTAGCGTGAAGCCATATATTAAGTCTTTCGGACCATCAGTAAGTCCTTCGGGCCATCAGTAAGTCCTTTGGGCATGATGATAAGTCCTTTGGGCCACCAATAAGTCTTTCGAGCATGGCGATAAGTCCTTCGGACCATCAATAAGTCATTCGGGCATGATGCGGCAGCCTTGGTAGCATGAGTCTAGAAAGATCATTAGCCATTTTTTGCGTAAATCCCCAAATTTAAAGAAAGATTTCGGTAATCTTAGTATGCATGTGTACATATATAGATATTACTATTGCATGTATACATATATAGTATTATTAGGTGTGTTTATTATGTACGTGTGACTAATATGTATGTGGTATATGTGTGTCGTATGTATGTATGCATGTTATGTATGCTTTACTTGTTTGTATGTATTATATGTGTATATTTATATCAATTAGGTGTGTGAACAAATATATGTATATTTATGTTATGTGTTTGAATGTTATGTGATATATGTGTTAATTTGCATGAATGTTTTGTATGTGAATGTATTAATATATTATGTGTATATACGTATTAAAGTGTATGTAAGTATGTATGTGTATGCGTGTATTACTATTATGTGTGTGTGCGTTTTTATATGTATTGCGTGTATGTGTCTATATGAATATATATTAAGTGTCCATATGTATATGTATAATTAATATATGCATGTATTATTATAATTATTGGGTTTAAATTGAAAACAAATCCAATATAAATTATTATATTAAGTCCAAGTCCAATACAACTTAAAACCAAAGAATTAATTAATGTTTACATAGGCCCAAACCGGCCAGCCCAATAATTAAAACCCTAATTTTGTATCTAATATAAAAAACCCTAATTTGATCTTTTATCTTGTAGCCGCCTTTATCCTGGCCGTTGGATCAAAACTTGATCTAACGGTCCAGATCAGTCCAAGATGACCCTTTAGCTGGCGCGTGTGATGCACTTTCGGACCGCTCATCGTTGCACGTGCAAGACCGTCTGTATCTCCATGCCACGTGTGATCATCTTGTGCAACCATGGCAGCTCTCCAAAAGCGATCTAAGCCGTTCGATCTTCAAGTAATCCTAGTCGTTGGATCAAATCTAATCCAAAGGCCAGGAATAAGTCTGGCTGATTACTATCCACCAGCTCTAGCCACGTGGCTGTATCACCGCTCTGCTCGCTGCCGCCGTACACTTCCCCTCACCGGCTGTATCGTCAGAATATGGTCGAAACACATAAAAAATGAGGATTCAGATCCACATCAAATCAATAGTACATGCATTTAATTTTGCTTATCAATGTAAAAAAAATTCAGAACAAAGAGAGCATATAAACCAATGTATTCAACCATATTGGACAAAGATTAAAAAAAAGAACTTCAGTGGTATTTTCTTCCTCTTTTTTCTTTCTTATTTCGAAGTAGGAAAACAATATTAAATAAAAAAAGAAGTATAAAATGGGCGAATCTTACCCTCTTCGCCGGGAGCAAACCGTCGGGATCATGGGTTGAATGAGGTGAGCCGGTGAAGGGGAGGTCATTTTAGGGTTTATTTTTTAAGGCAAGGGAGTTTTGGGTTTCAAAACTAAAAAAGGGGGAATTTGGTTTCGTTTTTTAGATATAAAACGAATAGGGTTTGTTTTACAAAAGGGATACCAGATTTGGTTTTTAAAATGAAAAAGTAGTCGTTTTGAAGGTTATTTGGATTTTACCGCCGCCGATGAACAGCAGCCGGCTTCTGGGTTTTGGGAGAGCCAGCTTCGATCTTAGAGAGGGGGAGGGTTTTTTTAGAGTGAAAATTTTAAATGGGTAAAGGTCCAAATCTCAACCGGATAGGTCTAGTTATAGACCTTTAATTTTTTAAAATGGTTTAATAACGTAATAAGGACCTCTGTTTTTTAAAATTTTATATTTTTGCTTGCCGCAGGGTTTATTTACACTATCAGCCTTCCATTGTTTTCAAAAAGTTCAAATTTTGTCACTGAAAATGTTGAAATCAGATTGGCAAAGGGTAAATTATTCCACAAGACCCTCTGTGTTCCGGATGTTTTCAAAACTATCTTGCCGCATGGTTTAATCGCAACCCCGATCCCCATTCTTTTTAAAATATTTCAATTTAGTCCCTAAATTAAACGGATTTCAAGTTCAAACGGTAAAATCACACCCTTAGTCCTTCCATATTTTTTATATTTTCACTTCGAGCTTGCCCCTTGGTTTTACTACATGTTCAGTCCTTTTAAGTTTCGTTCAGTTTGCAACCCCGTCCCTAATTTGTGTTTTTACTATTTTAATTTTTGAGCATTCTGTTTTTATTTTGTTTCATTTCAGTCCTTTATTGTATGTTTTTTAGTAGTCATGTTTTAATTTTTTTTCTTGTGTTAGCATGATTTTTGATGTTCTTTATGTATGTATTATATATATTGTTGTTGCCTTTTTATATCGTGTTCATTTATGTTTTTATGTGTATTATCATGTTAATATGTCACTTAGTTTGTTTATTCATGTTAGAGATATGTTTTAGCATGTTTATGTTTTTCTTCATGTTTTATTCTATATGCCGTTTTTAGTATGTGTATTTATATTTTCATGAGTATTACCACGCTAATATGTCATAGTCTAAGTTTGTCCATGGTGTATGTATATTTTGTAGCATGCATATTATGGTCATTTTGCATTTCCGGTTACATGTTAGTGTAGTGGTAAATTTGTTATATGTTAATATCATGACATGTTTATAATATGTATGCATGTAATTTGTCTCATAGGATAAGGTTTAAGTTTAATATTGTGCTGGTGTTGTTTTGTTAATTTAGTATCGTATCATATATATGTGTCATGCATATTGCATTTGTGTTTTTATATATGTTTTTAAGCATGTTATAGCTAGTTAATTTAATCTTGAAGCATGTTTGTTTTTCTCTTTTACCATGTTTATGTGTTTATGTTTATTTTTGTGTTTTTTTCTTGTGACATGGCATTTTTATTTATGATCACACATTTTATTAAATATCTTGTTAATTAGATATGTTTTGTTTTTATATAATATGTTTTTGTCAGGATTGCATACGGATATATTATTTGTCAAAGCGGTGCCCTTTTATTCGAGCGTAAACGTGGCCAGTATCAAGCGTAGTGATGGTGGTCTATCGGTTTATTTTTGAATAACGGGGCCTTTAAATTTACTCGCACTTATAACCAAATTTTAATTTGATCGTCACTCTAATCCGAAAAGTTTAATATTAATAAAGTAGTGTCAGTTCTGGTAACGAGCTAGGTGGAGTACAAGAGTTAAAGAAGCAAATGGTCGAGATGATGAACTAGATAAATGCTATGATGAAAAGTAAGCAACCCTTAGAGAAGAATCGATCAAGGATCAGAATGTAGAACATGCTGGTTAGAATGTTAAGATAGACAACACCATTAAATACGGCTAGTTGAATCCTTTTGTGATCAATCTCAAGAAATAGACATGTGGCATATCTGAGGCAGATACCCAGGAAACAGAGGCAAGACTAAGAGAAGCCCGAAAATCAAATGACGTAAAGAGGTATTGTCCTATACCTATGAGATACACTGAGTTACTTCCGTTGCTCATTGAAAGGAATCTTATCATACCGGTGAAGTCTGTACCGAAAATACCTCATTATCTAAAGGGTTACAACTGTCGTATCTGGTGCAGCTACTACATAGGGGGTTCATGTCATCACAATAAGAACTGCGGAGCCTTAAAGTATATAGTTTAAGATCTTATCATGTTGGGAGTTTTGGGTTTCAAAGACGGACAACCCCGATTCTACAATGAGCCAGCCATTGCCCGAGGGGCAAAGTCGAAGAGGGGTCAGTGCCCAGTCCAAGGTTCGGGTAACACAGAAGTGGGTCACTCAAGTGAGACAAATTCAGGAGTCGAGTGTAAAAGCATCTCAGAAGATAAACTTGTATTCGAGAACGGCCAGCTCAAGCATGAGAGGTATGATCCAAGAAAAAATCGAAGAGTATACAAGACGAGTACCAGAAGTTGCACTTTGAATTCAAGAATGTCGGTCTGGGTGACACCTCTGAAGAATGGGTTAATGGCATGATTCTGGTGAAGAACAATTTAGAACGTTGGAGGTATAAATGCAAGACTAGTAAAAATAAAGTAAGATCATTGTCACATAAGCTGAAAGAAGCTGAGAGCCAACGCGACATCCTCCAAAGTGAGTTGGAAAGCAGTCTGGCTATGGACGAGATCCTGAAATCAAGTCTACAGCAGAAAAGGGAGGTATCTCAAGCCCTTCAAATGAAAAATGAAGCACTCAAAGAACAGATAGAAAGGTCAAGACTTCTTTACGTACCAGCGAGATTTGAGCTGAAGCGTACAAGCATGCCAGGTATGAAAGTTTCAAAGAAGTAACTGTAAAGCTACAAAAGGTCGAGCAAAAAATACAGGAGAAAGACAAAGACATGAAGATTGGTATGACTCAAGTGCGACAAGTATCCCAACAGGTAGCAGATTTAGCTAATACAACAACGCCGATAAGCCAGAATATGGATCTGGCATTGGACCGCGAAGGAAAGCTGATGGGACTATTGAATGAGGTTAAAAAATTAGGTGCTAGAGCTCACCGCTATCTGTAAAATCCTAATACCTGATGTAATGAAAGCTTTTGGTCTGAATGAAAGATATTCTATAGGGACAAATCACTTGCGGAATCAATACCTTTTTGCATTCATGCATTGCATTTGCATTACATGCTTTGCATTGTTTAATGATTTTATCATTGCATGGTAATTCATTGTTTAATTTATGGGGTTCGGTGGCAGAACTAGTTGAGAAAATTAAATGAACTAAGGAGTCGAGGCTTGACATGCTAGAAGAAAGAATCAAGAAAGAGCTAAAGAAGAAATAAAAATAGATGTTTTCAATACGAGGGAACTCTACCTAGTCCATGATTTGGTCATTCTTCTGAATTTTAAGATTCTTAGATTTGCGCAGTATAACGGAACTAGCTGCCTGAAGGTTCACTTGACCGTGTTTTGCAGAAAAATAGAGGGATACATGAAGAATGAAGAGCTGTTGATCCACTACTTCCACAATAGCCTGACGGGACCTGCAGCAATGTGGTATAACCATTTGAGCAGAAACAAAGTTCGGTCATGGGGTGACCTTTCTAATGCCTTATTGAGTCAGTACAGATATGCTTTAGACTTAGTGCCTTGTCGTCAGTTTCTTCAGAATGAGAAAATGAGACCAAATGAAAGTTTCAGGGAATATGCACTAAGGTGGCGATGTTCGGCAACCCAAGTTCAGCCTTCTATAGCAGATGAAAAGTTGACTCCCTTGTTCCATGCAACGCTTCCCTTTCCTTTCTTCGATATGATGTTGGAGAGATCAAGAAGCAGATTCGAGAATTTTATGACGATTGGAGAGATGATAGAATACACAATCCAAGAAGGAAAATTAGGGTCTAAGTCTAAGGACCAAACTGAAGAGAAGGCAGATGAAGACAAAGAAGTAAATAAGTGTCACCTCTGAGGTTCTCGTGGCCATAAAAGAAGAAGACAGATTGACACTTTAGAGTCATCAAGGAAAATTCCTCAGACGAGTGCAAATTTGGAAGTGTTCGGAGTATCCATCTCAGACATATGGCTTTATTTGGTAGAAGGTCGCTATCTTGCTCCCAGACCGATGAAGATTACCCCTGATCCATCATCCCATTGCTTCGACTCGAGTAGCACGTTTGAATTCCACATGGGGGCACCAGGGCATCCCACCAGAAAGGGTAGACCTTTACTGGAGGAGATCAAGAAGCTGAGCAATAATAGGACCTTGACACAAGAACTGATCTAACAGTGGAGAACCAATGATGGGGGACAAGTTTACATAGTGCTAAGAAAGCCAGAGATGTCTCTGCATTAGAAGGCTTTCTTGAAGTAATACAAGGAACCAACTTTATTGTATGTAGCCCACATGTGGTAAAGATCTTTGTGAGGGGGCATGCGTCATGTTTGTTGATTTTCATTCCGATGAAGAACCTATTTCGCTTAACATACAATATTCTTGAAAGTACGTAGATGTGTATCTTTTCTTACCGTTGTAGGTCACTGGATATCAATTGTAAGATGTGACATTAGTTGGATGTTGTGACAACGATAAAGTGTGATCTCCCCAACAGACTGTGGTCAGCAAAGTAAGACTACTACTCTTTAGATGACGTTCAAAGACGAAAAAGCTCCAAATGTTAACCATGTAGAGTTGCTTGAAATTGAAACTCTAAGTGTAATCTTATGCACTAAAGAGTTAACAATCAAAACAGGACACATGTGTGTGGAGTTAAAGAAAATACCAATATTAGGTGGATTAAATAAAAAGCACTCATATGTTCGAAGCCTGGTAATAGGTTTGTTCGGATAAGAATGTGGAAATTCTAGGGCACTCCGCTGAAGCAATAAGGTTGCAATACAGTATCCAGGTCAAGAAACCTTAGCTTCATGAGTGATGGTAATATTTTCAAATCGTGACTATGCCGAGTAACTTGGGGTAATGTTGTTTGCTCTATTGTTGTCTTCAAGACAAAGGACTGTGTCGAGTTGATTTCCTCAAAAATAATGATAAATGCATGAAAAAGAAAAAAAAAGAAGAGGAAAAAGAAAAAAAAGATGAAAGAAAAAAGAGAGAAAAATGAACAATAGTATAAGTATAATTAAAAACACACACACCCACCTAGAACTTTATTCTTAGAATGATATTTCTGCGCTCGAGTGGTCAAACAAGTCCACCCTTTTAGGGCAGAGCAAATAATGAGAATTAAAAAAGAGTAGTATTATGCAGCAATGCGGTAATCATGAGGATGAACCGAGTCATCTGGGAAGACTTCATAGCCTTGAATCACCGCAACATTCAAAATCCTTATGGACTCAAGCTATACTTGAAATGATCGTTGAACGATTGAATCTAAGACGTTCTTGCACTTGATATCCAGAGCTCATATTCTGTTGTCTGTTATACTAAGATGTTGATTTCAAGATCTTGTATGTTAATCTAAATGACACTCTTCAGTGGAATGCCAATCAACAAATTGACAATTTAAAGCAACAAAGATTTCCATGTATTACTTCAGAGATAAGATCCAGAACACAAGGTCGTGGATATTATTGGGCACCTAACCAGAGAAACGACCCCACAATGTATAAGATAAAGATGATGACAAGAATGTATGTTTCAGACAGCTCAAGAGCAGGAAGCGGGTTTCAGCTATGATGTCTTGGTTGGTTCAAGGAAATGAAGAACGAACTGGAACGAGAATGAGGTTGCAAAGTACAGGGAAAGGTAAGAGATAATCATTGATTCTCTAAAGAGTTAGAGCATAGGGATCGAGAGATGGTTCCCGTCGAGAAGCAATAAGAAGATTGAATTTAGAAATTAAATTCAGAGCATGAAAGTATTTTGCTCTCCCTGATGATGAAACTGACAAATACTCGGAATGTTGGGTTAAAGAATTAGAAGATAGTTAAGCTCATAATTGAATGGGGCAATGCAGAATGTGAAGAATGGTAAGAATCCCTATACAAGAATGATATAGAGATTAGAATGAGCTTATTTGTGAAGTGGGTAGAGACCCCGAAGAAGAAAGACAGTCGCATATGCAAGAGAGCAAGAGCTGGTATTTAATTGGTAAAGAAAAGATTGATGAAAATGGAGAACAAAACTGAGCATATTTCAAAAAAAAGAAATGGAGAAATAAGACCTTCAAAAAAAGAAAAGATTGATGAAAATCGAGTATATGGATAAGTCATTCGGGCCATCAATAAGACCTTCAGGCATGATGAGGTAGCCATAGTAGTGTGAGGCCAGATGACGGTTGCCATAGTAGCGTGAAGCCATATATTAAGTCATTCGGGCCATCAGTAAGTCCTTCGGGTATAATGATAAATCATTCAGGCCACCGGTAAGTCTTTCGAGCATGGTAATAAGTCCTTCAGGCCATCAATAAGACCTTCGGGCATGATGAGGCAGCCATAGTAGCATGAAGCCATATGACGGTAGCCATAGTAGCGTGAAGCCAGATATTAAGTCATTTGGGCATGATGATAAGTCATTCAGGCCACTGGTAAGTCTTTCGAGCATGATGATAAGTTTTTCGGGCCATCATAAGACCTTCGGGCATGATGAGGTAGCCATAGTAGTGTGAGGCCAGATAACGGCAGCTATAGTAGCGTGAGGCCAGGTAACGGTAGCCATAGTAGCGTGAGGCCAGGTGACGGTAGCCATAGTAGTGTGAAGCTAGATATTAAGTCATTTGGGCCATCAGTAAGTCTTTTGGGCATGATGATAAGTCCTTCGGGCCACCAATAAGTCTTTCGAGCATGGTGATAAGTCTTTCAGGACATCAATAAGTCCTTCGGGCATGTTGCGGTAGCCTTAGTAGCATGAGTCCAAAATGATCGGTAGCCATTTTTGGCCTGAATCCCCAAATTTGAAGAAAGATTTCGGTAGCCTTAGTAGCGTGAGTCCAGAAAGATCGGTATCCAGTTTAGCGTGAATCCCTAATCTGAAGATAAAGGTTATATATAGGAAGGGCATATATTTTTGAGCCTTCGCACTGAAAGGTTCTATATAGGAAAAACCCGTAACTCTGAGATTTTTAAAAGCTAAAAGTTCTATATAGAAGGGACTTGCGGCTCCAGGGTTTGAAGACTAGCAGTTCTATATAGGAAAAACTTCAGTCGAAAGAATTCATCCGTGACACAGAAGGTTTTATATAGGAGAAACCCATCGCGCTGAAGGCAAATAGTTCTATATAGGGAGGACTCCAAGCTTACCGTCTCAAAGTGAAAAGTTTTATACATGGGGGACTTGTAACTCAAGAATTCGAAGATAAATGTTCTTTATAGGAAGGACCTGTAACTCAAAGATCAAAAGGTGAAAAAGTTCAATACATGAAGAACTTTCGAGCCTGAAGATTCGGCTGAGGAAAAGCGAAAAGTTCCAGAAGAACACGTGATTCTAAAGCTACAAACGAGGAAGTTAGATAAAAATGAGTACTTTTTGTCTTTACTTTGTTCTCGTTTCACAAGAACAAGCAAAGAAGGGCAACTGTAATCACTCATTTTTATCTGGTTTGTAAATATTGTGTTAGTATAATAATTAATAGATATTATTATTGCATGTATACATATATAGTATTATTAGGTGTGTTTATTATGTACGTGTGACTAATATGTATATGGTATATGTGTGTCGTATGTATGTCTGCATGTTACGTATGTTTTATTTGTTTGTATGTATAATGTGTGTATATTTATATTAATTAGGTGTGTGAACAAATATATGCATATTTATGTTATGTGTTTGAATGTTATGTGATATATGTGTTAATTTGCATGAATGTTTTGTATGTGAATGTATTAATATATTATGTGTATATACACGTATTAAGGTGTATGTAAGTATGTATGTGTATTCGAGTATTACTATTATGTGTGTGTACGTTTTTATATGTATTGCATGTATGTGTCTATATGAATATATATTGCGTGTCCATATGTATATGTATAATTAATATATGCATGTATTATTATAATTATTGGGTTTAAATTGAAAACAGATCCAATATAAATTATTATATTAAGTCCAAGTCCAATACAACTTAAAACCAAAGAATTAATTAATGTTTACATAGGCCTAAACCGGCCAGCCCAATAATTAAAACCCTAATTTTGTATCTGATATAAAAACCCTAATTTGATCTTTTATCTTGCAGCCGCCTTCATCCTGGCTGTTGGATCAAATCTTGATCCAATGGTCCAAATCAGTCCAAGACGACCCTTCAGTTGGCGCATGTGATGCACTTCAGGACCGCTCGTCTCCCACTTGCGCGTGCAACGCACGGTGAGACCGTCTGTATCCCCATACCACGTGTGATCATCCTGTACAACCACGACAGCTCTTCAGAAGTGATCTAAGCCGTTCGATCTTCAAGTAATCCTAGTCATTGGATCAAATCTGATCCAACAGTAAGTCTGGCTAATTACTCTCCACTAGCTCCAGCCACGTGGCTGTATCACCACTCCGCCCGCTGCCGCCGTACATTTCCCCTCATTGGCTGTACCGTCTGGATATGGCCGAAACACATAAAAAAGAGGATTCAGATCCACATCAAATCAATAGTACATGCATTTAATTTTTGCTTATGAATGTAAACGAAAAATTCAGAACAAAGATAGCATATAAACCAATGTATTCAACCATATTGGACAGAGATTCGAGATTCAAAAAAACCAGAACTTCAGTGGTATTTCCTTCCTCCTTTTTCTTTCTTGTTTTAAAGTAGGAAAACAATATTAAATTAAAAAAAAGAAGTATAAAAGGGGTGAATCTTACCCTCTTTGCCGGGAACAAACCGCAGGGATCTTGGGAATGAGGTGAGCCAGTGAAGGGGAGGTCGTTTTAGGGTTTATTTTTTAAGGCAAGGGAGTTTTGGGTTTTAAAGCTAAAAAGGGAGAATTTGGTTTCGTGTTTTTAGATCTAAAATGAATAGGGTTTGTTTTGACAAAAAAGAGACCATATTTGGTTTTTAAAATGAAAAAAAGCCGTTTTGAAGGTTTTTTGGGTTTCGCCGCCGCTGGTGAACGGCGGCCGGCAGTGGCGGCCGGCTTCTGGGTTTTGGGAGAGCCGACTTCGATCTTAGAGAGGGGAGGGTTTTTTTTAGAGTGAAAATTTTAAATGGGTAAAGGTCCAAATCTCAACCAAATAGTTCTATTTATAGGCCTTTAATTTTTTAAAATGGTTTAATAACGTAATAAGAACCTTTGTTTTTTTAAATTTTATATTTTTGGCTTGCCGCAGGGTTTATTTACACTATCAGCCCTCAATTGTTTTCAAAAAGTTCAAATTTTGTCACTGAAAATGTTGAAATCAGATTGGCAAAGGGTAAATTAATCCACAAGACCCTCTGTGTTCCGGATGTTTTCAAAACTATCTTGCCGCATGGTTTAATCGCAACCCCGGTCCCCATTCTTTTTAAAATATTTCAATTTAGTCCCTAAATTAAACGGATTTCAAGTTCAAACGGTAAAATCACACCCTTAGTCCTTCCATATTTTTTTATATTTTCACTTCGAGCTTGCCCCTTGGTTTTACTACATGTTCAGTCCTTTTAAGTTTCGTTCAGTTTGCAACCCCGTCCCTAATTTGTGTTTTTATTGTTTTAATTTCTGAGCATTATGTTTTTATTTTGTTTCATTTCAGTCATTTGCTGTATGTTTTTTTAATAGTCATGTTTTAATGTTTTTTTCTTGTGTTATCATGATTTGTGATGTTCTTCATATATGTATTATATATATTGTTGTTGCCTTTTATATCATGTTCATTTATGTTTTTATGTTTATTATCATGTTAATATGTCACTTAGTTTGTTTATTCATGTTAAAGATATGTTTTAGCATGTTTATGTTTTTTTTCATGTTTTATTCTATATGTCGTTTTTAGTACGTGTATTTATATTTTCATGAGTATTACCATGCTAATATGTCATAGTCTAAGTTTGTCCATGGTGTATGTATATTTTGTAGCATGCATATTATGGTCATTTTGCATTTTCGGTATATGTTAGTGTAGTGGTAAATTTGTTATATGTTAATATCATGATATGTTTATAATATGTATGCATGTAATTTGTCTCACATGATAAGGTTTAAGTTTAATATTGTGGTGGTGCTATTTTGTTAATTTAGTATCGTATCATATATATGTGTCATGCATATTGCATTCGTGTTTTTATATATGTGTTTAAGCATGTTATAGCTAGTTAATTTAATCTTGAAGCATGTTTTTTTCTCTTTTACCATATTTATGTGTTTATGTTTATTTTTGTGTTTTTTTTCTTGTGACATGTCATTTTTATTTATGATCATGCAATTTGTTAAATATCTTGTTAATTAGATATGTTTTGTTTTTATATAATATTTTTTTGTCAGGATTGCATATTGATATATTAATTGTCAATGCGTGATCCTTTTATTCGAGCGTAAACGTGGCCAGTATCAAGCGTAGTGATGGTGGTCTATCGATTTATTCTCGAATAACGGGGCCCTTTAAATTTACTCGCACTTATAACCAAATTTTAATTCAATCGTCACTCTAATCCGAAAAGTTTAATATTAATAAAGCGGTAATTATTAAAGTACCAATTTTGTGCAGTATGGGGTGCTAATCCTTCCCCATCCGTAACTGACTCCCGAACCCAATGGTAAGTGTTCAAAAGTACTAATTTTCTTACCCTTTTTACTCATATTATTGTTAGACTTAGGCTCATATTAGTTGCATAATTAGCTATTCATGCATTAATCCATGTTTCCTTCCATCGTTGAGCTTGATTACATAACTTGGTAGTTTTTGTGGAAAAGATGCTGCTTTGGTGTGCTTTGTGTGTGTATGTGCAGGATCACTTGCCAAAGCAATGCCGAGCTAGTTGCCAGGGCAATGCATGAAGGATATGCCGAGCTAGTTGCCAGGGCAATGCATGAAGGAGACGCCGAGCCAGTTGCCATGGCAATTGTCGACAAAGAGAAAATGCAATAGGGATGTCGAAATTAATGACTATACAAGCCCAAGATGACGTGGAGCAAAGCCCAAACCCAAAGGAATTTGATTTCCATGCAGAGATTAAAGAAGAATTAAATTCCAAGAAGATAGGAGAAGTTCTAGTAGGAATACAATTATAATAAAGAATTATATTCTTTAAAGATAATTTAATTCCAACTCAAACTCCTCCTCAATGAAGGACTTTGGCCTAGCCCTATAAATAGCAAGGAGATTTCGACCATCCATAGGGAGAGCATTAGGGGAAATTTCGACAAGTCCAAGGGAGAAAGCTAGGGGAATTTTCGACAAGCATCTAGGGCAAGGGATTTTCGACAAGCTTCATATTTTCTTCCTTGTTCGATTGGGTTCATGCTAGGGATTATTTATCTTGTGTTTCTTTGGAACCTAGCCATGAACTAAATCTACTTGGCTATGGTTATTGTGTTTTGTGGTTGTGAGAAACTATTGGTTTTTGTTTAGGTAATAAGAGTTTGCACTTTTCTATTTCAAGGTTTATTCATTCTTGGTTCTTATTCTTGTTTGCGAGTGAATTGAGAGAGGATCTCGTGATTTCATCTATTTATCTAATATCGGGAGAGTTAGATTCAAGAAACGAATGAATATGATCTTTATTCAATCTATTGATGGTGAAGATTAATCCGGCTTAGGAATAAGTTAAGGATTTCAACGGCTAAGAGGAGCGCAAGATTGGTTGTTGTTCACCCTTGATTCACGCAGGGATGTATTATCAAGGCATGCACAAGTAGCTAGAGTTTAGACTTAGGGATAAGAAGAAACCATTGAAGAACGCTCTGCCGAACCTTGAAGGTTGCTGCCCAGAAGCCTAAGTAGTTGCCCAACTAGTCGCCCAGGAAACCATCGATTAGTTGCCAAGGCAACTCCGTTGTGCAAGTTGCCACGGCAACTGAGTTGCCCGTGCACTCTTTTACCAAAACGATCCAATCGGCTATCACACCTCAACTCACGATAACCTGGCCTTTCTCTCTCTCATTCGATCTCATCTATTCATTTACTTTATTGCTTTCTAGATTAGTCATTAGTTAAACTCATATAATCCTTTACTTGTGTTTTTACTTTTACAGTGCAAGAGACTAGACTCTTGAAGTAGCATCAATCCCTGTGGAGACGATATCTTTTATACTATAGCTTGCGACGTGTATACTTGCACATTTGCGTAGCACTTATTACGCGCAACAAGTTTTTGGCGCCGTTGCCGGGGATTGGCAATAGCGACTTTGTTTTTATTTTCTTGCACTTTCTTTTTATTTTTCTTGTTTAAAATTCAAAGGGCTAACAAACTTTGGTTTTGCATTGGTATATGACCGTATGGCGAGACCAACTTCACCGAAATATCCCTTTGATCCGAAATCGAACGAACCTTACAAAGGCTTAGACGAAGGATAAGAGAAGCAATGGCAAATCAAGACGGCAATATGAATCAAGATGTTCGAGCAGGAGGAGGAGTGATTCTTGCACGACACAAAACTATTCGAGACTATTTTGAAGAAGATCTTGATGGACTTAACCCGGGAGTTGTCGCACCTTTGAAATTGAAGCCGACCACTTTGAGTTGAAACCGTAATGTTTAATATGATCAACACAATTGGTTAATTTGGCGGCTCAAAGAATCAAGATGCACGACAACATCTGAAATCTTTCCTCGAGATTTGCAACTCGTTCAAGATACACAGTCACCCCGATGTATTACGATTAAGATTATTCCCCTATTCACTGAGGGATAGGGCGAAAGCATGGTTGAATAGCATTCCTGCCGGATCCATAGCATCTTGGACTGATCTTTGTCGTGATTTCCTTGCTAGATTTAATCCTACAAATTTGACTGATAAGCTTCGTAACGACATTACTTCTTTTCGGCAGGCATATGATGAATCCATGTACGAGGCTTGGGAGCGATATAGAGAACTTCTACACAAATTCCCCTACACGGATTCCCGGTGTGGACTCAAGTAACAATGTTTTACAACGCCGTGAATACACCAACAAGGATGATGCTAGATGCCTCGGCAAACGGCATACTCCTAGATAAGTCGCCGGAGGAAGCAATGCAAATTTTAAACAGGCTGGCCAAGAATGATTATCAATTCCCATCTACTAGAAGATGATGAGTTAGACGCCAAGCCACAATACATGAACTAGGATCATCAGATTCAATTTCGGCACAATTGGCCACTTTAACCAAGATGGTTCAGAACATGCAAAAACCAAACAACACACATGAAGTCAAGGTAATGGATTCTTTTTGTGAGTTATGTGGTGATAACCAAAATTCTTCTCGAATGTATGCGAGAATCCGAATCCAAATTCTATATGGGAATTACAATCGAGCAATAATGTGATGTCCAATACATACAATCCAGCTTGGAAGAAGCACCCAAATTTTTCATGGAGTAATCCCAACAATGCTCTAAACCAGAACAATCAGAATGCACAAGCATCGGGATTCCAAAGAGAATATGCCACGGCAATGGATGCCACAAAGAACAACCGACAACATCTAGTTCTTTGGAAAATTCTCTAAATGCTTTTATGATGAAAACTGAATCTTATATGGCTGAGAATAGTAATTTCATAAAAAGAACTGATGCTTTTATTAACAGGACCGAGATAAGATTGCAAAACCAAGAGGCGGCAATCAAATCATTGGAAAATTAAGTCGGACAGTTTGCTCAAAATCTGAATACTAGACCACAAGGAGGTTTACCTAGCGATACTAAAGTCGCAAGAGGAACTGGCCATGAGCAATGTAAGGCGATCACCACTAGAAGTGGCCAACAACTTAGAGAGGTTCAAACCCGCTCATCAAACAAAACTCCACAAAAAGATCAAGATGAACCTAGCGGCAAAGCCTCAGATGCTGAACCAGGAATTGCCGCGGCAACCGACAACAAGCATGCCTCGACAATCGACGATAAAGACGCCTCAGCAACTTGCGATAAGCATGCCTCGGCAACCCCAGTTGATAATGCCTCGGCAACTCCAGATGTCCCGGCAATACCGTCAATCAAGTTTCAAACCAATGAAAGGATCGAAGATATCCGACTTCCACCACCATTCCCACAAAGGTTGAAGCGACAAAAGCAAGAATACCAATTCAAGAAGTTTCTTGATATCCTAAAGCAAGTCCACATCAACTTGCCATTGGTGGAAGCAATTGAACAAATGCCAAACTATGCCAAGTTTCTTAAAGACATTGTGTCCAAGAGAACAAGGCTAGGAGAGTTTGAAACAGTTGCCGCAACAGAGGGATGCATGGCAATGTTGCACAATCGTATGCCACCCAAGTTGAAGGATCTCGGAAGTTTCACAATACCATGTTCTATTGGAAATCACTATGTCGGGAAAGCACTATGCGACATAGGGGCTAGCATAAACTTGATGCCTAAATCGGTTTTCCAGAAACTAGGAATCGGAAAGGCAAGACCTACAACAGTTATGCTGCAGCTAGCCGACAGATCCTATGTGCATCCAGAGGGAAAAATCGATGACATACTGGTAAAAGTTGATAAATTTATTTTTCCCGCTGACTTTATTGTTTTGGATTGTGAAGCAGATGAGCATGCACCTATCATTCTCGGGAGACCATTCCTAGCAACAGGGAGAACCTTGACCGACGTTGAAAAGGGAGAACTCACAATGAGGGTGAATGACCAGTAGGTCAAACTAAATATGTTCCAAACACTAAGGCATGCCGATGATCCAGAAGAATGCCAACTACTTCATGCCACGTCGGAGTTTAACTTCGATGAGGAATTTAGTTGCCTCGGCAACTACATTGTCGATCAAGAGGAACCTGAGGAGTATGACGAACCGGTCGATGAGAAACAACAAGAAGAGGCAAATTGGCTAGTCAACCGACCAGGTACATACTTTGAACCACTGGATTACTCAAGTAAAGAAGGTGAACTCGAAAAACCCTCTATCGAACAACCACCGATTCTTAAGTTGAAACAATTGCCAGAGCAACTAAAATATGTATACTTAGGGACCGATAATACATTGCCTGTAATTATTTCTTCTAAGTTACAGCCTGAGCAGGAAAAGAAGCTGATCAAGATGTTGAAGCTACACAAAAAGGTAATAGGGTGGACAATTGCCGACTTGAAGGGAATTAGCCCGGCAGTGTGCATGCATAAGATCTTGTTGGAAGATGATCACAAACCTTCAATTGAGGCCCAGAGGAGACTGAATCATGCTATGAAAGGGGTTGTAATGAAAGAAATCATCAAGTGGCTTGACGCCGGCATTATATACCCTATCTCCGATAGTACGTGGGTAAGTCCGGTACAATGTGTACCGAAAAAGGGAGGTATAACAGTGGTAAGCAATAAAAATAATGAACTTATCCCAACCAGGACTGTGACCGGCTGGAGGGTTTGTATGGACTATCGAAAGCTAAACAAAGCCACTAGGAAAGATCACTTCCCATTACCCTTTATTGATCAAATGCTTGACCGTCTTGCAGGTAAACCCTTTTATTGTTTTCTTGATGGTTATTCAGGTTACAATCAGATTGCCATAGCACCAGAAGATCAAGAAAAGACAACCTTCACATGCCCATACGGTACTTATGCCTTCCGAAGGATGCCGTTCAGATTGTGTAACGCCCCGGCAACCTTCCAAAGATGCATGATGACACTCTTTTCAAACATGGTCGAAGACTTCCTTGAGATCTTCATGGATGATTTTTCGGTTTTTGGTAATGACTTCGACGGCTGTCTCGGCAATTTAAAGAGGGTGTTAGCAAGATGCGAAGAAACGGATTTAGTCCTCAATTGGGAGAAATGTCATTTTATGGTAGATGAAGGAATAGTGCTCGGCCATAAGATTTCATCCAAGGGAATTGAAGTAGACAAAGCCAAGGTGGATGTGATCGAGAGATTACCCCCACCAAGTTCGGTTAAAGGAATTCAAAGTTTTCTCGGACATGCAGGTTTTTACAGGAGGTTCATTCATAATTTTTCTAAAATCACTAAACCCTTGTGTAATCTGCTTGAACAGGATAAAGTCTTCGATTTCGATGATTCTTGCACTCAAGCATTCGAAACCCTAAAGAAAAAGCTTGCCTCGGCACCCATTGTCGTTCCACCAGATTGGACGCTACCTTTTGACCTCATGTGTGATGCAAGTGATTTCGCGGTATGAGCAGTCCTAGGCCAACGCACAGGTAAGACCTTCCATGTGATATACTACGCTAGTAAAACTCTTAATGGTGCTCAAGTGAATTACACAACAATGGAGAAAGAGTTACTAGCTGTAGTTTTCGCATTTGACAAGTTCTGATCCTATTTAATTGGTACAAAGGTAATTGTTCATACGGACCATTCGGCAATCAAATACTTATTTGCTAAAAAGGATGCTAAACCTCGTTTGATTCGTTGAATATTACTTTTACAAGAATTTGATATTGAAATTAAGGACAGGAAAGGAACAGAAAATCAAGTGGCCGATCACTTATCACGTTTGGAACGCAATATGGAGGAGGACGCGGATCTAGAGATATGCGATGCATTCCCGGATGAACAAATTCTAGTTGCCTCGGCAACCCTCGACGCCGCAGCAGTCTTTGACGCGCACGCCTCGGCAATTTTGGGAGCAGTCGCCACGGCAGCACATGCCTCGGCAATACCCTGGTACGCGGATTT
Organism: Hibiscus mutabilis; assembly: GCA_019671005.1. Classification (NCBI taxonomy): domain Eukaryota; kingdom Viridiplantae; phylum Streptophyta; class Magnoliopsida; order Malvales; family Malvaceae; genus Hibiscus; species Hibiscus mutabilis. The sequence continues at coordinate 5,927,701 of CM033743.1, forward strand.
AGTTAACTTCCTTGTTTGTGGTATTTTTCCTTATGGGATTACTCACCAAGGGAAGAAGCGGTTCCGCCATGATGCTAAGCATTACTTTTGGGACGAGCCTCTTTTGTTCAAACAATGTACAGATCAGGTTATACGCCGATGTGTCCCTGAAGAAGAGCAACAGAATGTACTCCAGCAATGCCATTCTTCACCCTATGGAGGACATTTTGGAGGAACTCGTACCGCGGCCAAAGTTTTGCAATCCGGTTTGTATTGGCCAACATTGTACAAAGATGCCCAAGACTTTTACAAGCAATGTGATCGTTGCCAGAGGACGGGCAATATCTCTAGACAACATGAGATGTCACTCCAAAACATCATCGAGGTGGAACTGTTCGATGTATGGGGGATCGACTTTATGGGACCTTTCCCATCTTCATTCGGCAACCTCTACATCTTACTTGCCGTCGACTATGTGTCTAAATGGGTTGAGGCAGCTGCAGTTCCCAACAACAATTCCAAGACCGTGCAAAGATTCTTGCAGAAAAATATATTTACACGGTTTGGGATGCCGAGAGTAATTATCAGCGACGAAGGTAAGCATTTTGACAACAGACTAATTGCCAAGATGTTGCAACGCTTCGGCATATCACACAAGATCGCCACGGCATATCACCCACAAACCAACGGGCAAGCAGAAATTTCTAACCGGGAGTTGAAGGGAATACTCGAGAAAGTTGTAAATCCTTCTAGGAAGGATTGGTCATTAAGACTAGATGACGCACTTTGGGCATATCGCACTGCATTCAAAACACCTTTAGGTATGTCCCCCTTCCGACTTGTTTATGGTAAAACATGTCATCTACCGGTGGAAATCGAGCACAAGGCGTACTGGGCAATCAAGACCGTGAATATGGATTGGGAAAGTGCCGGACAAAAGCGTTTGATGGATCTCAATGAGATAGAAGAATTCCGTGCACTCGCCTATAACAATGCACGAATCTACAAGGAGAAAACAAAACGATGGCACGACAAGAAACTATTGCCACGGCAATTCACGCCAGGGCAACTAGTTCTCATATTCAATTCTCGGCTAAAACTTTTCTCGGGAAAGCTGAAATCAAGATGGTCAGGACCATTTGAAGTCGTCAAACCATTCTCCCACGGTGCTGTGATAATCAAGTCCATCTCTGACAACCATGAATTCAAAGTTAATGGACAAAGATTGAAGCACTACAATGGTGCCCATGTGGAACGTAACAAGGAAGTGGTCAACTTAGGAGATGCATGAGCATACTCTCCTCTCAGTATTTTCTTTTTCCTTTTCTTTTTATTTTCATTTTTATTTTTAGGAGATATTTTATTTTTTCTTCATTATCTTTAGTTTTCAGGTTTTCTTTGTTTTCTTTTTCACAACAAGACTCACAACTACTATTCTAAGGAAATTTACTGCCGAGATCCTTGCCCCGGCAACCAATGAAGAAGATGCCGCGGCAACCTACATCGTGCCTATACAAGCTGATGCCACGGCAACCAACCCTGAAGATGCCACAGCAACCAAAGCTAAAGACATCCCGGCAACAAGAAAACAACCATCGCATTCAAGCAAGAGAATCAAGACACCGACCAAAAGGAAACTAATCATCTACGATGACGAACTCTCGGAGTAAGTCCTCGTATGCATTTTTATTTTTTATTTTTCGTTATTTTTATGCATGCATTGAGGACAATGCCTCACTCGAGTTTGGGGGGGATTGTTATTAGTAGTTATCATGTTTAGTTACATTCATCTTAAGTATTACATTTAGGATACATAAATTGCTTGCCATGCCTTTAATTGGAACAAGAATTGCTTAGATTTGATGAATATTCGATGATGACTTTGCCAATGCACTTAATTGATAGAATTTTTATTCTAGGATAACCATGGAAAAACTTAGAATTTTACTATGATGCTAAATTTGATGAAACACTGTTGTGGTCTGATTGATTTAAGGAATTCTAGTGAACTTAGGTTGATAATTAACAAATTGGGGGATTAGAATAAAAACTGGATGAATGCTAGAGGTACCCGAAATTGGCTCTAGCATGTGCTAAAAAAAATTGATCACTAGAGGTGCCCGAAACCGGCTCTAGTCGATTAAATTAACTTAAGAAAACTAAAAACTAAACACTAGAGGTGCCCAAAAAGCTCTCTAGTTAAAACATGTTAAAAAGAACCCAATGAAGTAATTTGAAAACCTATTGTTTGCATAGGATCCGAAAAATCAACTTGCACACAACTCCGCACACACTCACAAGCATTATAGTTTGATTCCGAGTAACTCCTAAGTTTTCTGAAAAATAAAAAACTAATCATACTTTGTGCCCCGGTTCAGAGAATTGAAATCAATTTCAAAGCTAAGTTTGTGAAAATTGAAGTCTTGGCAGGTAATTATGAGTTTGCATTGCTTGAGGACAAGCAATAGTTCGAGTTTGGGGGTGTGATAAGTGTTCAAAAGTACTAATTTTCTTACCCTTTTTACTCATATTATTGTTAGACTTAGGCTCATTTTAGTTGCATAATTAGTTATTCATGCATTAATCCATGTTTCCTTCCATCGTTGAGCTTGATTACATAACTTGGTAGTTTTTGTGGAAAAGATGCTGCTTTGGTGTGCTTTGTGTGTGTATGTGCAGGATCACTTGCCAAAGCAATGCCGAGCTAGTTGCCAGGGCAATGCATGAAGGATATGCCGAGCTAGTTGCTAGGGCAATGCATGAAGGAGACGCCGAGCCAGTTGCCATGGCAATTGTCGACAAAGAGAAAATGCAATAGGGATGTCGAAATTAATGACTATACAAGCCCAAGATGACGTGGAGCAAAGCCCAAACCCAAAGGAATTTGATTTCCATGCAGAGATTAAAGAAGAATTAAATTCCAAGAAGATATGAGAAGTTCTAGTAGGAATACAATTATAATAAAGAATTATATTCTTTAAAGATAATTTAATTCCAACTCAAACTCCTCCTCAAAGAAGGACTTTGGCCTAGCCCTATAAATAGCAAGGAGATTTCGACCATCCATAGGGAGAGCATTAGGGGAAATTTCGACAAGTCCAAGGGAGAAAGCAAGGGGAATTTTCAACAAGCATCTAGGGCAAGGGATTTTCGACAAGCTTCATCTTTTCTTCCTTGTTCGATTGGGTTCATGCTAGGGATTATTTATCTTGTGTTTCTTTGGAACCTAGCCATGAACTAAATCTACTTGGCTATGGTTATTGTGTTTTGTGGTTGTGAGAAACTATTGGTTTTTGTTTAGGTAATAAGAGTTTGCACTTTTCTATTTCAAGGTTTATTCATTATTGGTTCTTATTCTTGTTTGCGAGTGAATTGGGAGAGGATCTCGTGATTTCATCTATTATCTAATATCGGGAGAGTTAGATTCAAGAAACGAATGAATATGATCTTTATTCAATCTATTGATGGTGAAGATTAATCCGGCTTAGGAATAAGTTAAGGATTTCAACGGCTAAGAGGAGCGCAAGATTGGTTGTTGTTCACCCTTGATTCACGCAGGGATGTATTATCAAGGCATGCACAAGTAGCTAGAGTTTCGACTTAGGGATAAGAAGAAACCATTGAAGAACGCTCTGCTGAACCTTGAAGGTTGCTGCCCAGAAGCCCAAGTAGTTGCCCAACTAGTCGCCCAGGCAACCATCGATTAGTTGCCAAGGCAACCCCGTTGTGCAAGTTGCCACGGCAACTGAGTTGCCCGTGCACTCTTTTACCAAAATGATCCAATCGGCTATCACACCTCAACTCACGATAACCTGGCCTATCTCTCTCTCATTCGATCTCATCTATTCATTTACTTTATTGCTTTCTAGATTAGTCATTAGTTAAACTCCTATAATCATTTACTTGTGTTTTTACTTTTACAGTGCAAGAGACTAGACTCTTGAAGTAGCATCAATCCCTGTGGAGACGATATCTTTTATACTATAACTTGCGACGTGTATACTTGCACATTTGCGTAGCACTTATTACGCGCAACACCCAACATTTTAAAATCGTTGGTTTTATGGTATCAGGCCTACCTTAGTGGCCGGTGGCGTTTTTAAAATAAAATAATGTTTTTCTAAAACCCCACGAAATACATATTTTTAATACCCAAGAGACCCCAAACACCTTGAAAACTCATTTTTTAGCGAAAACACCCGTAGGAGAAAGATATCGCTACATTCCCTATAATCATTTAACTTGTTTTTTAAATAAATTAAAATTTTATATATCACTCATATTGCATCAATCTAAAACCATCTCTACGTTAAATCTTGAATCAAATTTTTAAAAATGCGTTTTAGTTGCACTCTTAAAAATAATTGTACCCGTTCAAAAAAAAAATGTAGTAAACTATTATTCGACGCGGAAAGTAAGTTAATGATTGTTCCTTTCCCTAATCCTTACCATCATTCAAGTGCGTTGATCTAACGCTAAGACAAAGGACTATTCCTCAAAATAGCACCTTTAAGAAAATCATTCTCCGAAATAGTATTCGAAAAAAATATTTCCTTACAATGAAAAAAATAGCATTTAAAATTTTATCATTTTTACAGTGAAATCGTCACCCGCGCACGCGAGCTTCAACAATTAAATTGAAAAATATTTTTATAATAATTTAATTAATTAATTAATAGATGATTAAATAAATTTTAATTGGGACTAGCCGGGTATGCACGATAAGTTCAAATTAATTAAAATTAATGATTTCTCAAAATAGCAAGCATTTATTTATAATAATTCATACATTTTTATTAAAGGAAGGAAATTAAAAAACTAAATTTTTAAATGTTAGCATTTGTTTATTATCAATGTGGGATTCTTGAAATTAAATTCTGCAATTTATTGAGCTAAATCTCAAAGTTAGTTTCTAATAGTTTATTTTTTATTTTCATTATTCAGTACATAGAAGATGCAAAGCGAGTTCCTAATAATTTAATTTTTTTCATTTGCATCCTTTAGTAAGTGTACGATTTATAAAAAATTAATTGGAACTTTCGATGCATGTCCGATGAGGATTTAATTAACCACCACTTAATTAATTAAATTAAAAAACAAAAATATAATTAATTTAATTTTTTCTAATTCGCCAGACATACTAGACAGATTCAGTCAAAAATCATTAAAGCATTTTTTTTATTGAAACTCGCTGGACGTGTGCGTCGACTTTACTATAAGGGTACTAATATGGGAAATAATTTTTTCAAGTGTTATTTTAGGGAATAATATTTTTAAAGTGCTATTTTGGGGATTGTGCCTAAGACAAATGGATTCGAGTGGGTCATGTAAAATTGTTGCAGGATCGGACAATTGTACTGCCTTTAATATTATTACAATATAAATATTATTGATTCAATTTTAATATTTTTATAAAAAAATTATAATAACTCTTTAAAAATTTTATTTAATTTTTTAAAAATTTTATACCACAATAAATTAAGTAGGTTAATTGACCCCTAATTTATATGTGGCTCCACCATTAGTTTTAGGGTAAAATTTTAAAAATTACACGAATTAAAAGGGGAACGAAGATAAAATGTGGAGTATTTAACTTTATTTAAAGGTTATTCCGTTTTTTTATTAATTTGTGAAAAAGTATCAAAGTAATAACTAAATTTTGTTTAAAAATTTAAAATGTAACTAAACATTCAAAAGTTACAAAATAACAATTAAACTTTTATGTTTTTGTTACAAAATGGTAATCCGGTAGTTAAAGTGGTTGTTATGAGACTTTGTATAATAGCACGGTTAATCATCTATATTTATACATTCAATTAATTTAGTAATAATTCGAAAAAATAAATAAATTTAGCCTTAATTATTTACACATTCTTTCAATTTAGTCATTAAATAAAATTCTAAACTACCGCGCAAAAAGTTGACGATATTTCCGATCATGAAGATAAGGCATGGAGAAAGTGTAGGTACGTTGTTTTACAGATTTAAGGTTGCATTTCTGTTCTGCTTATATGCACTTATAATCACAATAAGAACGGTATTATCAGCCTGCGTCACTTGCTTTTCTTCAATATTTATATTTATATTTATTTATTCTCTTTTACTGCAAGTTGCGTGGCTGAGAATGTAGTGAAATAATTTTAGAATTTTATTTTAAGGTATAAATTGAAAAAAAATGTGTAAATAATAATGATTAAATTTAATATTTTTTTAATTATGACTAAATTAGTTGAATGTGTAAATATAAATGATTAAATATGTCATTATATAAAATTTTATAACATATACGTTAAGTACTTAACGGCCTTTAACAGTTGAGTTACTATTTTATAACAAAACATAAAATTTAAATATCATTTTATAATTTTTAAAAGTTTAATTACTATTTTAAATTTCTAAACAAAATTTAATTACCATTTTGATCCTTTACCCTCATTTGTGGGCGGAAAAAAATCTTAACACGATGTAAAGATAAAATAAAAACTAATCAAAGTTACAAAATCTTCAACTTTTGCACGAAAAAAAAAGTTTAAACACTCCTCACATAAAGAATTCTCTACAACATCTCTTCTCAAGTCTCTTAATTATAAACATTAATCTTATATCATTTTTATATGATATAAGATGAGTTTAGAACGTCGTCGTATGCCGCTAAACACCACTAATAAAATACAAGGACGAACACTATTGATTTTTAATGATTTTTAAATAATTATTAAAAATTTCAAAGGCTCGATATGCAATTAATCATATTTCAAAATAAAATTAAAATAAATTATTCTATGAATCATTCTCACAATCTCATCCATGGTCCTACCCAATTAAATAAAATTACATCAACTTTATTTTTTACATAATATTTTATTATAAATAAAAATTTACAAATCATTATCTTCTTCTTCATACTTTATATATTTATTCTAATATAATAATAAATAAAATCGTTAAAATAACAAAATACCAAAAAAAAAAAAACTTAACAATCTCTGCCGACAAATGTTATGTGTACTATCAGTTGCACAAGTTTTCTGCAACCAGAAAATTCTACAAGCGTTGGGATGCAGCAAATTAAAGAATTTAGTGTCATCTTCTCTGTCGTTCAAACATTTGACAACTTTGCAAGTATCCATATGTGTTGAGTAAATATTTTGATATAATAAATTATGTAAAAAAATATTTTAGATTTGTTTAAATATTTTAAAAATAATTTAAAAGTTCTTAAAACTTAAAAAATATGTTTTAAATGTTTTCATAATGTTTTGAATCATCTCACTATGTTTATATACCTTAAATAGTTCAAAGATAGCTAATTTTTTATTTTTTTTAAAGAAGATTTCAATACCTCTATTTAATAGTTTTGAAATTTTTCGGGTAAAATGGCTGAAATTGAAACCTTAGCAAAAGTTTCGAAACATTTATCAAAGGTTTCAAAACCATGGCTCTGTAACGGCTATATTTTTTAAATTCTCCTTAAAGTTTCGAAACCTCTGTGCAAGTGGAAATTTAAAGCTCAACTTTATGGCTTCTCAACGACTCCAAAACATCTCCAACGGCCATAAATGGCTAGAATATCATTCCACACTATAAAAGCAAGCTTGAGACACTTGAAGATGGTAAGAGAACATATTCAAGATTCATGATCAAGAGAAATAGCATTTAAGTCTTTTATTCTTCATTTCTTTTGTATATATTGCATAGAGAGTGGTTTTCATTGTTTTATTCTTTATGCTATTGTGAGCTTAATTATTGTAAAAAAGAGAGATTTTAGTTTAGCTTAAGTAAAAATTAGGGCGGTTCTATCTTAACCATTAAAAAGATAGGTTGTAAGGTTATCCTTTGGCCTCAAAAGGATGAATTCATAGTAGTGAATTGAAAAATCTTTAATGGTGTGCTAAAGTAGTGGATGTAGACTCGATTGAGGAGTCAGTCTACTCTAAAATTATCGTGTAATATTGTCCACTATTTTTTTGATTTTAACCAATTCATTCAGAAAGTAAATTTAATTTTTTTGGCGATTCGGTTGATCGATTTCGAGCCCAACAATATACCATGGATTCATAACTTTAATAACATTCACAACAGCTAAAAGCATAGTACAACTCACAAGAATGAGAGAATGATGAAGTCTTGGTATTTATTTCCTTGGAAAAAGTAATCGTCAGACGTTGTCCAAATATTACATTTTTCACAAAGGGAAAGTTAAGCACACTGACGCTGCATCCCAACGCTTGTAGAAATTTCTGGTTGCAGAAAACTTGTGCAAGTCATAGTACACGGAACGTTTGCCGACAGAGATTGTTAAGTTTTTTTTGAGTGTTTTTTTTTTAAATTTCGTTAATTAATATATTAGAATAAATATACAATGTATGAAAAAAATGAAAATTTATAAATTTTAATTTATAAAAAAATATTATGTGAAAAATAAAAATAGCGTGGGTTTATTTAATTGAGTATAACTATGGATGAGATTGTAAAAATGATTTATAGAATAATTTTTTATTTTATTTTAAAATATAATTTATACATCTTAAGCTCTTAAAGTTTTTAATAATTATTTAAAAGTTAATAAAAAATTAATGGTGTTCAACAATGTATTACGTGTCGCCCGTTCTAAAATTTTCTTTTGACATATTACTAAATCACCGAAAAATCTTGTTCATTGAGAGTCCTTACCTATTAATGAATATTTTATATTAAATATATTTAACGAGTAGAAATCACCTGCCCCTTTTCAGTACCCCTTCTTGTACCCATCATTTAAAATTAGGTTTAAGGTTTAGGATTAGAATTTAGAGTATTGGGCGTAAGGTGTATTTTTAGTGTTTAGGATCTAGAATTTAAGGTTAATACTTAAAATTTAATTTTAAGGGTTGGGGTGCAAAAAAAGGACAAAGTATTTTTGTATATATTTAACAATCAAATAATCTCTAACAAACAAAACTATAATAGAGCCCCCTCTTAAATGTTATCAACTAGAATTTAGATCGAACCCTAACAAATTTCTTAACGATCAATGTTTGAACTAAACTTGACAAAGCAAATAAGGACATGTCAAGTGACAGAGCTGTTCAAGTTTTGGGGGGGCTCTAGCCCCTACTTTCACTCTAATCTTTTGTTTTTTTTTTATTTGTATACAATATTTAAAAAAATTTATGGAATAATTATGAATTGTGTTTCTCATTTTTTAAATAAATTATACTTTGCCTCTCTCAAATTGGTACAATGGCTTCGTCCCCAGACCAGATGATCTTAGCACTTTGTTCAGGAAACGAGCGCCCTTATTTCAGGTCCTCCTGTTAGCCCCATCAATGGAAATTACTAACCTGTCATAGAAAAGCTTGGGACTTGGGAATAGGCGGTGAAATTTTGCATAGAGAAATACTTGAGAGAGCGCGCGGGAAAGGCCAGGCCTTTTCTTTTCCTTCTGAATTCTCTAGTCCATTGGGTTTCTAGGCCCAGCCAACCATTACAATATAAAAAAAGCAAATATATGCAATAATTTTTTTGGCATAATGCTAAAAAATGCCCCTAACATTTGAATAAATTATTTCTTTGGCCTCTATTTTTTTGAAGCAATTTAGCCCTCAACGTTTTATTTTGCGTCAAAATGACCCCTGTGCGGATGAAAACTATTAGTCAATTGACGATAAACAATTTGAAATGACTTGGCAGAATGACACGTCAGAAGAAAAAAAATTATATTTTGTAAAATTTTATAAAATTATTTTTTGATTGCTGGTCATTCTACAAAGTCGGCATATTTGCCTATATGACACTGATATTGCGACATGCACTGTCATGTAGGTTTGTCATATCATTTCAAGCCATTTACCGTTGATTGACTAGCAATTTTCATCCGCAGAGAGGCCATTTTGACCAAAGATGAAACGTTGATGGCTAAATTACTTCAAAAAAAAGAATAGGGGCCAAAATAACAATTCAATCAAACGTTAGGGATATTTTTTGGCATTATGCCTATTTTTTTGAATAGTAATATATGCAATAATTTTGAATTAAAAATCATCATTATTATTGTATAAATGACGAAAATAAATATAGAGTTAATTTTTTAAAATATAATATCGAGTAATTATTATTATTATTTAGAAAGAGAGTCAAACAAAGAGATTCAAACATAAAAATATTCATAACGAACAACAAAAAAATTAAAAAATGAGAAGAGAAAAAGCTGAAAGTACTCCCCTCCTTCCCGAAAGGGGGAAAACTTAGTTATGCCAGTAAAAAATGTTTTTCACTGTTGCTCATATAGATAAACATAGATTCGTTAAACAACAAAAGGCTAGGGGAGTTGTCAACACACAAAAGATAAAGTGAATCCCCTAGACGCTTGATAAGTGATGAAGGAATGGCGAGCGAAACCAATAATCTTATAAGCTATTTCGCTAAATAGATCTGAATGCATCGACAAACAACCACAAGAGGGGATTAAATTACTGAACGACCACTGGAAATCGCACATCAGAATCGAACGTCATGAGAAACGCTACACGAACGCAAATCTACCACAAATGTAGGCGAATGTCGTGCCACAAGGCAGAGGAAAAACGTGCTACAAAGGCAAAGAAAAAACATACCATAAAGGCAGAGAAAACAAACGCAACAATATGTGCGAGAAGTAGGAATTTAAAACAACGAAATTCTAATATAAAAATAAAAAACGACAACGAAAATATAAAAATAAAAACAAAATATAAAAAAGTAAAGGAAAAAGTTACCGGCGATTGACGACCAACACTAAACCACTAACCATTCCCGACCAAATAAAAAGTGAAAAAAGACGAAAGCAGCGACACAAGGATAGAGATAAATTGAAATAAAAAGGGATTTCATAGAATTATTAATCTAATTGTGTTTTATAATATTTTTTGAATATTTTTAAAATAATTAAAAAACGTTTTAAATCTTGATTTCTTAAAATAAAAATTATTATTATTTATTGAGACCACGTGCTGTGTTCAGTTTTACGACAATTTTTGTTTATTTAGATATGCATAATTCATAATAGTGATCTTACATGTACCCGTAGCTTAAAAAAATTACCCAAAATGATTTTGTTCTAATTTAGGTTGTTATTCTCAATCCAACGGTCTAATCTAAACCTAGAATAAAACAATAAGCGGCATGTAATCAATTGCGGACCGTTGATATCCTATTAAAGGTATTCCGAGTTTAAAACATTAGATTTCAGTTAAAACGTATATTTCTATAATTGTCCCATATTTAAACTTCGAACACCATCCCCAATCCAACGCTCCGAAATCACCCGCGAAATTCAACGGCGGATCCGCCAATCCTCGAAATTGTTCGACATTTAACCGCTATTACGTTGGGGGCTTTTGCAAAGCTAGAGTGCCGTTTGAGGTTCAAAACCTTCCCACCACGTCACCCCTAACGTCAACTTTATGACCGTTAACCCACAGCGCTTTGAAAAGCCGGGAAAGAAGAAAAAAAAAAGGATTAATAGCCAAATAGATATCAAAATTATACTTGTGGCTCACTTTTGGTGTCTAAATTAATTTTTACTCTAAATAAGTATCTAAACTTTTATTTCGGTCATTTTAAGTGCCTAATCATTAATTATCGTTACTTTTCTAAAAATATATATATAATTTTTTATTTTATTTCTTTTTAAATTTAATTTATTTTTAAATTAATTTATAAAAAAGCCTAAAATTTCAAAAACTCACAAAATGACCCAAATTCGAAATCCCTAACTTCTCCAGTCGATTTCGCAGCCAATGGTCTTGCCGCCTCCCACCATATCCGTCGTCGGACCACCACGACCATTCCCCCAACCACATATCACTGGTAACCAACTGGAGGTGTGCTGATTGGCTTCCTAACGTCGAAGGAAGCCAATGGACACACCTACCGTCGGTTACCGGTGATGGGTGGTTAGAGGAAATGGTCGTGTTGGTCCGAAGACGGTAGTGGTGGTCTCTGGCGAGGTAGTCAATGGCGATAGCGACTACAATTTGGGGATTCTGGGTTAGGGATTTAGGACTATTTTGTAAAACTTAAAACTACTAATTTTTTTATAAAAAATTGAATTTTATTTAAAAATTAATTAAAATAAAATAAAAATTACAAACATGCCATGTGTTATATTTTAATTGGCTAACATTTTTTTAACAGTCGGCACTTAAAATGGCCGAAATAAAAATTCAGGCACCTATTTAAAAATAATAATTTAGGCATCAAAAGTGAGACATAGATATAGTTTGAACACCTTTTTGGCTATTAAGCCAAAAAAAACGTTAATTCTACAATAACGGATGTTAACGGAGACATCGGTGATGATGTATTCGTTATAATAATCGTTGGCCTTTCTTATATATAAATATAAATTTTCTGTGTTTTCCTCTCTTTAGATTCAACGGGCGAGGATTTTTCGAAACGGAGGAAGCAACGTTTGAGTTCCTTCTAACAAAGCCCCCTTTTTTTGGCTCGAAAAAGGATTGTTTCTTAAACCTCAAGTACATTTGATTCGTGAAAATTTTATCGGGCTTTTAGTTTTTTTCGGGGTTTAAACCCTAGAATTATGTTTAAGCGATGCGGGATTTTCTTTTCCTTTTTGTTTTTATTATCTGATTAGTTGATTAAGATCTGAGTTGTGTCGGCTTCCTGTGCTTGGCGGTGCCGGGGATTTGGGATTTTGGTTCAAAGATGGGGTTTTTAAGGATTTGAAACGGTCATGAATCAGTTATTAAAGGTTTTTTTCCTTTGTTGTTTTTGATATTATTGTAGAAAGTGATGGCTGAATTAAGGATAGAGGAAAGTTTTCTTCAGAACAAGCAATTAACCACCGCCTCAAGTTCTCCTATATCTGAAAGCGGTGACAATGCAGTTGTAAAGTCCTCGGCCGTATCTAGTCCTGTACCAACATCACCAAGTCACCGGTACTGTCTCGGAATAACTAATTTCGCTTTCTAATTTTGCTCTACTTGTTTGGATTCTGCTGATTTTGCTTTTACTTTTTCACACTTATGTTTCTCTGTTTTGGTATTGCTAATTACATTCGATACCGATTCACCAGCACAGATTGTTGAGTATTTGTTTCTAGTACTCAAATTTGCTTTTAACTAATTGCATTGGATTTTAATGTTTTGAATAATGTTTCAACCAGCTGAGAGTAATTTTATTGTTATACTGAATTTGCAGGAGAACTACTGGCCCTATTAGGCGAGCAAAAGGTGGCTGGACGCCGGAAGAGGTGAAACATTTTTTCCTTCTGTATTTGCATTAATTTATGGAAAAAAACTTTGATATACAGGCGGTGTAAACTTTAGTTTACACGTGCTTTTTAGTTGTAGGGGTTAGGGTTTTAGTTTAGGGTTTAAGGTTCAGGGGTTTAGGTTGTAGTGTTTAGAATTTAATGTTAGTGTTTAGAATTTAGGGTTTAGGGTTTAGAGTGTGGGGTTTAGTTTTGTAGGGTTAGGGTTAGGAATTTAGGATTTGGGTTTTTATTTTACACAAGGTGTATCAAAGTTTTACCCTTAATTTATATTCTAATTATGGTCTATATAAGATGTTTGTTTTTGTTTATATTCTACCAATGGTTTGAAAACCGTTTAGAAGACAATCCAGGTGAGTTTCATGGATTGTAGAACAACTGAAGTTTCATTCATTGTTTACTCTTGTTCATTCTTTTGAGCTGCTGCCTTTTTTTAACCTCATTTTCTGTTTTTATTGATTCCAGGATGAGACGTTAAGGAATGCTGCTGCAGCTTTTAAGGGGAAAAGTTGTTAAAAAAAAAGGTTTTCTTCATTCCTTGGAAATTTCTTATTTGTTACATGTGCTGTACTTTTGCTGCTCTTGCCAATAGATTGAGGTTTTTTAGCTAGAAGGTTACTGTATCCTTTCTCGTTGTCTGACAAAAAGTAAACTTAAGGTCATAGAGAATGGATAAAAAATCAGCATCTCGGCCTTTCCATTTGTTGCAATATGGTATCTGCTTTCATGTAACTGGTCTTAAAATTTGCATTTGGTGCAGCTGAATTTTTTCCAGATAGATCACAGGTGCAATGCCTACATAGATGGCAGAAAGTCTTGAACCCCGATCTTGTTAAAGGACCTTGGACTCAAGAGGTAGGGCATTTTAACCTCTTTCTTTTACACTATCCATGTTTTTGCAGTTCATAAAACAAGCTTTAATCTACCTATATTGCTTTTTCCCCAGGAGGATGATAAAATTATTGAACTTGTATCGAAATATGGGCCCACAAAATTGTCTGTTATTGCAAAATATTTGCCTGGACGGATAGGGAAACAATGCCGTGGGAGGTAATAATTTAAATTTTGCCTCCTTTCATTTGCATTCCTTGAGATTCCTTAAAACTTCCAGATGTTTAAATGTTGGTATGATTTTCCCACCTTGATTGCATGCCTTGTAGAAAGTAGTGAAAACAGAAGAGAGAGTGTTCTGTTATACAATATCGAATAGGTTACAACATAGAACTCTTTTATAGAGTCCTTAAGAATTTATCTTTAACTAGGAATCCTAATAATAGGAGATTTCTAATCCTACTAACAGATAACTCTTAGTCTTTTACATAATTTACAGGTCTTTTACATAATATACAAGCCGTATTATCCTACACTCCCCCTCAAGCTGGAGAGTATACGTTGTATAGTCCCAGCTTGGATAAGAACTCATCAAAAACTAATTTGGGTAAGGCTTTTGTAAGGACATCAGCTAGCTGTCCTTCTGTAGGGATGTATGACAAAGAAGCTACCCCATTGTTAATCTTTTTTGAAATAAAATGCTTGTCTATTTCAACATGTTTTGTTTTATCATGTTGAACTGGATTCCTTGCAATTTGAATAGCTGATTGGTTATCACACAAAACCTCAAACTTATTTTCTTGGTCTGTGTTTATCTCCTTCAGTAACTTAAGTAACCAAATTCCTTCACACATTCCTAGTGCCAAAGCTCGAATTCGCTCAGACCGCTTATGGAGACAACTCGATTGCTTCTTACTTCCAGTCACGAGATTTCCCCAAACAAAAGTGCAGTAGCCACTGGTTGATCTCCTTTCAGTGAGTTCTCCAGCCCAGCTAAAGTCAGTGAATACTTTCACAGATCTGTCATGTGTCTTTTTAAACAATAAACCATGTCCAGGAGTCTTCTTCAAGTACCTAAGAATTTTGTTTGCTGCTGCCATGTGTTCTTCATTGGGATTGGTCATATGCTGACTTATCACGTTTACTGGAAAAGCAATGTCTGGCTTGGTTAGTGATAGATAGATCAATTTTCCCACTAACCTCTGAAACCTGTCTTTGTCAACTAAAGAGCTTGTTCCATTAGTAAATTTCAAGCCAGCTTCCATTGGTGTATCTGCTGGTTTACACCCCAGCATTCCAGCTTTATTTAGTAAATCAAGGACATACTTCCTCTGATTTATCACCAACCCCTTACTTGACCTTGCAACCTCCATGCCCAGAAAGTATCTAAGCTTCCCTAAGTCCTTTGTTTCAAACTCTTTATTCGTAAGATTCTTCAAGCGACTAATTTCTTCATCATCATCCCCTCACAAGATTATATCATCCACATAAACAATCAAGATAACCCTTTTATTTTTCGAAGTTACCTTAATGAAGAGTGTATGATCAGCTAGTGACCGCCTATATCCATTCTTTAGAATAACCTTAGTAAACTGTCAAAACCAAGCTCGAGGGACCGCTTTAGACCATAAAGTGACTGTTGAGCTTACAAACTTTCGATTTCCTTTAACGATTTCGGACCGGTGGGATCTTCATATAAACTTCCTCCTCTAACTTCCCATTAAGAAATGCATTCTTGACATCAAGTTGGTGCGAGTTCCAATCATTGTTGACAAAGAAGACTTAACAAAATTGAACAGTGTTGAGTTTTGCCACTGAGCAAAAGTTTCAAATATAATCAATCCCATAGGTCTGTGTATACCCTTTAGCCTCGAGCCTTGCTTTATATCTCTGCAACCGCCATCGAGTTATATTTCACGAAAAAAACCCATTTACAACCGAGCGTGTTTTTTACCTTGGGGAAGATCCATTATTGTCCGTACCATTTTTCTCAAGTGCACTCGATCTCTTCTTCAACAACCCTTCTCCACTTAGGATGCTTTAGTGCCTCATGAACAGTTGTAGGGATTTCTTTTTTTATCTAAACTTGTCAAAAAAGCTTTAAAAGATGGCATCAAAGAACCATAGCGACAAATTTTCGGATAGGATGTTTAGTGCACTTGTCTAACTCCTTTTCTAATAGCAATAGGAAAATCATCCAGATTAGGAGTAGTAGACTCACTGATCAAATTTCCTTCATCTTCCATATTGGCAATTGGACTCAAATCCAATTCTTGGCAAGTGTCAGATTGCAAGATGGCCTCGGGTATAGTTTTCTTTCTCCTTCTATAGGTCAAAAGTTGTTTGGGAGGAGTAGGTGTTCTGGAAGGATCTTGAGAAGTTGCTGGTGTTTGTGAAGGGATTGGTAAAGAAGATACAAGTGAGAAATCTGAAACAAGGATGGATTTGTGGAGTGAGTGAATGAAAAGTCTGGAGGTGTAGAAAAACTAGGAGAAGTTACCTGGTGTTGGTAAGAAGGCTGAAAATCATCCCAAGTCTCCCCCTGAATTGCAGTCTTAGTAAAGTAAGGGTCCTGTTCAAAAAAGGTAAGATCCATAGTAATAAAAAAATTTCGAGATGGGGGGTGATAGCATTTATAGCCCTTCTTAAGTGAAGAATACCCTACCAGCACACACTTTACAGATCTAGGATCTAACTTGGACCTATTAATGGCTGAATTATGAATAAAAACTGTACAACCAAAGATCTTAGGAGGTAATGTACAAGAAAGAGGCTTAAAGTGAGGATATCTTTCCAAGAAAATTGATTGAGGGGTTTGAAATTTCAAAACCTTACTGGGCATGCGATTGATTAAATATGTGGCAGTTAACAAAGCCTCTCCCCACAAGTACTTAGGAACATTACTGGTAAATAAAAGGGATCGAGTGACTTCAAGAAGGTGTCGGTTTTTTCTCTCTGCCACTCCATTTTGTTGTGGAGTATCAACACAGGAACTAATCTGAACTATTCCCTTTTTTCGAAAAGAATCACCCAAAGACCTAGCAAAAAATTCACTGCCATTGTCATATTTAAACAGTTGGATTTTATTATGGAATTGGGTAAGAACCATGGTGTAAAATCTCTCAAAAATGCTTTCAGTTTCAGACTTTTCTTTCATCAAATAAGTCCAAGTAGTCCTACTATGATCATCAATAAAAGTACTAAACCATTTACAACCATCAGCATTCTTCACTCTAGAAGGGCCCCAAATATCACTATGGATCAAAGAAAAAGGGTGAGATGGTTTATAAGTAGATGGCAAGTAGGATGCTTTGGTTTGTTTAGCAAGAGGGCAGATATGTCATTTAAATAAACTTGGCTTTTTATTGATGAATAAAGAAGGATACAATTTTGCAAGATATTGAAAACTAGGATGACCTAACCTAAAATGCCACAATAAAACATTATCATTTTGTCCTAAAGCTGTAAATGAACAAGGAGATTGAGAGATAGAAGAGGGTGGAGTGCCATGACATAGAGGCCATTGTGCAAACTAGCATTGCCAATCATTGTCTTCGAGTCCATTGCCTGCAAAACACAACCAGAAGCATTAAAAATTGTGGAACATTTTAAATCTGTTGAAAGCTTGCTAACAGATATAAGATTGCAGGCAAGATTGGGGACAAATAAGACATCATGGAGCAACAGATTTTCATTAATACTAATAGAACGACATCCCTGAATTTGAGAAAAAGAGCCATCAACAGTTATAATAGATCTACCAGAAGAAGATGTTGTGTATTTAAGGAACAATTCCTTGTTACCAGTCATATGGTCAGACGCCCCAGAGTCGATGATCCAGGTTGGGGTAAGTTGTGCAGAAAACAGGGCTGTAGGGGGGAGGGAGGTACCTTCAGTTTCTTTCATGGCCATATTTGCCTCGCCAGGGCATGCAAATTTCCCAAACAATTTCTGAAGATCTTCAATCTGTTCCTTAGTAAAACTTGTAACACTGGAGACAAAAGCTAAATGGGATTGTGCATCTCTAGAAGACCTTGGCTTCCAATCGACTGGTTTGCCATGAAGCTTCCAGCACTTCTCCTTGGAATGGCCTGGTTTCTTGCAATGATCATACCAGGGCCTACCTTTTTTAGTAGAAGTTGCCTGAGTGAGAAGAGCAGACCTTTTTATTTGTATGTTGATTAAATTATGTACCAAAGTTTATTAATTAAGTTTCGTACAGTGAGGCTATTGGTATTGTTTTTTTTAATAATCCATGTTGGTGTCCTAATCTATTCATGTAAAGAAATGGATGGTTGATTATCCCATGCTTTATCAATGTTCTGCAGATGGCACAATCATTTGAATCCTGATATAAAGAAAGATGCTTGGACGTTAGAGGAGGAATTGACCCTTATGAATGCACATCGGACATATGGGAACAAGTGGGCTGAAATTGCTAAAGTTTTACCCGGAAGGTATCATTCTTTTTAGTTTGTAACACATGCAACATAGTTCGTGTTCCAATGCTTAGCCAACATATTTGATCAAAGAGATGTTAGTATATCATTTTTAAATGCCATTGAAGTATTTGCATGATGTTGGCTTTAGCTTATGGTGGATTCTGTTTATACAGGATTGATAATGCAATAAAGAACCATTGGAATAGTTCCTTGAAGAAGAAGAAGTTAGATTTCTATTTGGCTACGGGGAAGCTTCCACCAGTTTCGAAGAATGGTCTCCAAAACGGGACTAAGGATATTAAAACACCTACTATAAAAACATTCGTAGTTTGTTTGGAAAAAGAATCAGATTCACCTGCTCAAGCATCATCTGAAACAACAGATACATGTAAGTTAGAGGAAGACGGGAAAGACCAGTTGGAGTCCTCTGCTCCAGTTCAAAATATGGTTACTTCATCAGGTGTTGTTCCGAATGACTCTGCTGATACTGAAAGTACAGAGTGCAAGGCTCGGGATTTAAATCCGTGTTGCTGTGACTCAGAGCCAGGGGAGAAGTTCGTGAATCACAGAATGAGCTATCAAATTGTTGAAGACAAAGTTCTTGAGACACAGGTAGAACTTGATACTTCAACTTGTGGTTCTTTATGTTGTGACGTTTTACTTCATTAGATTCAGATATTTTAAAGAAAGGCGTGCAGCATGAATGGACTTCTACTCCTATTACATCACCGATTAGTTTCTTCACTCCACCTTGTGTGAAGGGCAATGGTTTTAGTACACTGAGTCCTGAGTATATTCTTAGAATTGCTGCAAAGACCTTCCCAAATACACCTTCTATATTTCGAAGGAGAAAGTCTAAAGACCAGTTACTTATGCTTCCTAATAAAATAGGAAAATCGAATGAGGATGCTGTCAAGGATACGGTTCAAGTATCTGGTGAACTGGAAAGAACTGAAAATAGTATGGAACGGTCTCAATTTCATGATGGAGATTCATGTGGGAGTCCTGCTTGTCAAGGCAATAGCAACACTGGGCCTAATTGTACAACTTTTAATGCATCTCCTCCATACCGGTTAAGATCTAAAAGAACTGCTGCTTTTAAGTCGGTGGAGAGACAACTCGAGTTAACGTTCAATTAAGAGAGGCATGAAGAAGGTAGGACAAAAGCTTTGGATTTATCATTGAACGGCAGCTCTCCCGTTGAAGATTGCTTGAGTACGAAAAGGACGGGGGTCACATAGTGCTCAAACTGTAAGTATGGTATTGCATTTCGAATTTTATAGCGTGTTGTGTTCATGTTTTTCCTTTGTGGTTTTCGACATTGATGATCAGTCGGTTGAGTTCATGCTTACCAATTAGGCATAGAATCATGATAAACATGATCACTATCGAAACTTTGCAATCACACCATATGCATAGAATCATGTTTCTGTATCATGTAGCTTTTTACTCTTCTCATTCAAGTTTTATCCCATTGATTTTGTCCAACAATATCAAATTAAAAATGCAACAAAACCAATTTATCATCTCTTTCTTTCCTGTCTTATAGGGTGGGACAAATATTCTCTTGACGTTGGCTCTCTGTTTCCCGAGCAATGACATCCGAATTGAGGATCGTCCCAGCAGACGTAGAAAACTGGGTATAAAGGGGCACACCTTCAATGGCATTGCTGACCATCTTGCAGATATGGTAATCTGACACTAGTGATGGTATCAAGACCTACATCAACCCTATCATGGGCAAAAATCCTACGGCTGCAGATTTCCAGCTTGTGACTCGGTATTTTGTACACAGACTCCAAATAGAATGTTTTTAAGCCTGAGATAGAGAGGTGAGAGATTGAAGCACACAAAATCAATAATAAATTCTTCAATCCATATTAAGCTGAGATAGAGAGATGAGAGATTGAAGCCATACAAAATTAATAGTAATAAATTATTCAATCCATATTAAGCTGAGGTAGGGAGATGAGAGATTGAAGCATACAAAATTAAAAAAAAAAATAAGTTGGCTTTGGTGGTTTATTCCAAGTATTTGATTTTGTTTCCAGAGCTATCATAAAGTGGGAAGATGAACTTACTTGGGCCATTCTAGCTATGAAGGGAAAGACTTTGAAAGCTTTCATTCTCAGGATTACATGGATGTGACCATCTACATTCTCTAGTAGAAAAGAAATCATAGGGTTTTTCATAGTCATTCTCGTACATTTGCTGAGATTAGTAATAAATTCTTCAATCCATATTAGTTGATTCTCTTTGCCTAATTGTCCTTCCAACCTGACCAAATGAAATGGAGTTTGAAGGGGATAAAAATAACATTTACCCGCTGATTAAGTTTAGTTCATTTGAAAATTGGAATAACATAAGAAAGATATGGGATCAAACATACTTAAGTATTCATTATCTTTCTATTTATAGGTGGGGTGAGGACATGAAATCAAGCGTTGTTACGCTTGGGAAGAGGTGAGAACAATAATCTCACATCAGAAAGAAAAATAGAGGTTTTAAGATATATAAGCGGTGGCACTGCACATTTTATCAAACATGTTTTTTAGAAAGAAGATAATGGTCCCGTAACAATAAGATCTGAGTAATATAAGTTCTAAACCCGAAAATATAAATATCTCTCCCTAAAAAAAGATAACATTCTTTTTCTCATTGTATTAGGGTTTGTTAGTTGGGCGGTTTATTTTGGTTTTAAAAATTTTGGGTCAATTTCTTGTTTAACTTTACAGAGTTGTTAATTAGTTGGAGTGTTGAAACCCAGCAAATGATCCTAACACAAAAACGAATGATGCTTATCTTAAGAGATGAATTTAATCACTTTGTCCGCAAAATGTGTTTTTCAAAGAGTTAAAAAATTTGTATGAACAAATACTGTCTTATAATTAACTTTAGAATATTCAAAAGAAAAATTAGTTGGAGTGTTTCGGTTTAAATTTTTTGGGTTAAATTTTGGATTTCAAATAATTGCTAGTTCATTTTTGTTTGGATTCAAACTAGGAAAAACCTTTGATACACAAGCCGTGTAAACTTTAGTTTACACGTGCCTTTTAATTTTAGGGGTTAGGGTTTTAGTTTAAGGTTTAGGGGATTAGGTTGTAGGGTTTAGAATTTAAGGTTAGTATATAAAGTTTAGGGTTTAGAGTGTGGGGTTTAGTTTTTTAGGGTTAGGGTTAGAAATTTAGGGTTTGAATTATTTGTTTGAGTTTTGTCCTATTATCCTCTTTTTAAAAAATAATAATAAAATTTATATTCCAGGACTTTTTTCACCTTTATTACGTGACATTCTTTAAACTAAAAGTAGTTCCAATTTGGTCTATTTTATTATTCGAGCCAATTTATATCAATTTGATTAAGATACAAATGAAACAAGCTAGAGTATTATTGACTTTAATTAAAACGAATTAAATCAATTCAAACTGAGTTTTCAGAATTCAGATCCAAATCAAAATTCAAGTCCCCGCGACTACTGAAAATTTATTTTAAAATACCATTTTTGGGTATCTAAAAGACCGTATTTCATAACCAAATCCAATGGAATACATGTTGAACAAGAATGCTTAAAAATATAAATAAAAAAGAAGTTGGGACAATACAAGTAGTAGTAGCCATTGAGTTAACCAGAAACATTAAGGGAAGAGCTGAGGTCTCGTGAAGATGTGCAACTATGGACACAGCATATTACAAACCCATCAAAATACACAGATGGCAAAGAAAAAAACACACACACACACTAGATCTACTAAACTGACCTGATTACCGGTATGTCAAGCCGAAACGGCCACATGCCAACATCGCTGTCCAAGATCCTTAGTTTGTGCAGTCATTTACAGATACCAGCAATCTTCAGTTTCGTAGATGAAGAAGGTACCAATCAAGGCCATGAGACGCAACCTATTAAAGAGCGAATCTATTATTAAATATAAAACCACCTCCAGTGTCATGGACAACAAATATACAAGAAAAGCAAAGGATTTAGAAATTACCATGTATGTTAGAGCAGCATAACGTTCCTCGTTCAAGTACAGTGGTTTTCCTCTATGCATTTCAATGTCCTGAAATAAGAAAGTGTAAACATTTGAAGTTTCAGATTCAGTGCCATGACATGCTAAACCGCAAGGAATTCAAATTAAGAATTCTGGTATCTCATACAAGTCTCAACCGAATGAATAATTTCGAAGGGGCATTTACAACTTCAATATATGTTTTTACAGCAATGAATATAAATAAGCTCCAGGAATCTCTTACATTTGGGTAGGTTCAATAAAGTTAAAGATATTAAGTACATCCCAAGTCTCTTCACATTGAATTAAGCCAAAGGGGAACCAAAGTAGATCCTTGGTTGAAAATTTCCTGAGGCTCGTGAACTTCCCGAACTTAGTAAACTAAGGCATTTTGTGGTTGATACCGATCACAATCATAACCACCCTTCGTAGGTTACAGTAAAAGAGGCTGAAAGTGCAATGTGTCTGTTCTATAACATAACACTTATTACTAACCAATATTGCGTCTGCTTCAACCACAAGATACCAAAATATATAACTGTTACAAACGTTGCCAATAAAAAGCATGTACTTTACCTCTTCACCAAAAGCATCCAAATACGGAGAAGGCCAAGGAGCTTGATGTCCACATCTTTGTAGCAGGATCGTTGTTCTCTGTTAGAACAATAAAAGACTATTAGCCACTTTCGAGAAATATTGGGTGAAAGTTCCAAGAAAAAACTAGGAGATATATACCCTTATCAACAGAAATACACCAACACCAGCAGCACAGTTCATTGCATGAGCCATGCATCCACTCTCCCTAATAAGGAAAATATTAAAGAAAAAGTTCAGTACTTTAGATTTACTAAAGAATCTTAACAATCAAAATACCAGAGAATCATGGATACATGCACATGTTAAGCACAAAATCAACAAAAGAAAAGGGGGCGTTGAACTTTAACCTGCAACATGATTTCCAATTTGGAGAGCATAATCTACCACAGAAAAGGCATAATGCAGGCTCAACAAGTCTAGCTTTGCAGTCAGGGCAAGACTGCTTTATATACCTGTTGAAATGCATATATTCTCATGAATGAAGATATTCTCGAAAGAGGAACAATATCTACAGGTCTAAGAATGAAATTTGGAACAAACCTTTGTAATAGGTCTTGATAAACATGAGGCAGGTTCATCAACTTAAATGGAACTGCCGAATTGCAGTAGAAAACAATTTGGAAGCTGCAGGGTTCATATACCTTTTTGAAGTGATGAAACCATTTTAATGCAAATGATTGCAAGACTTCATCCTCAAGAACATCTATAGGAGGAATTTTAAACATCTTCTCTAGTTCTTGTATTTCATTAAGCTCCACTGAAGCACTTTCAGATGTATCCATCATATCAGTCGTCACATGAGATGACTCCCACACATTATCCCTATCACAGAATGGTCCCGGGGCAGAAGAGTTGAGCAATTTCCACAGCAATGCACATCTCCGCAAGTATGGGAAACTCAATCTTCGAATCATTTCTTTAATATCACAAGAACGGTCAACATTATTTGACATGAAATACCAGTGAGCACAATCAGATTCTCCAAGAATGCCATATATATCAGTAATTAGGCGATGATGGGAATATACTCCATTGATCTTACAACCATGTCTCCCACAACATATAATTAAAGCCTGAAATCAGCATATCACATTAAATGGTTAATGTTGTCCTTTGATACAAATCCCTAAAGGAAATCATATTCCACCACAGTAAAGTCTTGGATAGCCTATGGTCTTTATATTCAAGTAGGACCTCTCCACCTGCCAATTGGTTTTAGGTTGGATGCTTATCATATCAAACCCTAGATCTGTTATGGTGTTATTGCATGTTGTTCTGCCTAATACCCCTTCCAAGTTTGTCACATGGTAGGCTCTCTGTCTTCACCTACACATGTTGGGGCCCATTAAAATGGACTATCCCAAATAGGTTAAGTTTTCAATTTCCAGTGGTCGTCATATTCAAATTGGGCCCCTTCACCTACTGCCAATTGGTTTAGGACTTTAGGTAAGATGCTTAACATGTTGTTTAGACAAAACCCTACAAATATCTCCCAAGAAGTTTAGAGGCGTCAAAGTTTCTTCATATTGTTTCATTTGACCAAAAATGTTCTGTAATCAAAATTTCTTGTTCGCATCAGACACCAGAAAATTTAGTTAAGAACGAACACAAATAGACCAAGGAACCTACATGAAGGGAGATAGTGACAAACCTGAATCATATGAACGACATAGAAGAGATGCACAAGGGACAACAGGGACTCCTCACATGAGAAAAACGGGCAGGGAAGACAAAAGAGCACCCAAATCAATGATGAGAAAGGGTCACGAGCAAGAACAGGATCAGATGCCCGATTCCATAATTGAATATCAGGATATAATGCTTCCTTATCATCTTGTTTCAAGATATGAAGAAGATTGTCTGTCAACATACAATCACGAGTCCAATTTATACCACAAGAATCCAAAACTAAGACAACTTATAATTGTATGTCCAGTTAATGCCAAATATGATAAACATCCACCAACCCACCAAACAAACACATACATATGATAATTGACTCCTTTCATTCACGTTATTCTTCCCTCTCTTACGTCCCTTTGTCCCTGCTATCGGTTAAGTTGAAAAGGTCATCTCGTAAGCATGAGTAGAAAGTTTTATCATTGTGCTTCAGTTTAGCAATGACCTATTTTGATTTATTTGTGATTCACAAGCCACCAAAAGACTAGAAACTAAATCCTTCAAAACACATAAGAAGCACCGAACTTGGATAACATTTCTATTGTTAAATATATCTACAGAATCAAGAACTTAGTATCATTCTTCATAATGTTCCAAATTTCAAATGAATCTCAAAGTAATAATTAGTTAAAACTGTACCTTCTTGCTTATTTGTGGTGCTGCGGTTATCAAAGGCAACCCCAGAGCAAATAGATTCTGCAAACAGTTGAAGACCTCTAAATCTTTGAAGAGCATGAAGAGAATTTGTACTGCTCAGGTTCTGGACAACTCTTTGCAACAAGGAAAATATAAATTCACTAGAAGATTTAAATTCCTTATACAAAGAAGTAAGAGTATAATTTGTTGCCATAGATGTCTTTCCACTAAGAGCAGCAGTTTCTGTTGACACAAGGGAATACTTAAGAGTATCCCATAAAATTATTGGGAGGCTTAACCTTGGAGATCCTAAGAACCTATCCCACTTTTCCGAAAAATAAATTTTAGACAGCACACGAGATATAGGCTCCAGATTCTGACTTAAACTTTCTTTTCTTTGAAGAGAAAGAGCTTCAAAGAAATGAGGTCTCCCAACCACCTTGGCAGCGGTTTTTAGAAGACATAAACCTTGCAGAAGCAGAAGGGAAAAGGTTTCTTTATTTGCTGCAGATGGAGAACCAAAAGAAGGCACTTGATCAACAGTTGAAGTTATAGGCTGCCTTCCGGGCTTTTGGAAAGTCTCATTCACTCCAGGCAAAACAGAATTTGCTAGTCTACGACACACAGGACACAAAAACTCTCCCTGACAAAAGTAAACAAGCACAAGATCGACATCAAATGTAAGATAAGGTTTTGCAAAAGAATAATTTTTTTGTGAAGCTGGTACCTGATTTGGATCCACAATATCTTCCCCCTCAAAGAAACTCCTCCGTGCAAATCTGCAACCACAGACCA
Organism: Hibiscus mutabilis; assembly: GCA_019671005.1. Classification (NCBI taxonomy): domain Eukaryota; kingdom Viridiplantae; phylum Streptophyta; class Magnoliopsida; order Malvales; family Malvaceae; genus Hibiscus; species Hibiscus mutabilis. Next base: position 5,953,923 of record CM033743.1, read on the forward strand.
GGAAGATATCTCATGTACTTTCATGCCAGAGCACTTCTAGGCAGGCATCATTTAAAGTCTCCAAGCTAAAAGGCATTTTCGCAACTTCTGGTTCCTTGTTTAATGAAAGTATAAATAAATTTCAAAACCCATCCAAATCATAAACTCAAGACTCCTCAAGGCATCCTCAGGGCTCAACTAGCAGACTCACAATTATAAAAGGCATGATGAGGTTGAAATTAACCCAGAGGTAGGGACAAGATGCTTGAGGATAAGGCGCAATAATAAAAGGCACAGTGAGATTGAAATTAACCTGAACTACAGGGCTAGGAGCCTATGAATGGCACTGAATTTAGGAATGGAAAATTCCAATTACGTGATTCAAGCTCCAAAACTATACTTGGAATTTCATTAACTATGAATGGCAACAAATTGTGGTTGATTTTAGTAAAGACATTTTGAGGTTCCAGTACAACATCCTTCACCAAAAGGACAATATGAAGTCCAATCAATGAAGTAAATTATAAGTTCACACGTCATAATTGCTTTGAGAAAGTTCAGTGGTAGAGGTGGCAGACGGGTCATTCGGTTTGGGTTCGGTTCCAGTCATTTCATGTCTGACTACATTCGGTTTAATTTCGGTTCGGATCAGTTCTGGTCTGGTTCGGGCGTTCAGTTTTAGTTTGGGTCTATGGTGATTTCGATTCGGGTATCGGGTTGGGTCAGTTGATTTTCAGTTCGGTTGACTTTCGGTTCGAATAGTATCGGTCCATTATTTTCGTGTGGGTTGATTTCGGGTCGGGCCAATATCGAGTTAATAGGAGATCGATCGGTTTCGGTCAGATTTTCAAGCCGAGTTAGGTTTTTACACCCTATATATCACTTTATATAGCATGTATATTTGGTTTTTAGGTGAGTTGTGCGACAGTTCACATCTCATCTTTCTTTCTTTATTTTAATATCTTTTCTTTATTTCGTGTTGCCTTAGGTTCGGGTTGCTTTAGTTTCGGTTTCATTCGGTTCGATTGAAAATCGGTTTGGGACTATTTTCGGTTCAACTAAAATTCGAGTCGGTTTCGGTCTGGTTCGGTTTGTTTCGGGTTTTAGGTCAAATCCGGGTCATCGTGTCCGGGTCGATTTCGGGTGTTAGGTCTCGGGTCAAGTTTGCCCGGTCTAATCAGTGGTATATGGTTGCATAACCTTCGAATTCTCTCTCTCTCTCAGTGACATTCAGAATAATCAATAATGTTTAAAAGAAATAAGCAAATCTATCTAATAAGAACTAAAATGATAATTTTTAAGGGGACTTACCTTTCCTTCAGTGATGATAAATAGCGATCGAGACAACCCTGATGTACAGCATGCCCACAGGAAGACAGATATATTCCATCACAACCTAATGGGCCAAATCCATCAGAAACAAGAGGCTTTGAATTAGATTCCATCAACTCTCTATCGACATCAGTGTTTTCAGTACCCAAAGAGTCCTCAATTGTCTCACTTGAAAGTGCAACAATGTATTTTCCAAGTATGTCAGATTCAGCATCCCCGCGGTTTTCTGAGGAGCATTCAATACCAGAGGATGCTTCATCTGTTTTAAAGCTTGAGCTTAACAAAATATCATTCATTTCTTTACGGATAGATATGTACATATCGTCTTCCACCTTCCCCAAATTATACATATTACTGTCACTCACATCAGTAGACGTGAAAGGTGCTTGAGCACTCCTCACTGAAGGGAATCGAGACTTGAAAAACTCAAGAACGACATTAACTTCCCTATCTTGCCCCTGCCCATTATTGTTAGACTCAACAACTGAATTTTCAGTCAACTGCGGTGACAAAGAAGCCAATCCTGAACTGCTGGCAGAGGCATTTGATCCTGACTGATTGGTCAACCTATTTGTAGGAACATAACCTTCCTGCTTGTCTGAACATTGATCCCATGACAGAGGACCTCTATCAACAAATCTCAAAAGCCTAGATTTCTTTTTTCAAGAAAAAATAAAATGTCAATTCTTGAAGGAAAAGAAGAAGATATTGTTTGTCTCAAAATGATGGGTAACCTGAAGACTAAACACTTACTTGGAGAAGAATCAAGAAAGAAACAGAATCCTTGGAAGTAGGATCATGGCAAAGGGCGCAACTCTGTTGCACAGCACCTTCTGCTCCATGTTTCGTGTCAGAATTAGAAATTTCTGCTTCAGATTTTGAATCAGCAGCAGCAGGGGAAGTGATGCTTGACAAAAATTTAGATTGCTCTGCCTTCATTTTTGCCTGCAGGAAGAATTACAGAATACATAAATGATTCAAACCCACAAACTAACTAATACACCATTACCCAAAGATAGCAGTGAGGGATTGGCACAGTTAAAGGGTCTATTCAGTTTGTTAATCAACAGTCAAGCAATGTACCTACCACTAAAAATGCAAGAAACCATCCACTTAGCATTTAATACAAGCTTTTTCACCAGGCCAGTAAAAAATGAACATGGCATAATCCAATGAGCAGCAATCCCCCCATTATGAGGTGAAACCCAGACCACTTCCATGAAAATACAAGATTCAGGAGAGAGATATAGGCCTCTGATTTAATTAATCCTCAGGCCAAGTATGAGACATTATAGTTCATGTTAGCAGAGGAGCAAAGTACTAAAATCAAGATTGTTTAGATCTTTCACCAGCATCCTACCATTCTTTTTTCAAGATTGCTTCACTCCAATATTTATCCTATTCCGTGCCAATTATTATTGAGATATTACAACTTTCCTTTTCCAAATTCCAATCATTCCTTTCATTTTTATTCACACGTTCTAAGGCAAAATCTCACCATTATGGCAGCTTGTCTTTCACGAGCTTTCGCCTTGCACATCTCACTATGAGAGGCTGAACCTGATGTACTTCTCTCAGAATTAGAAGTAGATTCTGATAGGTGGCTGAACACTTCAGGCACAAGTTGTTGCAGTTTGGTCCTGCACTGGGAATCAACTTCAGCGAACTTCTTCAATATGCTTTCAATCAGAGGAGAGAAATTGCAGTTGATGGATTCCATATAGCTGTTTACATTGTCTTGCCGATGCATTCTCATTAATGCAATAAGTAGTGATACCAAACTCTGTTTACCAGAACCATAGTTTAACGAGTCGGTAATTGCTTCACTAGCAAAAGCTAGCATAGAATTTGAATCTCCAATATGACGTTCTACACCACCAGATCTATTCTGCTGCAAATAAATGTCTAATGCTAATGAAAGTAAGTGCAGTGCTGTCATAAGGATACCATCAGGAGCACGCGATTCAGTAAATTTATCAGAGAAGACAGAGAAAAATAACACTGCACGAATAATCTTAAGTGTTTCTTTGCATGTTGCAATCCTAGCGACTCCCTCAAGAGGAGGATATATTTTTGTCCACTGAGGCAGCTGAGTAGTCATTGCAGGAACACCACAGAAACGTAAGTATCTTTCTTCTGCGACTTGCAAATCCCTCAAGTTCCAACGAGGGTGGTATAAATCCAGCTCCTTCCAATAGGCCAAGTGCAATGAATACATTCCCTGGCATAACATCAATATCATGAAATATTAAAAGGTCAAAAGTATTTTGACAACCCAGAACATTGGAAGGATATATAAGACCACAAACTCCAACCTGATTAAAGCCTGACGGATTAGAGTATACAGCAACCCTATCTAAGATTTCTTGAAGCTGGTCAGATTTAGAAAGGTCGTGAGGTAGAGATTTCACTAGTTGACTGTGAGTGGCATCTCCAATGGCTAAATTATAAATCAATTCTCTTTTCAAACTGTCAGCTGTATTGTGTCCACAAAATCGCCTTTCTAGTACAATTTGCATGATTAAGGTGAGCATTTCCTGAACAAGTACCGGCTCATACCTGAAAGACAGTACTGTTTAGCATATTAACAGGCTAACAGCGTCTCACAATATGAAACATAAATTTCAGAATCTTATGTGTCCTTATGGGTGCATGCGAGTGCGACTGCCCGGGCCATCTTTGCTACTTGATGTCACTTCCAAAGAAAAACAAAGACTTCTTATATATGCAAAAGAACACTTTCACTTCAACAGGGATTCATCATGCTCTGTTTAAGTTATATAATAGAGATGAAATTTTGATTTTTTTCCATTTACATTTATTTAATAGCTAAATTTGAGAATGTAAAATGAAGCCAAAGCAAGAAACTTTGACCAAATTAACAAAAGGTATTTTCCCTATGAGCAGCAACCAAGTGGCACCCTAATCTAATATTTAGGGGTGTAAATGAACTGAGCTTGAACGAACAAGACTATGTTTGTGTTCGTTTGTCTATTTTTAAAGGTGTTCGTGTTCGTTTAAATTTTTAATATTGTGTCCGTGTTCGTTTATTTATTTTTGAAGGTGTTCGTGTTCGTTTGTTTAGTGTTCACGAATGTGTTCGTTTATTCGTTCACAAACATGTTCGTTTATATGTTCAGAAATGTTAACTAAATTAACAAATAAATAAATAAAACAAAAGCAACAAAATAAAACTTACATTTCAACATGATCTTATATAACATCATTAGTAACAACAAAAAGTAGTATTTAGATACATCCACAAGCATTTTCATCCTATAAACGAACTTATAAACGAGCCTATAAACGAGCCTATAAACGATCCTATAAACGAGCTTATAAACGGGCATGTTCGTGAACATAAACGAACCGAACACACCTTTGTTCATGTTCGTTCGTTTATTAAACGAACAAAAAAAATTTGTTCATACCCGCTTCTTTAGCTTAATAAACGATCGTTATACAAACGGTTCATCGAACGCTCTGTTCATTTACACCCCTAATAGTATTAAATTTCCTAATAAAATGGACATTCCTTCCTTGAAGTTATCCATTCAAATGGGCAAAGCAAGAAACCTTGGACCAAATTTTTTTTAAAAAAATATTCCCTACGAGTAACAATGTAACATTTACCAATAAACAGAGTGGTCCATGCTAATCCTATTCAAGTACAAAGTCATGAAATTTGTAAAAGAAACTAAATGAACTAAAAGCATTTCAATAATGTAAAAGTAGAAGTTGGTGGGTAAATACATACTCGTTTGACCTTTCAAGACTCAGAGAAAGGTAGTTTAAAAGCCCAAAGCGCTCTACAATTCTCTTAACATAGAGATCAGGAGGAGCAAGTGCAGCACAGCACTGCAGCAAAAATAAATCAAGCTCCAAACCTTGTTCAGTCCTGCAAGTAAGAACATCAGAACTTGAAAACTAAGAAATGGAAACTTAGGGGACTTTTTCCCACTAGTTATGCCCCACAAATAAAGTAAACTTAACCTAGCCAAGAACAGAGCAGTACCACTCGCAAGACACTAGGGCAGCATCCCCATTCTTCCGCCACATTCCAGCAATAACTTGAGCACAAAATACCCTAATCCGTAAGGGATGCTCCATAATAGAGGCAGAGAACCCCAAAGGATTGCAGCCACTAAGGACGTGACCAAAGAAACCTGCATGTTTTGATAACGAACTTGCTGAACAAGCACTTATTGTATTTGTCATTACAGATTCACCATAAGACATTCTCAATGCCTTCTGCAGAAGCAAGGAAAATAATCGATATAATGGAATGTGAACAGATATCTCTTGTGAACTAACATCATAAACGGTATCTGGCCATTCACACAAGCTCAAAACACGCAGAGGAGGTAGTCCTATGCCAATGTCCGCCTCCATGGAACCGGCATCACCCATATAACTGCATGCAACTGGATCAATTTCAGCTGAAGTGCTTTTACTGTCTAAGCCTCTATTTATAGCAATTTCCATATCATCACTTGCTTGATTTCCACTATGTATGGGAGAAGAACGTTGTGAGCTATGAATTTCACTTGAACCAGTTAGCTTCCCAAGGTATTTCCCTTTCTTAATGTTGTACAATGTATTCTTTATTGCCAAAAAATTGCTATCAGAAATGCCACTACTATTTGGAGAAGATAAACTCTGAAGAGCAGCAAAGATCCCGCCATCAACTTCCAACCAAGTCTCCATATCCCTTAAGCACTCCTGTATTAACCAGATGGCAGAGGAGGGAATTAAAAGATGAAATACGGTGTCAGATCCAATTTCAGCAGCCTTTGAAACACTCTTTCCTGTTCCACTACAAACAGAACTCTCTTGGGAGAGCCTTCCTACTTTTGCATGCCCTATGCTATCTCCATCATCCACATCTTGCTTATAAGCGTAAGAAATAATATTTTCCCCTTCACTTGAGGCAACAGCAAATGCCCCATCTACCAGAAGGGAATGAATATTGGCAATAGAATGGCTTAAAACAAAAGGCAAGTGCATAGATTCATTTTCTTCTTCGATATGGAGGCCAGTTTCCCTCTTTATAGGGTCCATCCCTTGAACAAAAGTCAAAAGCTTTAGCCAAGATCTTAGAATGTCCTTCTGCTCATGTATGGCATATCTGGAGACTACATCATGGCTCATGACAACCTGAATATCTTCAATTACACGGTTTGTGGTGTAGTACAAACTTCCCCACCTAGCAGCCTGCAAAGAACAAAACAAAAAAACTTATATAGACCGTCAAAATTCTAACGCACTACTAGTAAAATAATTTCTTCAATAACCATTTCCAGGAGTTATGTTTTCATTGCAATAACCAAAATGACATAGAATGTGAGCAAATCTCAGGCACTATATTTTTTATGTCAAAATTGTATGTCATCCATCATGCAATTATTGCCTAGTTTATAAAAGAAAACAAGAACAATAGAAATCACCTGCAAACGACCATCTTCTTGGGCGCAAGACAGAAAAATGTCTCCCAAACATTTCAGTAGCACGTCCAATAGGTTCATCTCCTTCACGAGACGAGGAATTAGTGTTGGCACTGTGAATATTTGGACATAGAAAGTAGAGATTAGTGGGTACTTATTGAGAATGCTGTCACTTCCCTCTTTTATGGCTTCGTTTATAACAGTTGGGTAGTATCTTAAAAATACTTTAGAAAATTCATTTTTGAAGACGGGATCTGCCAGCAATTTCAGCAGCAATTCATGGAGTTTCTTCATAACACCATCGCCAAAGAACCTCTCTGCACTGACCAGAATATCCAATAAACCATCTAAAGAAATTACCCTCCTAGCCACAAAACTGAGCAAACTGTCACTATGCTTGAAAAATTCTATAAGCATCTCAACTACCGCATAAGTAAGTTCATCTGCAGCCTTCCTCTGTTCAGCACCAAGATCAGTTGCTATCATATTTTCATGAAATATTCGTTCTGCTGCAAATAGCTTGTTTTTCCAACAAATAAAGAGTGCATCAAGCACCGGACCAACAGAATTTGCTATGCTATCATCAAGTGGTCGAATCTGTTCTGAACCTTTATGCTTCGAGCAAAACCCCTCCCGTTTCCATGCTGTTTCATCCCCACAATCACAGCTACCACCACCCGTATATTTAATTGAATAGTCATGACCCTTATGATTTCCATTCTGGAAACAGGGAACACAAATAGCACACGTCGGATCATGCTCACACACCCGGCACCTATATGCAATTTCATTCGATCCCCAGACTGCACCACAAACACCACGTTGACCAACACTCGATTTCACTAGGTTTTTCAAAGCATTCATCGGTTCACCCTGAAACATCAGCCACTGTAACCAAATCATACTCTCACGGAACTGATCTTTCATAGTCAAACACATCCAGTTCTTAGACCTTAGACCAATATCTTGTATAGACTCCGCCACATATTCATCTGTAGGTAAGATTGCAGAAACTATCTCTTGCAACAATAACCCATTACCGTTAACAAAATCAACTATCCCCTCATAAGACGTTTCGAGGTACTCCATTGGAATCCCTGAAGCAGCTAGCCTCTGGTTACAAGATCAATAGTTCTTTTCAGCCATTCATTTCAACATCAACGATTTCGCAACGTAAGAAATTCAAAAATAAAAAAATAGAATGAAATAAAATTAAACTTCAACATTTTCACATTTCACCTAGTTGAAGAATTTGAAAAATAAATAAATAAATAACGTACCCGTACGACTCGATCACGGGGCGTAATCGGCGAAGAATCGGCAGGCGATTCCATATTCCTAATCTGGAGCCTTCTTCACTCCCCCGGTTTACTTCATCAATGAAATTCTTATCGAATTTGAAATCATCCAAAGAAAATCCAGAAACTATCAAGTCCCTGAATCGCTGACAATTAATTCCCAGTTATTTAATTAGCCGTTCACTATGGTCTATGGGCAAAGCAATGAACCAATTCAGCTTCTCTCAGCGGATGCACCTGTGCATGGTAGGTTGCTTGACCTACCATTAAAAAAAGGTAAACTATATTGGTAATTGACTAAAATTTTAAGATATTTTTACTTTGGTCATTCAAATCGAAAATTTTTAATACAATCACTAAAATTTTAATTTTCTTTTATTATAACCACTGTCGTTAAATCCATTAAGAAATACTGATATGGTATATTAAAGTCTTCTTCCCAAAAGAACCATAATTTTCCAAATTTATAGGTATTGTCTAGGCTAAAATTTTGATTAACGAAACGGTCGTCGATCTCAATGGTAAAAAAGATTTTCTTTGCTAGAAGTTTAATATAGTTTAGTTTCAAGCTTCTATGTTTGTTAACATTGGTGAATCAGAGCAAAAAATCTCAATTGAAATTAAAAATTAACTTTTCATTCTACCATTGTTAACCGTCAGATCAACTTGAAACCAAATTATATTAACCTTTTAGCCAAGCGAATCCTTTCCACTGACCATTGGGATTGATCGGCAACATCTCCATTCATCGGAATTTTGGCCATGGTGTTGTTGTAAATTTGAAAAATTATGGTTTTTTTTAGGAAAAAGACTTTAACGTGTCACGTCAAAATTTTTTAACAGCGGCGACCTTAATGAAATCGAATTAAAAGTTTACTAACTGTAATGAAAGATTTTTGATTTCAGTGATCAAAGTGAAAGTACTATAAAAGTTTAGTAATTACCAGGGTAGTTTACCCTAAAAAACATTAAGGAATTTTTTGTTTAAAAGAAAAGCAGCCCTTCATTTTTTTTTCTTTCATCTCCTAAATTATTTTTGGTCAAAACAAGTATTCAAACTATTATTTTATAATTTTTTTAAGTATATTGTTAGTTCGTTAATAAATTTTGGTTAAATACATTGACACTCATTTTAAATAATTTAACTAAAATTTTGATTTAAAATTTTCAAAATAATTACAATTTAATTTAAATAAAATTAAAAACTAGTAAAATATTTTTTAGTTATCAAATAAACATGTTTACCTCCAAAAATATTTTTTTCTAATTGTGTAAATCATCTTCATTTGGGAAAAAAACTTTTTTGGTTCAAACCATTTTGAAACCTAAATTCTTCTTTGATTTTTTTTTGTTTCTAATAAGTTGTAATCGAATTGAGTATTTGATACCTAAAACGATCTTGATTTCGTAACCTTTTTGAAAAAAAAAATCCTAAAATTCCAAATCGATTTTGAAATATAAAACTTATGTTTGCTTGCACAACAATTGTCACTATCATGGGCAAAGCAACTTGGGGGCTGGTAGAGGTCAGGCCCTCGTGGTCTACCCTTATGGTCCATTATTATTTTTTAATTTGGCCCATGTAGAATTTTAACTTATAATTTATTTTACTTGTTTTAATATTATAGAGTGGGTGTTGTCTTAGTGGTAAAGTATGTTTATGAATTAAGTTTGTTTTACTTGAAGTTAGTGGATTGAATCCTATTGATGACATTTTTCAATCTCTATTAAGCTCTTGAACAAAGAAATTAATTAAGCCCTTTGACCATTAAATCTTGATAATTTTTTCTTTAGATATTACCGGCACATGATACACTACAGTTCTATCATGTTGCATTTATAGATTTCTTCAAAAAATATTTTTATATATATTTCTATACGTTTTTTTAGAATTTTTAAAACTTTTAAACAAAGTTTTTTAAAAAATATTTTTTGAAAATGTCAAGTCGAGACATTGTGGCACAATGCACTGCACCAATAATCTAGGAAAAAAACAATCAAGATTTGATGGTCAAAATTTGTTCAACAGCTTAATTGGTTCAATCTCTTGGTTCAAGTACTTAATTGAGTGCAAAAAATGTTTATGGGCTTAATTAATTTTTTTAAAGTTCAAGGGCTTTTTATACCCTTAAGTTTATTTTATTTTATTGTCGACCCCCTTAACTTTTAATTCATGACTTCGCCCCTGGTCACTATCAATACTTAATTTCACTTAAGTAAGTTTTTATACTCTCTAAATCACAATTACACCGATGTACGATAGTTCTAATCTCTAAAACATGTACACAATATAGATTTGTTTTTCAATGTCAATATGTCTTTGACTATAAACCATATTTACTTGCACAACAATCATCTCTTATCAATATATTATTACTTATCAATATATTATTACACCAGAATAAATTGACTCTAAATTATTATACTAGCCGGTAAACTATTAAGATTAAATTTTTAGATCCGCACTGTATAATTCTTAAGTTGCATAAATGGAGTAATGTATATCTCACTCTCCTCTTAACTTCCTTTCCTTCATGAATCAAGGCGGTGGCTCAAGACTGTCTGAATGATCTGATGGATAGCGTGCTCTTGCCGCGTCGTCTGTTTGGAATTTAGAAGTGGCAAGCGCTTGTTCGGTTCAAGTTTGATTCGAGTTATATTGGGCCAGACTATATTCGATTTAAGTTCGAGTCGAGTTTGGTTCAGTTTTAGTTCGAGTTTATGGTAATTTTGGGTCGAATATCGGGTCGATTGATTGGGGGTCATTTGATTTTGGGTCGGGCCACATCGGGGTTAATAGGAGATCGATCGGTTTCAATCAGGTTTTCAGGCCGAGTTAGGTTTTTACACCCTATCTATGACTTTATATAGCTTGTATATTTAGCTTTTTGGTGAGTTGTGCGACAGTTCACATCTCATATTTATTTATTTATTTTAGGTATAAAGTCAAAAAATACCCCCAACATTTGATTGAATAGTCATTGTGGCCCTTATTTTTCGGAGCATTTCAACTTTCAACGTTCATTTTGGGTTAAAATGGCCTCTTTGTGGATGAATATTGTTAGAAAACTGATGGTAAACAATTTGAAATTACTTGACAGAATGATAAGTCAGCAGAAAAAATTATTTTATATTTTATATAATTTTATAAAAAATATTTTTTGACTGATGTAACATTTTTTCAAGTCAACACATTTGTCTATATAATACTGCCATGTCAGCGTGCACTATCATATATGTTTGTCACATCATTTCAAACCATTTATCGTCAGTTGATTGACAGTTTTTGAAAATTTGAAAAAAAGTTAAAAATCAAAGATGAAAACCCCTAAAAAATAGGGTAACATACACCAATGGCCACTAAACTATCTCTAAAATACAAAATGATCATCAAACTTTTAAAAGTTACATAAATGTATTAAACTTTAGTTTTTGTTACAAAATGGTCACCGAGCCGTTAACTGTCGTTAAGTGAATGACATGACAGTTACAGAAATTTGAATAATAGAACATTTAATCCTCCATATTGACGCATTTAATCAATTCATTCATAATTTAACCCTCATTATTTCTGTGAATCTGTCGTTAAGTCTGAAAATTTCGAGGACGAAATTTTTTTAAGGGTGGAAGAGTTGCAATACCCCGAATTTTTGCCCCAAATTAAAAAACCTAATTTTGAAATCCCTAAATTCAAAACCCTAGAAATTGAGAATTTAAATATGAAATCCTAATTAGGAAATTTGAAAATTAATTGAATTTTAAACAAATTTAATGACTTTTTTTATAAAGAATTGATATTAGGTACCTATTTTGTGAACCCTAAAAAAGTACAAGGACTTAAGATTTGGTTATTTAAACCCATCAAACCACTTTCACTTTCTCCTCTCCCACGATTCCCTTTCTTTTCTTTTATTTATTGTTTCAAAACCTTGTGCGGTGAGAGTTGAAGACCAAACCTTTCTCACGAAATCATGCATCGGTGGGACCCTTATCAAGGCGACTTTGTGTTGCCGTTTAATAGCAAGAATCGTGTCCTTTGATTCGAACTTGTTTTAGTTTCTAGGCGCAACAGTGCACTATTTTCTCACATCGGTATGGTTATCACAGTTCCAAATTAGATAAGTCTTTAAATATTCGGATTTGTATTTTAAAGTTAATTTAGTAATATAATGATAATATAGAAATTATTCTCCTAGGTTCTAATACAGTTAAACCTCGTGCTTTTGATTGTGGGAAACACATCCTTTAATAGGTTGAGTTGTTTAGGCTAAGGTACGTTATCTTCTTGTGCCATATATTTGTGTGTTATTACTGTGCTATATTCTGAAAAATAATATTTTATATCTTGATCGATTTATTGTCTGATTGACTGTGATTTGAGAATATTTTGAAAACATCATGCATGACATATTAAATTGTGTTTTTTAATTAAGTATCAGATTTTTGGAAAATGAGACAGTCGTAAGAGTTTGGATTTATGATTTTACAAATCATATCATGTGCCATGGGATCAGAATTGTGTTCGGAAAAAGTGAAGGAAACCTTCATTCTAGCAAGGGCAACCTCCACTCTATATAATATCGGATAGTCAGGTATTGACTCATGCACCGGACATCATAACATTATGATTTGGATTTATCAGATTTATTATGCATTCAGAAAAGACTTTATCAGAAAATAAAAATACTGTTTTGTTTTTATGTTGCTTGCACTTTAGAGACACACTAAGCTCTTTAGCTTACACCCCCATAGTTTCTTCTTTCATATATACTCAGGCTGATTAGGCGACTCGGTACTTGAAGCTCATCTTTTTTTTTACTCGGATATTTTATTATTCAGTATGGATTCTTTTCAATTATTTCGGATTAATTTTTTTAACATATTTTGGAATATTTTGTAATTCAGACATTTGGGACATTTAAATTGGAATTTTGTTTCCCACGCGTCTCCGGATTTAATACAAATGTTTTATTTAAATACTTAGAACTTGTTTTAATGATTGAGTTTGAAATTAATTGAGATATTTTATGGTAATTATTATTATTTAATGATAATTTTGATTTATAGATAAGAAAACCTAAAATTTGTTGCTTGAGGGGAAAGTTTTCAAACTTGACTCCCAAGATTTAACCTAAGCAATTAGGTTAAATTTTAGGGGGTTACAACTTAATGTCTAAATTTCAGTGACTAAATTAAATGTTTTGAAACTTCATTGACCAAAATAAGTTTAAGTGTAAAATTCAGCGATGATTTATATATTTTACCCATAATAATATTGTAGCGACCTAAATTTCCTATCGCTAGAAAAATCAAATTTTAAAAGTGTTTAAAGTCTTAAATGTTTTGAAGATTCTTTGAAAAATAGAGTTTTTAGAGAATCTCAGAGTTTTTTTAAGATAAAATGAGGGTTGAGGAGTCGTCACCGGCCAGTAAGGTAGGTCGGACATCATAAAACCAGAGATTCATTTGAAAATGGGTTCGGGAGTTGATTACGTGTGGGGAAGGATTAACACCCCCATCACGCCCGAAAATCGGTACCAAAATATATGTTGCTTTTAATCGATGGAAATCAATGAAATTCGATTTAAATTTAATTTAATGGTCTTAATTGGATATGTACTTTAGTTAAACGAGCTTTTGTCAAATTGGTGGGCTTGAATTAATTAAACGTTTAATTGATAAGAGCGACTGTACATCGATTCGTAGATTAAACCGGCATCGAATAAGACCGATTGTCGTGTTAATTTACGGTTCGAATCAAGTACATCACCTTTATGCATCATGCAAACAGATAAAAATGATGTTATGAGTTGTCAAATTTTATTTCAGATTAAAGTTCACCTTCAGAAGGTGAAAATTAATTCGAATATTGGTCAACATCCATTAAGCTCGGACTGTTACGACTCAAATATTGGAATTAATAAGTACCTCCTTTTTAGGAATTAAGGTTGATTAATTAACGATGTGAGATTAAAAAAATTAAGGGTGAAATGAATGACAAGTTAAAGTATGTCACAAAATTGTAAATGAATAAATAGAGAACAATAAATACGAGAATTTAAAGAGTGAATAAAAAAATAAGGCGGAAACAAAGATAAAAATGAGCATAACAAGCAAACACAATCGAATAAAAAGAGAGTCAAGCATACAAAGCGAACATACAAAGGGCAAGCTAACAATAAATAGGGATGAAAGATAAAAAAAACATAAATTAAATGCTGAAAATAAATAAATATGCAATGGGAGGGACTAAAATAAAAAAAATAAAAGATAGGGGGCCAAAGGGTAATTTCAGAAGTGGAAAATGGATCAAATTAAAGAAAACCAAAAGAATAAGGACCAATCAGGGTATTAACCCCTTTAAAAACAAATTAAATAAAAACGGGACGAAATTAAAAAATAAGGGACCGAGGAGGTAATTTAGAAATGTGGAATAGCTTGGGCGAATATTTTGAAAGTGCATAATGGCTAAAGTGTAATAAAACCATTTTTTAAAATCGAACCGATCTTAATTAAGGGGTAAAATTGCAAACTTTAAGGAAGCATGAGGGACTAAAGGGGTAATTTGAAAATGCGGAAACCCTTCCGCATGTAAATATTTTGGTGTGGAAGGGTTAAAGGGTTAATAACCCATTTTTAAAGTTTTAAAGGTTATAAAAGACCCTTCCCGGCCATTCTTTCACCCTTTTGACCATTTTCAACTCGAAATCGTTTTTTTAAAATCCCATTTTCAACCCTCTGAAACCATTTCTCGAAAGCTTTCAACCCAACCCAGAAAAAGGATGAACACCTTCATGGTGTTCATCGTGTTCATTATGAACACCAAGCACCAAACCCAGAAAATCGCATGGCTTCTAAAAACTGGCAAGTGCGCCACCGCACTCCTCCGCCGTACGTATGCGCCAGAACCCCATAAATTGGTCACCAAAAACCTTAACCCTTCACTCCGAACCCCAAAACAATATTCTTTTAACAAAAAAACCACTATTTTCCTTAGATCTAACAAAACGCTTCGAACCCTGCCTTTTTTTTTAAAAAAAGAGGACAAATGATTAAAAGAGAAGCCCTAACTCTTTGCCAGCTCACCATCTTTATCAGCTAAGGAGGGCTCGAACGACGACGGCTGTGCTTCGAAGGTAAAAATGAATCCATCCCCCCCTTTTTGTGTTTTTTATACAACATGCATGCAAAAGAAAAGAAAGGATATACCTCCGAACTTGTTTTTTTTTGTTTTTATTTCTTTGAGAAATTCCCATTTTCGGTTACAAGTGCTTGGGGTTTGGTTTATATAACCGAAATCACAAGAAAAATAAAATGGAAAACAAAATGAAATAACTCTGCAAATCTTGGCCGGATTCATGCTCGACTCTGTTGTTGTCGGCTCTGAATTGTCTGTTTATCACCTGAAGTTTATAATAATGTTTGTAATTTGTGTGTATGCGGCTCTGAAATTTTGTCTTCTGTTTTTGTTTGCATGCTGACTATTGTTGTGAGGAGGAGAGGACCAGTGGACATGGCCGATGAGGAGGACACTATCCTTGTTGGCCGGCTGAGCAGAGATGGCAGACGTGGGGACCAGGAGGAGCTGAAACATCGCGTGTGGACTTCACGCACGCGTGAAAGAGCCCAACGGTTAGGCGCGTGAGCATGTGGTGTATCCAAAAGCTTCCTCGAATTGATCATGGACCGTCAGATCTGATCCAGATCGACGACTGTGATGTGGCTGTGCAAAACAAATCATTAGAGTTAGATATTAGGGCGACATGTAATTGGGGTTTATGTTTGCCCCCCTAACTGGCCTTGTGTATATGTATAATATTTTTGGGTTTTAGCGACTTTAATTGTAACTTGACTCATATTTAATATAAGCTGAACTTTTATTATTAAGTAATTATACTGTTTAATTTTTTGTTTTTTCAATTTTTGTTTAATAATAATATATCAATATAATAATAAACTAATATAATAATATAATATTACAATAATAATAATAGTATAATAATGATGTAACATAATAATATATTAATAATAATATAATAACCGAAAATAATAATAGTAATAATTATAATATAATAATAATAGTTAGTATTGATAATAATGATTAATAATATGACAATGATAATACTAACTAAAAATATTAGGCATAATCAAAGGAAAATAAAAATAACATACTCATTAAAAATAATATACTAAAGTCGCTAAAACCCATAAACATTGTATATTATAAAATCAATTATAAATTGTAAATATTAATAAAGTTAACTACATTACTTTTTTGGGTAAACTATATTGAGTTAGGGGTGGGCGTATAATCAAGTCGAGTCGAGTCAAAAATTTTCGAGTTATTCGAGTTGACATATCATATTTTACAACTCAAACTTTATTTGAAAATTTTTCGATTGGAGTCGAGTTTATGAAATTCAAGTCGAGTTCAAGTTGAGTTTTCGAGTTCCTATACAAATTTAATTGTAATTATTTATCATGTTATAGTATAGTTTGATTCTAATTTAAATGACTTTCTCTAATCATAAAGATATGCATTTATATTTCATCATATTTTTTCATATGTGGCATATATTTCTTCATATTTTTTTATATTGGTATATACATATCAGGAAAAACTGAGGAACTTGACTCGAACTTAAAAATCAATCAACTAATTACTAAAAATTTCGAGTTATTCGAATTTTTATTTTACAACTCAAACTTTATTTGAAATTATTTCTAGTCGAGTGAGAACGAGTCGAGTTATTTTGCCTCGAGTCGAGTCAAAAATTTCAGTTTTTTCGAGTCGAGTCGATTTTTGCTCACCCCTACATTCAGTAGTCACTGAACTATTGTTTCTTTACTGTTTTGGTCACTGAACTGTGTTTTTGATAAAATCTTCGCTAATGTCAGGTTTTTTATATTTTAGTCATCGACAATTAAAAAACTTAACGGTGATGCTGATGTGCATTATTTTTATTTATTTATTTTATTTTTTGTAATTTTCTCTCTTTTACATGTATTGTTTTTTCTTTAAATTTATTTTTTAGTCGTCACTATTTTTCTCTGGCCTTATTGGTCGAATAAATTTAAAGAAAAATAATATATGGAGGAAGGAGAAGTTTACAAAAATAAATAAATCCACGTCAACATCACTGTTTGCTTTTAACGGTTAATGACTAAAAAAAAACATAACGTTAGTGATGATTTTACCAAAAAAATTATGGCATAAAGTCAAAAGTAGCCCCTAACGTTTGACCTTCTGGTCACTTTAGCCCCTATTCTTTTTTGTGCAAACAACCACATAACGTTTTATTTTAGTTCAAATTTCATCCTTGTTGGATGGAAATCGTTAGTCAACTAACGGTCAACGCTTGATGCTAACGTGACATGTCTACATGGCATGGGAAGATGACGTGGCGATGGCACGTGGCACTTTGCTGATGTGGCATCAATTTTTTTTAAAAAAATAAAATAATTATTTTTTTATATATTTTAACCAATCAGACGATGCCACATGGCACTTTCCTAATGTGACATCATCTGATTGGTTAAAAATATATATTTTTTAAAAATTATTTAAAAATTATTTTTTAAAAAATAGCCTCAGATTTTCCAGATTTCACAAAATAGCCCCCAAATTCTGAAAATATCTAACTCCCCAAACCAAAATCTCGATTTGAGCCGATTTAGCCGCCGATTGCCACGTTGCCGCCTACCACATCAGTCGCAGACCATCACGATCATTTACCCTGCCATTTCGTCATCGAAAATCGACCTATGTCGTGCGAAACGTCGGATGAAAGTGAAATCGTCGAATGCTTTATTTGAACGATTCGCGATGAACGAACGACGAACGATATGTGGGTCATTCGGCGAGAAAATGACGCTTCATTTCGTCGCTGGCAACGTGGCCAATGCCGACAATAGTGGCTGAATTTGGGGGTTTAGATATTTGGGGACTATTTTGGAAATATTTGAAAATTTTAGGATATTTTATTTTTTAATATAAATATAATAATAATTTTTAAAAAATATTTTAAATATTTTTAACCAATCAAATGATGCCACGTCAGCAAAGTGCCACGTGGCATCATCTGGTTGATTAAAAATATTTAAATATATATTTTTTAAATAATTAATTATTATTTTTTAAAATGTCATGTCAGCCTCAGGTGTTGACCGTTAGTTGACTAACGGTTTCTATCCAACAAGGGTGAAATTTGAACAAAAATGAAACGTTAGGTGGTTGTTTGCACAAAAAAAGAATAGGGACTAAAGTGACCAAAAGGTCAAACATTGAGGGCTACTTTTGACATTTTCAGTGACCAAAACAATAAAGAAACAATAGTTCGGTGACTACTGATATAGTATACCCTATTTTTTTATTTCAATAGACTAAATATGGGTATTGGGCACTAAGCTTCCTTTGGGGTTGCTGTGACAAACGTCCGTTGGCCAAATTTGAATTTTCCAGTTGCCACCAAACGCTCGTTTGGGCGTTAAAAATGATGGACAAACGCTCGTTGGGGACCAAACTGATAGTCGTTTGGCGAGAAAATAGACGACAAACGGGCGTTGGTGACCCAGGCAGCAACCAAAAACGCAACGTTAGACTTTTTATTTTTCTTGGTTTGGTCGAATAGAACAATTTTTTGAAAGCTGGTCCAGTTTATTTTTCACTGGGTTTTTTGGTTCATGGTTGCTTTTCGACTAAGATTCTTTCGATTCATGGTCATATCAGTTTTATACTGGATTCTAGATCGACCTGATTGGGTCAGTCCGGCTGAGTATTCATAGGACCTTATGTGGCCGAGTTTGTAATAATATTTTAAAATATTATTTTATTTTGATATACAATGAATAAACTTGGAGTTCATATTTTGTAAATTGATTTATGTTGTTTATTTAATTATATGAAGTATTTTGATTAAAGGCTAAATTTATGGTTTTAAATGAAACTTTTTGGGTCGAATTTTGGATGACCCGGATGTAGTACTTCGAATCCGAATTCGGATTGGGGTGTTACAGTCATATAAATTTGTCACGTCATTCTAAACAATTTACCATCGGTTAACTGACAGATTTCATCCGTAGATGGGCCATTTTAACTTAAAATAAAACGTTGAGGGTTGAATTGTTCTAAAAAATAAAAATTAAAACAACTATTCAATTAAATATTGTGGGATTTTTTTAACTTTATGCCAATAGAAAAGGTATTTACGTTTCTTTTCGTTGTTAAGGAAGATTAACCTTCGTTTTAAAGCTTTCTTCAGCTCTTGGATTTTGGATTTGCCGGACTCCAGAATAAAATAAAACTGACCCAAAAACCACCGATTGAATTGCGCAATACGTGGCTAATAAACCCGGTCTTGAAAGGGGCTTTATGACAAAGGCTTGCATTACCTTTGGTGGGTTTAGAATATTCGACACGTTTAGAGTTAATAAAAAATGTTAAATGAAAAAAACATTTGTCCATTGTTCTGATTTTTTTTATTTCTATAAATGAGTAGTAGTATTATTTGCAAGATAATATTGTGAGTTTTTTTATTCATAAAATAGTGTAAGTGTGTTTTTATTTTACGAATTAGAGATGATTTTACCGTAGAAGTAAAAGTCATATAAAGTCGGCACAAGTGTATGACGATTTTAGTTTGTAGCAGACACCAACTGCATGAATCTTTGGGAGAAAAAGTCGTGTGAATTTCATGATGGCTTCTAACAATCGACGATTTTTAAAAAACTTCTTAGATCACGAAATAATTTAAAAGAATCAATATTTCATGAAATAAAGAAAATAAAGACCATTATCTCTGCAAAAATATCCATTATTTTTTCTTTAATAATAATAATATTTTAAAATGTATGATCAGTGGCGGATCTTGACACTTATTTTTTTGGGCAACTATTTAAAAAAATGATATATATAGGCTGAATGAGGGGAATAATGTTTTTAGGAAAAAAAAAAGAAATGAGATTGGTCCGGAATATTTACGGATTTGAGGTTGTTTCTACGATGACCGTAGAACTCATACTCATCATATCTTCCCAAAGACATTGTAAAAGTCATTAAATTTTCCCGACGACTTTTCATGCTTAACTTTTTTTATTAAAAGCATACTAAAGTCGTTATCTTTTCTTGACAACTTCCATTTTATTTTTTAAATTTTAGGACGAAATTGAATGGAAGGCAAATTTAAAAGATTGCAGTGAAAAATTAGAGAAGTTGGAAGACTGAATTAAGAAATTGGGCAGCAGCAACACATTCAAAGCACTAGTTTCTTATTTTTAAATTTTTTTATTTCAGTCCCTGTAATTTAATTTCTTTCAATTTAATCCTAAAAATATAAAAAAATGATCAAAATCACCTAGTACGGCAACTTTTCATTTTCCGTCGTGAAACCATTGTAAAAACAGCACCAAATACCTAAATAAGTTCCAACTAATATTAAGAAAATAATAAACTCTCAAACATTTTGAGGGGCCAATTAAAACAAGTAAAAAATTTCAAGAGTTTATTAATAATATTTTAAAATCTTGGGGGGGGGGGGGCATGACCCATCTAGTCTTACCTGTGATCCGCCCCTGTGTATGATTACCAAACAAGGTGAAAGGCAAAGAGGCGGAGCCGTGAGCAAGGCAAGATGAAAATGTATATTACACTAAAACTCGAATTTCGTCCGTCCAACATGCACTCCACGTTGTCTTATTCTACATAATGCATCGACTTGATCATAGTTTGTGGAAGTTTTACTTTTTCAAATTATAAATTTTTAGAAATCGTAAATTTAAGTGTAGTTAAACACATAAGTTTTAAGAAGATTAATATATATATAATTTACATTTCTAAATTCATTGCAACATTAATATTTCATAAAAATGAACCGCCCAAATCACAACTACTACATAAAATGAAAGCTTGAAGGGGGGATTCAAATAAATCTTTTAAAAGCTTAAGTACATAAAAGAGTGAAATACTTGAATAGTCAAAAAATGACTATTCAATTAAATGTTGCTTCATATCAGCTACCGAGATTCGGTCAAGGATCTAGATCGAGGGTTTGTAGGGGCTCTTTGATTTCTGCTCCTAAGGGGAGTACTGATGGTTCAGCCGGAGCTTCGTTTCTACCTGTGAGCATTGTGGTTGACATAATCTTGGAGTGTGCTTCTTGCTTCAAAGAGTTTGCTATAGGTGTCGGGTACCAAGTCACATGGCAAATGACTGCTTAGTGATGGATGATGGTACACCAGTTCAGTCTTAGAGGTGAACTCCTTCACGACATGGTCATAGTTTTGCGAAAGGCAGCGCTAAGGCATTGTCTGGATATTAGGGTAGAGGTACTGTAAGATTCAATGTTAGAGTCGACAATCGAGCTGTTGCTAGACAGCATGCTGTTCAGGCCAGGGATGACAGCTTTACCGTTGATGATATGTCAAGTAATTATGTTCTGTTTTGGCTTTCAGTTGTTTCATTGATAGAAGTTTGATTTCTCGTTCATATAATGGTTTTGGTTCTTGTTGGATAAGTGTTGTGGTAAGATCTACAAGTTGATATTGGATTGATTATTTTGTCAGATTTGTAAGTGCTGGTAGGTAAGGATTTTACCGTGGATGGTGAGCGAGGTTTGAGAGTAATAGTCCCAGTGGGCTTGTTAGATTTATGGGTAATGGGTTCGAGAAACCATTATCTTTCTAGCGTGAAAGCCGTGTTCTTGTGATGTTTGTTCAAAGAGAGTCTTGTAGGTTACAAGATGTTCTTAGCCCACGTTATGGATACGAGGGTTGAGAGTCCGAAGCTTTAGAGTTGCGAACGTTTAAGAGAATGTGAGGTGCTTATCGAGGAATGAACGTGTTGAAGTATGCCCAAAGACCAATCATAAGATAATTGTAAAAGCTATATTTATTTTATCTTGTTTATTAATATAAAGCTATTATTATTATTATTATTTCAGTCATTATTCTGCACATAAATAAATAAACTGAATTATAATAAAGTCCTTAGAATAATATAGTTATTCTTAATGTCCTTAGTCGAGTATTATTGTGGGCATGAACAACAATAATATATTAAGACTAATATGTAGTTGATTGATGGCAGAGTGTTGTCATAGACATGGAGATGTAAAAATCAATACAATAGTATGTGTTAGAGAACGACATACTGGACTGACCCGCTATGAGCATGTTTCTTGGTTTATTATGTGACAGTCACAACATTGCTCATAGTGATAACTACATGTATGATCCTCAGACTTGAGATCATCACTATTTCAACATTGTAAGTGATATATTTTAATACAATCAAACGTGAGTCGTAACTGGCAACACTATGAAGACTGATATTGGGTATGTCACAATCTATGTAGCGGTATATGGTTGATCAAGATATGATTTGTCCCTCCTACATAGTAGGAGTAATATCACGGGCCACTTGATTGAGTGAGGCTAGAAATGCATGGCCATGCTCGAATAAATTGATATGAAATATCATAGTTATTCGTTTATAGTAGTCTACTCAAGATATTAAGAAATATTAGATGGACTATACAAGTGTGACTATTCCATGACTTGTGTCCAATCTAGATATAAAGGACAGAAATATGTAATACATGAAAAAGAGTTAATCACGAAGAGGTTATGTCGAACCACGACTTTCTGTAACTTAAGTAGCAATGATGTATTACTAGATTCCACTCATTGCTTGTAATATTAGAATTGTTCTAGATATTATTGCTAACGTTACATGAACCTACAAGGGTCACACCCTATGATTGAAATAAACAAGTATCGTCTGGATAGCAAGTGTGCAAACTTGTTGTACAAAAAATTAGTTAAAACCGAAATTATTATAATTATTGTAATTATATAGATAATGTTGGTTATATATATTTTAATACTAGATAATTATTGTAATTATCAAATACTATTAAAATAGAAATATCCCTAAAGAAACCTAATTAAAGTAGAATTAGATTTTACATATTTAATTGTATTCTGTTAAATATATTGTATATTTAATGAATCCAAATTTATTTAGGATTAGGGTTTTGAATGCTATATAAAGGCATAAGGTCTAGTAGCCAAAAATATGCCTATTGCTAAAAGCCTCTCTAACAGTTAGAGAAGTAAAATATTGTTCGTTTTCATTCGGGTGGGCTGCGTAGAGGTCGGAATGCTGCTGTGACAACTTGGACTCGACATCTTGACTGAAAGAATTGGATTCTCCTACGTCCATACAGTTATCAGATTTAATTGAGGTAATGTTTCATCCATTTTCACCCCAGATTCGTTTCTCGTACATGGATCACTGACAAAATTCACCGGATAATTTTTTATTGCGCCATAGGGTGTACCGGCATTTCCCTTCACTTATCGAGGAATAAACAGGCTTACCTCTTGATTGTGGATTAGAACCCACGATAGAGGTAACATCGAGTTCGGTATGGGTATCCATCACCTTGTGGTATGGCACCGACTGAACTCTTAGAGTGCGGACTCATTGGTAAAAGTGAGTGAATACATGTATCGCCGCCAAGTGGTTCACCTTGTGACGTGCATGTGCTCGTATAACAAATAGTGGTGGCGTTGGATGTTGTGAGTCGATCTATAACGGTGAAGGACCGTTACCTGTTTCTCGAGGTTGATGATCATGTAGTTGGTTGAAGAGTTTTGAGGTTTTTGTATGATAGTTCAGAATTTGAGTATCGTAAGTCGAAAGTTAAAGATAAGTTATGATAAAGATTGTGTTTGGGGTGATGTTTGGACTCTTAGAAAAAGCCGTGAAGTGGTTTGGGCTCACGTGTGCATCGGTATAATCATGAGTTTGATGATTTGAGTGTTTGCTCTACCGAGTTTTGAGATGGATTGTCTACATATATGGTAAATAGTATGGAGTTTATCATAGTAGCGCAGCGAAAATGTGGGTTACCGACTATGGTTATGTGGAATTGAGATTCTTGTGTTGCAACATATCTTATTAGAAGAACCGTTTGAAAATCCTTGAGGGCTTATTAGAGTTTCAGTACAATTGTTCATTGGAATTAAATGGTTGGGTTGAAAGAGAATGTTCGGACCTTCAAAGATAGTTGAGAGAGTTTTGATCTCTAATAAGAATTCATAAGCGACAACGGTTTTGTTTAAAATTCAGTGGCTCAAGTAGTGAATCGTATGATCATGAATTATCTTCTGTTCGAGTTCGGGGTAAGTTCTAGTAAAGTGAAGTGCTAAGTTTCGTCTTGGTTGGCCAAGACAGGAAGAAGGGTTGTTAATTCAAGATAGGTTGATGGTAAATTTTTGAATGTCGAGATTTTACATGTTCTCAGAATGTTGGGTCATGGTGTTAGCAACATACAAAGAAGTGTTCATAGTAGTATACCCTTGGAGGGGTGTCGCGCTCCCGGCACATATGAGGTTTTAGTTCAAAAATTTTGAACTGCGAATGATGGTAGAGAAGATTGTTAGCCGGGATAAAACTCATTCTAAGTGAGTATCGTGGGTTGATGCTTGGACAATATCGCTGAGTCCATTTTATGTTGTTCTGGTTTGGAGATCGATGTAAGTGTTGTTAGATGGTTGGGAATTCATGAGAGATGTGTTGAGGAGTACAGTGTTATGAACATTGGCTAAATAAGTTTCGAAAAAAAATTCAGAGTCAATGAGAATGCTTATGTGATGAAAAATAGTTGGAATCGATGATGGTTGCACCTCTTCCGTTCATTTAAATTTCAATGACGAAATTTCTTTTTAGGAGGGGAGAGTCGTAACGACTCAAATTTCTGAGTCAATATTGGGCCTTGACCCAGGTTAATGACCTTCGAATTGGTAGGAGTAATTGGACCCTTTAGGTTAAATTTGGGCTTTTGTGGATGTGAATTGGACCATTTAAGCTTGAGAAATGACCTTTTTGAGAAAAGGATGTTGATTATACCCTTTTTCAAAAGAAAATGCTGATTCCTCTCCCTTTTGTTTTGGCTTTCACGGGGGTTGAGGGGAGACAACCTTATCTATGCTAGTGTAGGCAAGATGATAACTCATAGATAGTGAAGCTTTATCTATGCTCTCTAAACTATATTGCCTTGCATGCTTATTTTATGATAATCATGAATTGTGGGAGCGTAGAAACGTGCGGATGCGTTGTTTTTAGTGCGTAGGTTGACAGTTCACCCTTTTGGATGAGCATATTGACGAGGATTTCGCACTGCGTTCACTTCAGATTACAATACTTGTTATTTTAGTTTAAGCTAATGTATTCATAGGACCTTACCATTGTTGAGTCTGTAAATCTATTTGAAATATTATTTTGATATTCGATGTTTAAACTTGGAGATCCTGTTGTGTAAACTTATTTAATTACATGAAGTTATGGATGATTTGATATTTTAAAAAGGCTAAACTTATGATTTTAATAGAAATTTTGTTAAGTCGAGTTTTGGGTGACCTAAATATAATACTTCGGATCCGAATTAGGATCGAGGTGTTACAATCACTCACTTAAAAAGTTTATATAATTTTTTTTAAAAAAGTTTACACCGCAATCTAAAATTCTTGACCCGTCTATGAATACACTTTATGATAAATGATTGTTTTGCTATGCCTCACGTGACTTAAAATCACTATTTTACATATATAATAAACATTATAGGTATTCTTTTGAACTAAAAGCAATAATTAATTTTATTAAATAAAGAAGAAACACAATAAAAATATACATAAAAAACTAATTTTTTTTTTCATAGCCGCCGCAAGTTTTTCAGATCTTTTTTTGTTTAACTGGTGGCGGTAACCAGTCTTAGTAATTGTTGACTATCAGTGTCCATTATTTTCTTTGTTTTTTCATGTTTTATTTTTTCAATTTTAATAAGAATCTCTGTTGTTTGGCACGATTTCAACATACCTTAGCGGTCATTTGGTGCTCGTATAGAGATTTTCACGGCGTTAACTTTCTGATTTAATTTTGTCGGTGGTCATAGAAAAGATAGATCCCCACTCGTTTAATAGTTTGTTAGCCGATATAATCAGAATTGTGTAGCGGAGTAATCTGCCTTATAGTTTAGTTCGCTCACCACTCGTTTTCACCCCATAAAACGTCTCGTTTGGTAAAGACAAGGAGATTCATGAAGGTTTCTGAGTTTTGATGGTATGTTAAACTCTATGGAAATGTTTGCTTTTCTTTGCACATTTGTATGAGATTTTTAATGGACTGGTCTCATTTTTCTCTCTTTTTGATGCCTTGTATTTATAATATTTTTTATGGAGTGTAATAAAATTCAGATGTCATTTTTCATATATATATATATATATATATATATATATGTGCAGTTTAACCTTCTTTTCTTTCATCTTTACGCCATTAAAAGGACCATGTTTCCAAACCAACCTTAAACTTTACACATTTTTGAGCTTTTAAAGAACACATGCATTGTCTGAACCAATACGTTTATCATGACATGTCAAGTTCCTTGTATTTTCATGCATCAAGCTGACCCTTTTGATCTGTAATATGTTATACACAATACCTCCATTATATGAAGAGACAATGATTAAATTAAATCTCATATATTATATTCAAATCGTGATAAATACGGCCTTTAAGATCGATTAAGACAACACTGATTAAGCCATCTGAAACAGGGGAAAAGATAATTGACAAATCACTCTTTTTACTCAAAAAAGGAGAATTTCCTTTATGCCTTTTATTAGATATATATTTTATATAGAAATATACATAATCTTCTAAACAATAACAAGGAATGGGGACAACAACGTAGGATCTAAGCTGTCACGGATGTCTCGACGGCAACCTGACCGGGGGAGCTGACTTCGGATTTCCTACCAGTTTCCCACAGCTCTGGTATTGCCTGCTTGATGTTGTGAATGCTTTCTAATGCATAATCTGCACCTTTAGGTCTCTGGGAAGTGCCGATCTACATAAAATTTAAATCAAAGGACGAGTTAGTTTCATGGTCATTTCGAGGAACTATGCAATATTAAGTAAAACAACAAGGTTTTCAAGGACTTACCAGCACGGTGCGAAGACCGACATGTTTCCCGGCCTGGATGTTGCGGAGGCTATCCTCGAAGAACAACTGAAACAGCAAAAATCCAATGAAGGAAAAAATTAGTACACCGTAAAAACGCAATGAGTTACGAAATGCGCGACGGTGATTTATCGATCATCTTACTGTTCTCTGAGGGTTGATTTTGGCAATCTTGAGAGCACGCTCTATGGCGGATTCTTGCGGCTTGCAAACAATGGGCGTCTTGGGCAGTGTTGCAACATTGTTGGGGTGAGCGAAATGGTCAATTATGTCGAAAATTTGACGGTTGCTAGGAGCATCAGTGGTAGTAGCAGTGGCGGATCCTAAGAACTCGATGTCATCTTCATCATCAGAAACTGTGTTCTTATGGATAGGATTGAGAGTCTCGAAGCAGATAATCCCTTCGAAACAGTCCTCCAATCCGAGTTTACTAAGAGCTTTAACAGCATGGACCCTGTCTGCATTTGTGAATATCTAAAACAACAAGACACATCAAGTTCTGTTAGGAAACAATTAGATAAAAAAACATGATAAATACTTGCTTATGCATCAAGTAATCAAACTACTTACGATTTTTCGAAGCGGCAAAGTCTGCAACAAACTCTTCAATGAAGGATCTGGTCTTAGGTTCTTATATGGAAGTCTGCCATGAACATAACTATGGTACTCATCATAGTCAAAGTCATAACCAACAGCCTGCAAACAAGAGAAAAAAAGCAAATTAAATTTATATTATTTTTTTACCTAATGAAAAGGGTGCTTAAAAAAAAAGGGGAAAGGTTTAAAGGAAGTAAATAATACCCTAAGGCCAGCCATTGTTGTCCCATAATTCTTATACAAGAGGTCGGACAATTCAACAACTTTGTCCTTTTCTACGCCAAGTTTTTCAACCATGTAATCTGAAAAAATGACATTTATTTAAAAAAAAATTAGATTACCATGAAATATTCTTGATAGTAAAAATGGTAGCAGCCAAGTATCAGAACATACATCCTTTACCTTTAATATTCTTCCCACATTCTCTTGCAAGACCAGAACTTTTTGGATAAAGGGTATCATCAAGATCTGCAAATTCAACCAAATTGTCACCTTTAATATATTTGCAGTTTCATTTGAATTAGTGTAAAATCATCATTTTTCTTGTGTTTTCCAAGTAAAGGAGCTTACCAAACAAAAGACAGTCATATTTAGGCCTCTGGGTTAGACTGTATTTATCCTCGTATTCCATTTTTGAACTTGATCAAAGGACCTAAATTAAGCAATGGTGAAGAAGTTAACATTCAAGTCCAACATATCTTCTTGAAACCAATCAACGACCAAACTGGTATTTATATTCATTTGAAATCTGGAACTACAAATCTTTTCCATGGCTAAGGGACACACATTTGTCTAAAGTTTAGCACCATCAAAGTGAACACAACATTTAGCCATGTCCAAGATTGTTGGATAAGAAGATTATGATGAGTTCATGAGTGGATAAACGACAACCACAACTTGAAAAAACGAAATTCAAGAACATGCATTCAATAATGCAAGTAATGGCACTTTCACATAAAAAAAAAGCTAAAAACGATGCACTTTAAAGAATTTTGGGTTGAAAGGTGATGATAATTTAGCCATGAAAAAGAAGCCACTATGTTGATGTATGGTCTAAAAAGCTTTAGACCCACAATTTTTTTGTGGATGAAAAGGAAAAAAAACAAAACTTTCCATCAAAAAGAGAAAGGATACATTTTTATATGTTTCTTTAGAGAACCCCAAAATGGAAAGCATTTTCATGAACACAAACCCAGAAAGCTGAAAGCTTCTTTTTTTTTCTTTCAAAAGCGCGACAAAGAAAAAGGTTGAAAATGTCAAAAACAAAAGGAATGCAATTAAGGCTGCAATGAATGAATACCATACCGGTTTCAAAAACAAGGTAAGCTAATGAATGGAAGAGTCTTTGAAAGGCTAAGAAGAAACAGAGATTTGTACTAATTAGCGTTCTCAATGAATAACAGGGAGCGAAGGGAGAGGGGGAAGGAAAACAGAGGCCGAAAGGGGGGGGTTTATAGAGAGAGGGGGGGGGGGCGGTGAGGGAAGTTGTTGGCTATTCAAGTTAATCACGTTTAATTAACGTGTGTTGAAAAAATCAATATTTTACTTGCTGTATTAAACCAATGTGCAGAAGAAATTAAAAGGAAGCAACCCAAAGCGAAAAATCGAATACTTTTCTGAAATAAATAAAGTAAAACAGAATTAGCTGTCTTCTCTGGACTTTCCTTGATCTTTACATTTTGCTGTTTTGTTTTCCACGGTCCAAATTTATTCATTTGCTTGTTATTACGGCAAAATCCCAGAAATTTGCTGCATATTTCCCTAACTTTTACAAAAAAAAAAAAACTGATGACAACAATGATAAAAAAATATTTTATGTCAAATTAACATATATGTTATTTTCTGTCAATTGATTTCATGTGGCCAAAAATTAAAATTCAAAGATCAAAAAAGAAAAAAAAAACAAAGGCCAAAAAAGCAAAAAAAAATACTAAAATGATTTTTAATAAATTTTTTTAGGACAAAAAATGTTATTAAATCTAAATAAAATTTAAAATAATTCTTGAAAAATAGGATTCAATCTTTTCTGTTTTTTTTTTTAATTTAGTATAATTTGTTTTCTTTTATAATTCAATTGTACATATAAAACATGTGTAAATCCAATTAATTATATTTAAATAATAATAATTTTAGATGTCAAATCAAATGCTTAAATCATTTTTAAAATACTTCATCCCTATCATTTCAAAACAACAATTAACATTATTATCAATTTAAATGTATTAATAATATTAACAAATAAGGATTAAATTATGTTAGATAAAGGGCAGTTTGACATTATTTTTGGAAAGTACGTTGAAAAATAATTTTGAAAAGTAATTTTAAAAAATATTTTTAGATTGTTTGGTTTAAAATTAGGAGTATTTGGTATTGTTGTTAAAAAATGTTTTAAGTAGATAAAATATCTATTTTAAATATTTTTTAAATATAAAAAAATTAGTAATATAAACGAGGATAATTTAATAATTTTATTTAAAAGTATTTTTTGAAAAAGGTTAAAAACTAAAAGTTTTAACTTTAAAAAAAAATACTTTTCAAATTAAACTGAAAAACATTTTTAACTTGAAAAACTATATCTTCTACATTATTTTTGATCCCAAAATTATTTTTGATCCCCAAACACTTTTTGAAAATATTAAAGAATGGAGCCTAAAATAAATTAAGTAACTCTCGAATTTCAATACAATGAAGGGCGAAAATAATAATTAAACTGTATATACACAAATATAAGAATATTTTAGGTTAAAAATACAATTATTTTCCCTGATTTATATTCAATACACTAACGATGAAAACTAAAATTTTCTACAAGTGCCTTAGTTGTAAAGTTTAGGGATTTCGTTTAGGATTTAGAGTTTGGGGTTTATGTTTATGGTTTAAAATTTAGATATAGTGGTTAGAATTTAGAGTTTAGAGGTTATGATTTAAGTTTTAGGATAATATGGTGAAATATTTAGATTTTAACCTATGAACCCTAAATTAGAATATTAAACCCTAATTCTAAACTCCTAAACTTAAACTCATAAACCATACACCCTAAATTAAATATTTAAATTCTAAAACTAAGACGCTTGTGAAAATTAAAAGTTTTCACTGTCTGTGCTTAAAATAATTACTTTTTTCCCATGTATTGTAATTAATTTTAAGGATAATAATCTCATTACTTTAATTTAGTATAATAATGAAAACTAATTAAGCTGTTAAGAAATTTAGTTAGTTAAATGATACGTTCTTTTAAAAGCTCGAAACATAATTATATTATTTAAACAGTGAAATTATGTTACGAAAATGGTCAGGTTCTACTAATTTGACAACAAAAGGGGGAAAATATTTTTTTAGACTCATATAAAATTATTAATATTTAAATTAATTGAAAGAAAAATAACTGATCCATTAAGCTGATGTCAACTAATTTATCATTTTGTCAGTATTGATGTTGGTTATTTTGTCATTTTAGGTTAAAATTAAAAATTCAAACAAATATTTAAGAATTAAATTATTTAACAATTATAAAAAAAATATTTTTTTGGAAAATATGAAAAATTTTAAAAACTATAAAATATAAAAAATTCATCATTTTTTGTGGGGGTTTTTAATTTGACAAAAAAAAGGAGAAGTTCGAAGGTTAAAATATACAAAATGTTAGTCGTAGTATAAACATACTTTGTAGCATATTCTATTAAAAAAACTTTCTAACATATTAAATGATTCCTTTTCTTTTATGGAAACATTTAAGAGGATTATTAATTTGTACTTACAAATACTGACGCGTTTAGCGTAGATGTATATAAATTTTTAAAATTATTCATGTATAATGTTTAGATGAATCTACCACAGTCGTCGCACACCGTTAAACACCATTAACGTAATATATTGCTGAACACATTAAACTTTTTAATAAATATTAAAAATTTTAAGGATTAGACTTATAATT
Source organism: Hibiscus mutabilis (assembly GCA_019671005.1). Lineage (NCBI taxonomy): Eukaryota > Viridiplantae > Streptophyta > Magnoliopsida > Malvales > Malvaceae > Hibiscus > Hibiscus mutabilis. The sequence continues at coordinate 5,985,529 of CM033743.1, forward strand.
AAAATTATTTTAAAATAAAATTAAAAATTAGATTTAATAAACATTTTAGATTTTTATAATATTTTTAATTAATATATTAAAATCAAATATCACAAAAATTTCCTTAATATCAAAAATCTTAAACCTAACCCTTTTATTTTCTTTCTGTCGCCGTATCTTCTACAGCTGCTACCCCTTTATATTTCTTGGGAATGAATGTTCAGAGGACGGTATTTATTCGAAAGTGGATGACATGATAAACCTAAAGCGTAAGAAAATTAGAGTGAAGAAGAGAATTCTAAGGAAATCCAGGGGCATTTTGTTTCTCTAGTAAAATTATTGTGCTATATAAACTCAAGACGATAGCAACGACGACAGTGACGGCGACAGAAGGGAAATAAAAAGGATAGATTTATGATTTTTTTATATTAAGGAGATTTTGGGATATTTTATTCTAATACATCAATTAAAAATACTATAAAGAAATATAAAATGTTTATTAAATCTAATTTTTAATTTTCATTTGAAATAATTTTAATTATAAGTTTAGTTCTTAAAATTTTAAATCTTTATTAAAAAAATTAATAGTATTAAGCGGTGTATTGCGTTAGTAGTGTTTAACAGTGTGTTAGTAGTGTTCAACAGTGTGTGACGCCCATTGTAAATTTTTTCATAATGTTTATATTATTCAGACTTTTTATATTACTAAGAGTTTTTACACTAAAAAATCTGAAAACATGTGAATTTTACATTAACCCTTACTCGCTTGCCTTCAATAGTTGCTTGAACTAAAATTTTGAAATTAAAAAATAAAAATGCGGAAAGCTCTATAATTGAAGAGATATACAAATAAATCCATGTCGACCAAGTATATTTGGCTGGTTGGCCAAATTGTTTATTTTTGTTTCTTTATTTCGTTTAGGTAATGAGTTCTAGACTCACTAGGACACCATCTTCCTTTCCCCTATAATCCCTTTCCCCTCCCCTATATATAATTAAAATTAAAATTTCTCAAAACAAACAAACAAATCCACGCCAGCCACCAAATATATAATCAACATCCATCACTTATTTGATATCTTTACTTATTTAATTTATATATATATTATAAAATATAATTTCTTAATAATAAGTAAATCATTTTGTGTCCACTTGTAGAACATATTAAACAATACATTAATATATTTGATTAATTTATAGGATCATATTCATATGTATGGCCATCGGTGGTGAGAAAGATGAGTAGAGGCATCAACTAGCAAATGGAGACAAGAGTCTTATTGGAAAAATGCATCCATGGAACGGAATATAATTATATAAATGATGCATCACGACACTAAAAAGATTTTTCCCACAACAAAGTTGGTTCAAGTAATAAGCAATTTGGTATCGCTTAAGCAAAATTTGAGTTCGAGGTCGTATGTATACAAAAAATTCTCATTGGAAGGCTCATTTACTAAAATAAAATATACGACGCATGTTGATCCGGATTAGTTAGGACAAAGTCCTGTGAACCGAGAGAGCTACCAAAAAAAAATTTGTTTCCCAGTTGAGAATGTCCATAAATAAATGTGTATACTTGGACAACGATTAAATAATTCATGTCCTTTTGTGCATATAATTGGAGGTAATGCCGTCAATGATACAAGTGAAAACGACAAACCCTAATGCACCCCAATATACAAATAATTTAATAAAGGAGAGAGAATTGAGAATAATAATTGAAGGCTTGGATTAATATTATTTTGAAATACTAAACAAATTGTTAAAATACAAATTGTTATTATATAATAATCCCTAAAGTACGCCGTCGGTTAATTTTTTGCCATTTTTTATTATCACTATCACTTTCTCTTACTAGATTTTTCGTTCAAAAAATAATGTGAAACTCTCGTAAAAGACCCTTTGAAATTATCGGAAAACATACAATAAAATAAAAATATATAAATTATTCAATTTAACACAATTGAGATGGTCAAATGATGGGGAAAATACAAGTAAATAAATTAATAATTCTTTCTCATTCAGAAATGCATAAATTATAAGGAAGATGGTTACATATTTGAAAAGAAGATTGTTGTGTAGTGCTGTGTGGTGAAGGGCTGGGTGTTTTGACAGCACCATTTCTAACTCTTTCCCCTTCAATTATTTCAGCCAACTTAAAAAGGGGTGGTCATCATCACTTTGATTTTATTTCAAATTAGGGCGATTTCATCACTTCCTGGTTATTGGATGATTTGGGTCTTCATGCAACGAAACTATTTGTTTTTATTCAGAAAATTTTGAAATCATTTTATTCAAACGATTAATTACAATCATATGATTGTACCAGTCAAACCAACGATCTAATTCTTCTAACATAAAGTCTCGCGTCTGTCCCTATTCTAAGAAGTTAGAACTGAAAAGCAGCCTAATCATGCACGACTCTCATCCAATTTGCTGTCATGCAAGCAATTATATACCAAAAGGATATTGGCATCAAACAACTCATGAGATTTAGCAATCTTAGAAATCTCACTTTTTTCCATTTTATATTTCAAAACAACCTTGGAATTGAAAGTTAATTAATTATATATATTTAATCTCGACATAAATAGTTTTGGCTTCAAATTTAAAGCAGAAAAAATAAAAGTGCTGCCGCGACCACCAATTTAGGTTGTTTGGGCTGTCTTATATTTGGTATCCAACTGTCTTGTGTATCAAATATGTTGATTACCTTAATTAAACAAAACTTTTAAGACATAACACAATTCCAAAACAGGAAAAATCATGATTAAGAAAAAGTACTTTCTTTTCAAACACATCAGTTTGCATTGTTTGTGGGGTATTGGGTTAGATTTCTGTACTTGCCTATGATAGAATATTCCACACTTGGTTGGGTTGATGAATTATTAGTCTTGCTGGATGGCAATTGCTTTTCAACAAGGAGGCCATTAGTTTGTCGATTTAGGGTAAAGCTTTTTGTAGCAGTCTTTCATGCTCTAAAGCAACACTAAAATGTTGTCTACTTTTACAATTTTTAGTAGCCATCAATCTTTACTCCCCACAGAAAAAATTCGACCTAATCTGATTTGATTGTTAAAAAAGTCAATTACTCAAATTTAAAATTGATCTAAACCCGAAATGATTCGAATAGATAACTTAAAGTGTAAAATACCTGTGTGACCACCCAATTATGGGTCTGTCCTATTTTGATCACCCAACTAAAAAAACTGAAAATCACCCCACCGAACTATTTAATTGGTCCTAATCAAACCACCGACCGTTAAAATCTAAAGGAGGAGGTCACCAAGTAGTTAACGAAAATTTGTATAATTACTTTTATTCCCTGTTAGTTACTTATTATATCAATTGGGTCCTAATTTTAATTTAATTAAATAAAATTATTGAACCGATCAGATGACGACTCGTGTTATCACATGATTGGATGAATTTACTTTATTTTATATTTTTCACCCAATCAGATGGTTACACGTGTCACTTAATTGGTTCAGTTGTTAAGGCTAGAAATCGAACCTGCAGCCAACAAGTTTAACTACACTAACCCTACCTCAGCAGTTGAACTTGTTGGTTGCAGGTTTGATTCCTAGCCTCAGCAACTAAACTAATTAAGTGACACGTGTCACCATCTGATTGAGTGAAAAATAAAAAATAAAATAAATTATAAAATAAAATAAATTCATCCAATCGGGTGATAACACGTGTCGTCATCTGATTGGTTCAATAGTTTTATTTAATTAAATTAAAATTAGGACCAAATTGATATAATAAGTAACTAACATAGACCAAATGTGTAATTATACAAATTTACGTTAACTGCCTGGTCACCTCCTTCATTAGTTTTTTACGGCCGATAGTTTAGTTAACACCAATTAAATAGTTCGGTGCTGTGATTTTCAGTTTTAGACAGACCCCATAGTTAGGCGGTCACACAGTTAGTTTACCCTAACTTAAAATGACCCGAACGCAAGTGTCAAACCTGGATGACAAAAACTAAAATGACCCGACTTGACCTGATCTGCCCAATTAACACTACAAAAAATATGTGATTTCTGAGGGACTTTGTGACGAAAATTGCGAGGGAATTTAGTTTTAGTAACGGAATTTCTGAGGGAATGTAACACCCCGAATTTTGCCCCAAATTTAAAACCCTAATTTTGAAATCCCTAAATTCAAAACCCTAGAAATTAGGAATTTAAATATGAAACCCTAATTAAGAAATTTGGGAATTAATTGAATTTTAAACAAATTTAGTGACCTTTTTATAAATAATTAATATTAGTACCTACTTTGCAAACCCTAGAAAAGTACAAGGACTTGCCTAGTAATTTATCCAAAATTCTATATATATATATATATAAATATATGTTTGGTTTCACCCTATCCGACATTCTTTTCTTGCACCGATCTTTCCCCTTTCTCCTCTCTCGATTTATATTAGAATCGCATCTCCCTTTTTCTTTTCTTTTTTATTATTTATTTAATTCGATCAAACCCCGCTGAGTCTCTAGCACCGCTCAATTCAACTATGTCTTCGGTTGATTTGAAGATCAACTATTCGAATCAGATAAGTATTCATTAAATTTCGTTGAATAAGTAATTAGGAATAATTTATTAATCATAGTGATAATAGTAATAGTATTATCGTATGATTATTCTCATAGGTACCAATACAACTGGACCCAATGCTTCTGAGAAGCGCCTCAATCAGTAGGTTGTGTTTGCTTTGGCTAAGTTGTGTTTTCTTACAGTGCTATAAATAAATTATTTTTATATGATTTTATGCCTTGCTTGATTATGATCCGTATTATGGCTTGTATGGTTGACATCATATGCATACGATTTTAGAATATGTTTTTAAGTATGATTTATGAAATATTTGATTTACGAAACATCAGAATTTACGAAAACAATGATTTATGGATTTATGGATTATGATTTATGGATTTATGACGTATGTTTATGGAATATCATATTTATGGAATTGTATTTATGAAATTTGAGTTTTAAACATCATACATGTATGAGCATGGGTTGAGATTTGTACGGAGGAAGTTTAGTGGTTTCACCCTTCGGGCTGAATTCCACTTCGGATGGTGACGATGTAGCAAGGAGGTTATGGGAACCTTCCTCATCTTTGGCGGACGTAGTTGGAGTGCATTGCATTACGCTTGTGATATTGTACCATTGTTTTATGTTTTAAAGAAACTTGAGAAAATATTACTTTGTTTTATGATTATGGTTTTCTTGCACTTTAGAGACACACTAGGCTCTTTAGCTTACTCCCCCATAGTTTTTTCTTACAGATATCTTTGGACTTTAGGCGACGTGGTACTTGGAGGATCTCACATTTTATCCAGTTATTTTATTTTTCAGTATGAAACTATTTTTAGTTATTCAGATTATTATTTTGAGACATTGATGTAATTTCATACTTTGAGACTAATTATATTTTGGGATTATTTTTGGCATTCATTTATTGTAGATTTTATTTAAATATTTGAATATTAATTATGATATTTGTATTTTATTATTATGAGATATTTGTTAAATTATAGTTATATATATATATTATTTTTTAAAATTAAAGTATAATCTTTAAAATTTGTTTACTTGAGGGAAAAGTTTTCAAACGTGACTTCCTAGATTCGACCTATTTCTTCTGGGTCAGGTTTAGGGGGTTACATTTAGTGGTATTAGAGCTAAGTTAAACCCTCAGACTGTGAGGCTCACATAAAATTTTAAACCGAACATGATTTTTGCATGCATATTAAATATTTTTGGGTAAAATGAGATTTTATAATAAATATATTATTTCAAAAAAAAATAAAGAAATATTTTTGAATAGAGACTCCAAATACCAACTCTAATTTTAGGATTATTTCCTTTTGTAGATAGATTTCTATGCCTCATTTTATGTTGAAGATTGAGGAATACAGAACGAAGAATTTTAAGTTGTGTCAGTTAATTTTTGGGATCTATCGCTAAGTCTTGAAATTTCGAGGATGAAATTTCTTTTAAGGGTGAGAGAGTTGTAACACCTCGATTTTTGCCCCAAATTTGAAATCCTAATTTTGAAATCCCTAAATTCAAAACCCTAGAAATTAGGAATTTAAATATGAAACTCTAATTAAGAAATTTAGGAATTAATTGAATTTTAAACAAATTTAGTGACTTTTTTATAAATAATTAATATTAGGCACCTACTTTGCAAACCCTAGAAATGTACAAGGACTTGCCTAGTAATTTATCCAAAATTCTCTATATATATATATATGTTTGGTTTCACCCTATGCGGCATTCTTTTCCTGCGCCGATCTTTCCCCTTTCTCTTCTCTCTCGATTTATGTTCGAATCACATCTCCCATTTTCTTTTCTTTTTTATTATTTATTTAATTCGATCAAACCCCCATGAGTCTCCGGCACCACTCAATTCAACTATGTCTTCGGTTGATTTGTAGATCAACTATTCGAATCAAATAAGTATTCATTAAATTCCGTTGAATAAGTATTTATGAATAATTTCTTAATCATAGTGATAATAGTAATAGTGTTATCGTAAGATTATTCTCATAGGTACCAATACAGCTGGACCCAATGCTTCTAAGAAGCGCCTCAATCAGTAGGTTGAGTTTGCTTTGGCTGAGGTGTGTTTTCTTACGATGCTATAAATAAATTATTTTTATATGGTTTTATGCCTTGCTTGATTATGATCCGCATTATGGCTTGTATGGTTGACATCATATGCATACGATTTTAGAATGTGTTTTTAATTATGATTTATGAAATATTTGATTTACGAAACATCAGAATTTACGGAAACCAGGATTTGTGGATTTATGGATTATGATTTATGGATTTATGGTGTATGTTTATGGGATATCAGATTCATGGAATTGTGTTTATGAAATTTGAGTTTTAAACATCATACATGTATGAGCATGGGTTGGGATTTGTATGGAGGAAGTTTAGTGGTTTCACCCTTCGGGCTGAATTCCACTTTGGATCAGTGGCTCCACCTTCGGGTCGAGATTCCACTTCGGATGGTGATGATGTAGTGAGGAGGTTATGAGAACCTTCCTCATCATTGGCGGACGTAGTTGGGGTGCATTGCATCACGTTTGTGATATTGCACCATTGTTTTATGTTTTAAAGAAACTTGAGAAAATATTACTTTGTTTTACGACTATGGTTTTCTTGCATTTTAGAGACACACTAAGCTCTTTAGCTTACTCCTCCATAGTTTTCTCTTACACATATCTTTGGACTTTAGGCGACGTGATACTTGGAGGATCTCACATTTTATCCGGTATTTTATTTTTCCAGTATGAAACTATTTTTAGTTATTCAGATTATTATTTTAAGACATTGATGTAATTTCATACTTTGAGACTAATTATGCTTTGGGATTATTTTTGGCATTCATTTATTATGGTTTTATTTCAAAGATTTTATTTAAATATTCGAATATTAATTATGATATTTGTATTTCATTATTATGAGATATTTATTAAATTATAGTTATATATATATATTCTTTTTTTTAAATTAGAGTATAATCTTTAAAATTTGTTTTCTTGAGGGAAAAGTTTTCAAACGTGACTTCCTAGATTCGACCTATTTCTTCTGGGTCGGGTTTAGGGGGTTACAGGGAAAAGATGGGGCCACTAAAATGCTGGTCGAAAATAATATTTCTGAGGGAATAAAATAATTCGTCAGAAGTTTTGTGATGGAAATCCGTCAGTAATTTACTGACGGAACATTTAAAAATCGTCGAAAAAATTTATATATAAAATATCTTGTTTTATGTTACCGACGAATTACATTTATTCTCTCAGAAAAGACAAATTACTGACAGAATATTTAAAATCCGTTAGAAAATTATACATATAAAATATCATATTTTATGTTACCAACGAATTATATCTTTTCCGTCAATTTTTTTAATTTCCAAGGGATTATATCTATTCCGTCGGAAATTTAAATCCCAACTTTTAAAAAAGAAAGGGGAAATTTCCCAAGATTCCTACCCGATTTTTTTTCATTCCCTCCAAAATATGAATTTTTTAGTTTTCGAGGGATTACATTTATTCCGTCAAAAATTTAAATATTAAATTAAAAAAGGGGAAAATTTCCCAGGATTCCTACCCAAATGTTTTTTAATTCCCTCCAAACCTTGCTGCTTACAAACCTCACAAATTTGTATGCAAGTTCATAAGATTCCGGCGTCACGAAGCTTCTCAGCCTGGCTTGACTTTGCCATGGCACCAAAAGAAGTACCACTTAAATCGAAATGAGTCGACTCCTGTTGCGTGTTTAGAGTGCTTCGCAATTGGTGCAAGTGTACACGTCGCAAGTTATAGTATAGATTAGATATCGTCTCCACAGGGATTGGTGCTACTTCAGGAATCTAACTTCTTGCACTATAAAAATAAAAACACAATTGATAATAGGTGTTGATTTTGACGAGTAACGTAAAAGAGCAATTAAATTAAAGTGATATGTAATCAAATAAGATAGAGTAAGTCGAGTTATCGTGAGTCGTGGAGTGATGATCGAATGGACTGTTGTGGTGATTGAATAGCAGTAGGATTGCCAAGACAATTCTTCTGTGATTCCTGATCGGATTGCCTAGGCAATGCTTTCGCGATTGCCAGGGCAATTAAGAATAAGTCGATTGCCTGGGCAATTGGACGACAAATTCCAAAGTTCGGCGAAGCATTCTTCAATGATTCCTTGTTATCCCTAACGCGAAATACCGTTAATTGTGCATGCCTTGATAATACATCCCTGCGTGAACCAAGGATGAACAACAACCAATCTTGCGCTCCTCTTAGCCGTTGAAATTCGCAACTTATCCCTAAGTCGAATTAGTCTTCACCATCGGTTGATTGAATAAAGACCATGCTCATTCATTTCTTGAATCTAACTCTCCTGATATTAGATAAATGGATGAATTCACGAGATCCTCTCCTAATTCACTCGCAATAAAAATTAAGAACCAAGAATGAACAAACTTTGAATTAAAATTGCAAACTCAAATACCTAAACAAATCCAATCGTTCTCACAACCACAAAAACAAAATAACCCAAGCTAATTAAATTTAGTTCATGGCTTGGTGCAAAATAAACACAAGAAAGATAAAGAAAATGTCGACAGCCTCTCCCTCCTTTTTCACTCTTGTGACGGCTTGATCTCCTCTTTATAGGGGATGGTTAGGTCAAATTCTTCTTATAGTTGGAAAGTATGAATTTAAATTGGAATTGAATGTAAAAGAGATACATCTATTTTATTTATTTACTTTCTAAATATTTCTTCTAAACTTTTTGGGAATTAATCTCCTTTTGATTTCTTCATGGAATTTCAATTCTTCTAAGATTTATTCCCATAAAATCGGCAGCCACATCTTCTTGTCCTTTATTGCAGCGGCAATTGCTTCGGCAATTTCTTCCTTACTTGGGCAATTTGATCATGCACATACAAAACATACACTAGCAGCACCTTTTTCTACGAAAATTAACCAATTTATGTAATCAAGCATAGCGATGAAGGAAACAATGAAATTATGCATGAATGACTAAATATGCAACTAAAATGAGCCTAAGTCTAGCAATAATTAAGAGTAAATAAGGTAAAAATATAGTATTTTTACACACTTAACACACCCCCAAACTCAAACTATTGTTTGTCCTCAAGCAATGCAAAACTAACAATTACCTGCAAAGACTTCAATTATCAAAGACATGCTTTAAACTTGACTTCAAACCTCAAAACCGTGGCACAAAGTATGATCACCTTTTGAATTCTTCGGATAGCACAAGAATTTCTCGGAACCAAACTATAATGCTTGTGACAATGTGTGTGCATGGTTGTGTACAGGTTAATTTTTAAGATTCTATGTGAACAATAGGTTTTTATCAATTTAATTACCGGGGCATTTAATTTTAAGTTTACTAGAGCCAATTTCGGGCACCTCTAGCAAAACAAGCAATTTCTTATTTTAATGTTAATCAACTAGAGCCAATTTTGGGCACCTCTAGTGATTCTTAACTAGAGCCGATTTCGGGCACTTCTAGTGATTCTTAATTAGAGCCGGTTTTGGGCATCTCTAGCAAGAATTTTTTTTAATTTACCCAACCTTTTAAGCAGCCTAAGTTCACTAAGTTTCTTTCAATCAACAAGCCACAATCGTGTCAATAATATTCAGCATCATAGTAAAATTCTAAGTTCTTTCCATGCAATCCTAAATTTAAAGGTTGTTTCAATTAAGTGCGGTGGCTAAAATTCATCATTGGATATTCAACAAGTCTTAAGCAATTAAATCCAATCAAAGGCATGACAAATAACATATGCAACCTATATGTGATTACTAAAGATGAATGCAACTAAGTATGAAACTAACTAGAAACAAGCACCCCCCCAAACTCAAGTGAAGCATTGTCCCCAATACATGTAATTAAAATTGAACTACAAACGAGTTAGTGTAAAAAGGTCGTCACTTTGGATAATGAGTTTCTTTCGGGCCGTATTTGTGGTTCTAGGTGGCTGAGTGCGTGTGGCGGCTTGAGCCTTTACTTCCGGAACCTTATCGCTTTGTTCATCCTCTTTTTCAGTCTCTTCGATGATAGAAGCTTTGTGCTTCGAGTTTGATGGCTCGACCGTTGGCGACTTCATTGGTTCAGGTATGTTCTTGTCTGAATTTTTATCTTGTGAAGCAGTTGTCGTGGCATTATCAGTTGCCGAGGCAACTAGGTTGACAGAAAACACCGAAAAAGGCATGGTGTTGTCGGGGTACTTCTCAAGGATCACTCGTGTGATAGCTACATTATGGTCTCTCATGTACTGCATGAATTGTAATTGATGGGCCTCTATTCGCTCCATTCGATCAGATATTGAGTGGAAGCGTCTCCAGTATTCGATCCATGCTTGCCGACGCGGATACACTTACTCGGGTATTTAGAATTGCCGAAGCATGTTCTTCCGGTATTGCCGAGGCGCGTTTAGCTGGAGTTGTCGAGGCAATTTTGGTTGCTTGGGCAATCTTTGCTGTTGAGGTTGTTTTTGGCTCTTCATGTTCTTTCATCGTTCCCTCACCCATAAACTTCAAGTATTGAGCTTGGTTCCACCCGGTTTTAGAGAGCAACTTCTCGTCCGTCGGTTTGCTTAACACCTTCTCTTTCTCGCATAGTTGAGAGATTAAGCATGGAAAGAAAAGAGAACTTACATATATTTGACTACAAGCAAATATCTCATCACATATAATTTGTCCAACATTAATAATTCGATTGTTCAAAATAGAATGAATCAATAAAAAGCGAGAATAAGAAACTGTGGTGTTGTGTGTGGTGGGCATTAAGCAAGATTTAACAAACCTATTCCACAGTTTAGCTTCGGGTTTTAACATAAGGCGGTTTACCGTCCCTTTTAAGGCTCCTTTGTTCTATTCGGCTCCTTCAATGGTGAGGTCTTGGAACACCTTTTCGACTTCTTCGGCCGTGATGTTATCCACAAAAGATTTATGATAAGTGTTCAAAAGTACTATTTTTCTTACCCTTTTTACTCATATTATTGTTAGACTTAGGATCATATTAGTTGCATAATTAGCCATTCATGCATTAATCCATGTTTCCTTCCAACGTTGAGCTTTATTACATAACTTGGTAGTTTTGTGGGAAAAGATGTTGCTTTGGTGTGTTTTGTGTGTATGTGCAGGATCACTTGCCAAAGTAAGGCTAGAGCTAGTTGCCAGGGCAATGCATGAAGGAGATGCCGAGCTAGTTGCCAGGGCAATGCATGAAGGAGACGCCGAGCCAGTTGCCAGGGTAATTGTCGACAAAGAATAAGGTGATATGGTAGTCGAAATTGATGACTAGACAAGCCCAAGATGACGTGGAGCAAAGCTAAATCCCAAAGGAGTTTGATTTCCATAAAGAGATTAAAGAAGAATTAAATTCCAAGAAGATAAGAGAAGTTCTAGAAGGAATATAATTATAATAAAGAATTATATTCTTTATAGATAATTTAATTCCAACTTAACTTTCTCCTCAAAGAAGGACTTTGACCTAGCCCTATAAATTAGAGCCATGCCGTCAACTCTAAAGGGGGGAAAGAGATGAGAGAATTTTCGGCAAGCATCTAGGGCAAGGAGGATTTCGACAAGCTTCATCCTTCATCTTTTTCTTTCTTGTTCAATTAGGTTCATGCTAGAGATTATTTATCTTGTGTTTCTTTGGAACCTAGCCATGAACTAAATCTATTTGGCTAAGGTTATTGTGTCTTGTGGTTGTGAGAAACTATTGGATTTTGTTTAGGTAATAAGAGTTTGCACTTTTCTATTCAAGGTTTATTCATTCTTGGTTCTTATTCTTGTTTGCGAGTGAATTGGGAAAGGATCTCGTAACTTCATCTATTTATCTAATATCGGGAGAGTTAGAATCAATAAACGAATGAATATGATCTTTATTCAATCTATTGATTGTGAAGATTAATCCGGCTTAGGAATAAGTTAAGGATTTCAACGGCTAAGAGGAGTGCAAGATTGGTTGTTGTTCACCCTTGATTCACGCAAGGATGTATTATCAAGGCATGCACAAGTAGCTAGAGTTTCGACTTAGGGATAAGAAGAAACCATTGAGGAACGCTCTGTCGAACCTTGAAGGTTGCTGCCCAGACGCCCAAGTAGTTGCCCAACTAGTCACCCAGGCAACCATCGATTAGTTGCCAAGGTAACCCCGTTGTGCAAGTTGCCACGACAACTGAGTTGCCCTTGCACTCTTTTACCAAGACGACCCAATCGGCTATCACACCTCAACTCATGATAACCTGGCCTATCTCTCTCATTTAATTACATCGCATTTTACTTATTTGCTTTCTAGATTAGTTATTAGTTAAAACTCCTATAATCTTCTACTTGTGTTTTCTTTTACTTTTTACAGTGCAAGAGCCTAGATTCTTGAAGTGGCACCAATCTCTGTGGAGATGATATCTTTTATACTATAACTTGCAACGTGTATACTTGCACAATTGCGTAGCACTTATTACGCGTAACAAGTTTTTGGCTCCGTTGCTAGGGATTGGCAATAGCGACTTTGTTTTTATTTTCTTGCACTTTCTTTTTACTTTTCTTGTTTAAGATTCAAAGGGCTAACAAACTTTGGTTTTGAATTGGTATATGACCAGGGCGAGACCGATTACACCAGAATATCCCTTTGATCCAGAAATCGAACGAACCTTACAAAGACTTAGACGAAAGATAAGAGTAGCAATGGCTAATCAAGACGGCAATATGAATCAAGATGTTCTAGCAGGAGGAGGAGTGATTCTTGCACGAAACATAACTATTCGAGACTATCTTGAAGAAGATCTTGAAGGACTTAACCCATGAGTTGTCGCACCTGAAATTGAAGCCGACCACTTTGAGTTGAAACTGGTAATGTTTAATATGATCAACACAATTGGTCAATTTGGCGGCTCAGCAACTGAAGATGCACGACAACATCTTAAATATTTCCTCGAGATTTGTAACTCGTTCAAAATACACGGAGTCACCCCTGATGTTTTACGATTAAGATTATTCCCCTATTCACTGAGGGATAAGGCGAAAGTATGGTTGAATAGTATTCCTGCCGGATCAATAGGATCTTGGACCGATCTTTGTCGTGATTTCCTTGCTCGGTTTAATCCTACAAATTTAACTGATAAGCTTCGTAACGACATTACTTCTTTTCGGCAAGCAGATGATGAATCCATGTACGAGGCTTGGGAGCGATATAGAGAACTTCTACACAAATGCCCCCTACACGGATTCCCATTGTGGACTCAAGTAACAATGTTTTACAACGCCGTGAATACACCAACAAGGATGATGCTAGATGCCTCGGTAAACTGCATACTCCTAGATAAGTCACCGGAGGAAGCAATGCAAATTCTAAACAGGCTGGCCAAGAATGATTATCAATTCCCCTCTACTAGAAGATGAGAAGTTAGACGCCAAGCCACAATACATGAACTAGGATCATCAGATTCAATTTCGGCACAATTAGCCACTTTAACCAAGATGGTCAAGAACATGCAAAAACCAAACAACACACATGAGGTCAAGGTAATGGATTCTTTTTGTGAGTTATGTGGTGATAACCATGGTTCTTCTGAATATATGCAGAATCTGGAATCCAGCTTCTATGTGGGGAATTACAATCGGAACAACAATGTGATGTCCAATACATACAATCCAGCTTGGAAGAAGCACCCGAATTTTTCATGGAGTAATCCCAACAATGCTCTAAACCAGAACAATCAGAATGCACAAGCATCAGAATTCCAGCAGAATATGCCATGGCAACAGTTGCCGCAGCAACAACCGACAACATCTAGTTCTTTGGAAAATTCTCTAAATGCTTTTATGATGAAAACTGAATCTTATATGGCTGAGAATAGTAACTTCATAAAAAGAACTGACGCTTTTATTAACAGGACCGAGATGAGATTGCAAAACCAAGAGGCGGCAATCAAATCATTAGAAAATCAAGTCGGACAATTTGCTCAAAAACTGAATACTAGACCGCAAGGAGGTTTACCTAGCGATACTGAAGTCGCAAGAGGAACTGGCTATGAGCAATGTAAGGCAATCACCACTAGAAGTGGCTGACAACTTAAAGAGGCTCAAGCCCGCTCATCAAACAAAACTCCACAAAAAGATCAAGACGAACCTAGCGGCAAAGCCTCAGATGCTGAACCAGGAATTGTCGCGGCAACCGGCAATAAGTATGCCCCGGCAGCCGATGATAAGGATGTTTCGGCAACTTGTGATAAGCATGCCTCGGAAACCCCAGTTGATAATGCCTCGGCAACTCCAGTTGTCCCGGCAATGTCGTCAATCAGGTTCCAAACCAATGAAATGATCGAAGATATCCGACTTCCACCACCATTCCCACAAAGGTTGAAGCAACAAAAGCAAGAATATCAATTCAAGAAGTTTATTGATATCCTAAAGCAAGTCCACATCAACTTGCCATTGGTGGAAGCAATTGAACAAATGCCGAACTATGCCAAGTTTCTTAAAGACATTGTGTCCAAGATAACAAGGCTATGAGAGTTTGAAACAGTTGCCGCAACAGAGGGATGCATGGACATGTTGCACAATCGTATGCCACCTAAGTTGAAGGATCCCAGAAGTTTCACAATACCTTGTTCCATTGGAAACCACTATGTTAGGAAAGTATTATGCGACCTTGGGGCTAGCATAAATTTGATGCCTAAATCGGTTTTCCAGAAACTAGGAATCGGAAGGCAAGACCTACAACAGTTATGCTACAGCTAGCCGACATATCCTATGTGCATCCAGAGGGAAAAATCGATGACATACTGGTAAAAGTTGATAAATTTATTTTTCCCGCTGATTTTATTGTTTTGGATTGTGAAGCAGATGAGCATGCACCTATCATTCTTGGGAGACCATTCCTAGAAACAAGGAGAACCTTAATCGATGTTGAAAATGGAGAACTCACAATGAGGGTGAATGACCAGCAAGTTAAACTAAATGTGTTCCAAACACTAAGGCATGTCGATGATCCAGAAGAATGCCAACTTCTTCATGCCACGGCAGAGTTTAACTTCGATGAGGAATTTAGTTACCTCGGCAACTACATTGCCGATCAAGAGGAACTTGAGAAGTATGAAGAACCGTTCGATGAGGAACAACAAGAAGAGGCAAATTGGCTAGTCAATCGACCAGGTACATACTTTGAACCATTGGATTACTCAGGTAAGGAAGGTAAGCTCGAAAAGCCCTCTATTGAACAACCACCGATTCTTGAGTTGAAACAATTGCCAGAGCAACTAAAATATGCATACTTAGGAACTGATAATACATTGCCTGTAATTATTTCCTCTAAGTTACAGCTTGAGCAGGAAAAGAAGCTGATCAAAATGTTGAAGCTACACAAAAAGGCAATAGGATGGACAATTGCCGACTTGAAGGGAATTAGCCCGGCAGTGTGCATGCACAAGATTTTGCTGGAAGATGATCACAAACCTTCAATTGAGGCCCAGAGAAGACTGAATCATGCCATGAAAGGGGTTGTAATGAAAGAAATCATCAAGTGGCTTGACGTCGGCATTATATACCCTATCTCTGATAGTACATGGGTAAGTCTGGTACAATGTGTACCGAAAAAGGGAGGTATAACGGTGGTAAGTAATGAAAACAATGAACTCATTCCAACCAGGACTGTGACCGGTTAGAGGGTTTGTATGGATTATCGAAAGCTAAACAAAGCCACTAGGAAATATCACTTCCCATTACCCTTTATTGATCAAATGCTTGACCGTCTTGCAGATAAACCCTTTTATTGTTTTATTGATGGTTATTCAGGTTACAATCAAATTGTCATAGCACTAGAAGATCAAGAAAAGACAACCTTCACATGCACATACGATACTTATGATTTCTGAAGGATGCCGTTCGGATTGTGTAACGCCTCGGCAACCTTCCAAAAATGTATGATGGCACTCTTTTCAGACATGGTCGAAGACTTTCTTGAGATCTTCATGGATGATTTTTCTATTTTTGGTAATGACTTCGACAGTTGTCTCGGCAATTTAGAGAAGATGTTGGCAAGATGTGAAGAAACTAATTTAGTCCTCAATTGGGAGAAGTGCCATTTTATGGTAGATGAAAGAATAGTGCTCGGCCACAAGATTTCATCCAAGGGAATTGAAGTAGACAAAGCCAAGGTGGACGTGATCGAGAGATTACCCCCACCAAGTTCGGTTAAAGGAATTCGAAGTTTTCTTGGACATGCAGGTTTTTACATGAGGTTCATTCATAACTTTTCTAAAATCACTAAACCCTTGTGCAATTTGCTTGAACAGGATAAAGCGTTCGATTTTGATGATTCTTGCACCCCAAGCATTTGAAACCCTAAAGAAAAAGCTTGCCTCGACACCCATTGTCGTTCCACCAGATTGGACGCTACCTTTTGAGCTCATGTGTGATGCAAGTGATTTCACGGTAGGAGCAGTCCTAGGCCAACGCACAGGTAAGACCTTCCATGTGATATACTACTCTAGTAAAACTCTTAATAGTGCTTAAGTGAATTACACAACAACGGAGAAAGAGTTACTAGTTGTAGTTTTCACATTTGACAAGTTCTGATCCTATTTGATTAGTACAAAGGTAATTGTTCATACAGGCCATTCGGTAATCAAATATCTATTTGCTAAAAAGGATGCCAAACCTCGTTGGATATTACTTTTATAAGAATTTGATATTGAAATTAAGGTCATGAAAGGAACAGAAAATCAAGTGACCGATCACTTATCACGTTTAGAACGCAATAGGGAGGAAGACGCAAATATATAGATATGTGATGCATTCCCAGATGAACAACTTTTAGTTGCCTCGACATCTCTCGATGCCACAGCAGCCCTTGATGCGCACGCCTCGGCAATTTTGGGAGCAGTTGTCACGGCAGCACATGCCTCGGTAATACCCTGGTACGCGGATTTAGTTAATTTCCTTGTTTGTGGTATTTTACCTTATGGCCTTACTCACCAAGGGAAGAAGCGGTTCCGCCATGATGCTAAGCATTACTTTTGGGACGAGCCTCTTTTGTTTAAACAATGTGCAGATCAGGTTATACGCTGATGTGTCCCTGAAGAAGAGCAATAGAATGTACTCCGGCAATGCCATTCTTCACCCTATGGAGGACATTTTGGAGGAACTCATACCGCGGCCAAAGTTTTGCAATCTGGTTTGTATTGGCCAACATTGTACAAAGATGCCCAAAACTTTTACAAGCAATGTGATCGTTGCCAGAAGACGGGCAATATCTCTAAACGACATGAGATGCCGCTCCAGAACATCATCGAGGTGGAATTGTTTGATGTATATGGGATCGATTTTATGGGACCTTTCCCATCTTCACTCGGCAACCTCTAAATTCTACTTGTCATCGACTACGTGTCTAAATGGGTTGAGGCAGCTGCAGTTCCCAACAACGATTCCAAGATCGTGCAACGATTCTTGCAGAAAAATATATTTACACGGTTTGGGACGCCGAGAGCAATTATCAGTGACGAAGGCAAGCATTTTGACAACAGACTTATTGCCAAGATGTTGCAACGCTTCGTCATATCACACAAGATCGCCACGGCATATCACCCACAGACCAGCGGGCAAGCAGAAATTTCCAACCGGAAATTAAAATGTATACTCGAGAAAGTTGTAAATCCCTCTAGGAAGGATTGGTCATTAAGACTAGATGACGCACTTTGGGCATATCGCACTGCATTCAAAACACCCTTAGGTATGTCCCCCTTCCGACTTGTCTATGGCAAAACATGTCATCTACCGGTGGAAATCGAACACAAGGCATATTGGGCAATCAAGACCGTGAATATGGATTGGGAAAGTGCCGAACAAAAGCGTTTGTTGGACCTCAACAAGATAGAAGAATTCCGTGCACTCGCCTATAACAATGCACGAATCTACAAGGAGAAAACAAAGCAATGGCATGACAAGAAACTATTGCCGTGACAATTCACACCAGGGCAACTAGTTCTCTTATTCAATTCTCGGCTAAAACTTTTCCCGGAAAAGCTGAAATCAAGATGGTTGGGACCATTCGAAGTTGTCAAACCATTCTCCCATGGTGTCGTGATAATCAAGTCCATCACTGACAAACATGAATTCAAAGTTAATGGACAAAGATTGAAACACTACAATGGTGCCCATGTGGAACGTAACAAAGAAGTGGTCACCTTAGGAGATGCATGAGCATGCTCTCCTTTCAATATTTTATTTTTATTTTTAATTTTGTCGAACTATTTAATTTTTAATTTTTTAATTTTTTATTACTTTTGATTATTTTCATTTTTAGGATAGATTTATTTTATTTTATCTTTCTTTAAGTTTAAGAATCCCTTTACACATCTTTATTTATTTTCTTTTATTAGTTTATCTTTAATTTTAATCCTTATTTGATTTGTCTTTGAATTGTAGGAAAAGAGTTCAAGATAAAGAGGAATTTTAATCCAAGAAGGAAAACATCTTCAACAAGGAAATTAATGGGCTGAATCCAAGGCTTATATAAAGCCTCCAACTTACCCTAATTAAACCCCCTTGCCGTCACCCTTCCCCTAAACCGAAACCCTCTTTTTCATCTTTCCAAAAATTAATCCCACCCACCATATTTACTACCTGTCTTTTCTATAAAACCCATCACCC
This sequence comes from Hibiscus mutabilis, assembly GCA_019671005.1. NCBI lineage: Eukaryota > Viridiplantae > Streptophyta > Magnoliopsida > Malvales > Malvaceae > Hibiscus > Hibiscus mutabilis. The sequence goes on from CM033743.1 coordinate 6,004,737, forward strand.
TTAACCTATTCCTACTTTTCATCTTGCAACTCTTTAGTTTCTTTTATTTGTTTTTACAAAACTCACAACCAATATCATCTATGGCATCCAAAATTAAATTTTTAGTTCATCCAAGTTCCTCCAAAGAACCAAGATACAAGAAGTTTGCTACACCGGTGGTTCAAGAAAGATTTCACTCCAAGTTCGAAAGCTGGAAGATTTATGAAAAACAAGGCTTTGAATACTCCAACTCTCATCAAGATTTCGACCTTGAACCATTCATCTTCGAGAGAATTGCACATCAAAAGTGGTAAATCTTTTGCCATAAATCAGAACTGGGTAACATCTCATAGGTAAGAAAATTCTATGCTCACTCACATAACCCGGATAATCCTTATGTTTTTGTTCGTGACAAGGCCATACTCATAAGCTCCGAAAACATCAACACCTTTTACGGGCTCTACATTGAGAATGACGAGCATCAAGCCTTTGTTGATCAAATCACGCCCAAGCAACTCGACAAGGTGCTTCAAGAACTCACTCAACCGGGAACTCATTGGAACGACGGTAAATACAAGGGCACGGTAAATTGCCTTCGGCTTAAACCCGAGGCAAAACTATGGAATAAGTTTGTTAAAACTTCTTTAATGCCCACCACACACAATACTATCGTTGATATACCACATCTTTTACTCATACATTCTATTTTGCATAATCGCATCATTAACAATGGAAAAATTATTTGTGATGAGATTTTTGTATGTAGCTCAAAAGATAAGGGTTCTCTTTTCTTCCCTTGCTTAATTTCTAATCTTTGCAAGGAGATGTATGTTCCAAGTGAGTCAACCGATGAAAATGCCCTACCAAAGTCCGGTTGGAATCAAGCACAAATCCGAAAGCTAATGGGAGAGGCATCGGAAAAATCCCCAAGGCCTCCAATTGCCGCAACAACTCCTGCCGCCCCGGCAATCCCTAATGCCCAAGCACCTAACGCCTGGGTAACTTGACCATCAACCCCGGGACACTTTGAAGCACTCTTGCAACCATTGGTGATCCACCTAAGGCAAATTGAAGACCGGCAACTAATGTTCATGCGGTACATGAAGGAGCACAACAATGCCATCACCCAAGTCATCCTAAAAAAGTACCTGGACAATCGTGTGTCGTTCTCAGTCTTTCCTACCGAGGTTCTTGCCCCGACAACCAATGAAGCAGTCGTCACGGTAACCGCAACAGATGATGCCGCGACAACCTACATCGTTCCTGCACAAGCAGATGCCACGAGAACCAACCCTGAAGATGCCACGGCAACCAAAGCTAAAGATATCCCGGCAACCACTGCAAATGCCAAAGGTAAAGCACCTATGCCCGAATTAACTCCTACAAAATCATTGTCTAATTTTTTAGATTCGGACGAGTCCTCCATTGCACTAACAAAGACCGCACCAATTAAATCCTCTAAGCAAAAAACCAATGACATTGATGAAGAGGACGATGAGGACAACCCCGTACGAGGATCGAATCCACCATCGGCAACAAGGAAACAACCATCGCGTTCAAGCAAGAGAATCAAGACACCGACCAAAAGGAAACTAATCATCCATGACGATAAACTCTCGGAGTAAGTTCTCGTTTGCATTTTTTGTTATTTTTATTTAATACATGCATTGAAGATAATTCCTTACTCGAGTTTAGGGGGGATTGTTATTAGTAGTTACCATGTTTAGTTACATTCATCTTAAGTATTACATTTAGGATACATAAATTGCTTGCCATGCCTTTAGTTGGAACAAGAATTGCCTAGATTTGATGAATATCCGATGATGACTTTGCCAATGCACTTAATTGATAGAATTTTTATTCTAGGATAACCATGGAAAAACTTAGAATTTTACTATAATGCTAAATTTGATGAAACACTGTTGCGGTTTGATTGATTTAAGGAATTCTAGTGAACTTAGGTTGATAATTAACAAAATTGGGGATTAGAATAAAAATTGGATGAATGCTATAGGTGCCCGAAATTGGCTCTAGCATGTACTGAAAAATTGATCGCTAGAGGTGCCCGAAATTGGCTCTAGCATGTGCTAAAAAAGTTGATCGCTAGAGGTGCCTGAAACCGGCTCTAGTATGTGCTAAAAAATTGATCGCTAGAGGTGTCCGAAACCGGCTCTAGTCGAATAAATTAATTAACTTAAGAAAACTAAAAACAAAACACTAGAGGTGCCCAAAACTGGCTCTAGTTAAAACATGTTAAAAAGAACCCAATGAAGTAATTTGAAAACCTCTTGTTTGTATAGAATCTGAAAAATCAACTTGCACACAACTTCGCACACACTCACAAGCATTATAGTTTGATTCTGAGTAACTCCTAAGTTTTCCGAAAAATGAAAAGCCAATCATAATTTGTGCCCCGGTTCTGATAATTGAAATCAAGTTCAAAGCTAAGTTTGTGAAAATTGAAGTCTTGGCAGGTAATTATTTGGTTGCATTGCTTGAGGACAAGTAATAGTTCGAGTTTGGGGGTGTGATAAGTGTTCAAAAGTACTATTTTTCTTACCCTTTTTACTCATATTATTGTTAGACTTAGGCTCATATTAGTTGCATAATTAGCCATTCATGCATTAATCCATGTTTCCTTCCAACATTGAGCTTGATTACATAACTTGGTAGTTTTTGTGGGAAAAGATGTTGCTTTGGTGTGTTTTGTGTGTATGTGCATGATCACTTGCCAAAGCAAGGCTAGAGCTAGTTGCTAGGGCAATGCATGAAGGAGATGCCGAGCTAGTTGTCAAGGCAATGCATGAAGGAGACGCTGAGCCAGTTGCCAGGGCAATTGTCGACAAAGAATAAGTTGATATGGTAGTCGAAAATGATGACTAAACAAGCCCAAGATCCCAAAGGAGTTTGATTTCCATGAAGAGATTAAAGAAGAATTAAATTCCAAGAAGATAGGAGAAGTTCTAGAAGGAATATAATTATAATAAAGAATTATATTCTTTATAGATAATTTAATTCTAACTTAATTTTCTCCTCAAAGAAGGACTTTGACCTGACCCTATAAATTAGAGGCCATGCCGTCAACTCCAAAGGGGGGAGAGAGAGGAGAGAATTTTCGACAAGCATCTAAGGCAAGGAGGATTTTGACAAGCTTCATCTTTCATCTTTTTCTTTCTTGTTCAATTAGGTTCATGCTAGGGATTCTTTATCTCGTGTTTCTTTGGAACCTAGCCATGAACTAAATCTATTTGGCTAAGGTTATTGTGTCTTGTGGTTGTAAGAAACTATTGGATTTTGTTTAGGTAATAAGAGTTTGCACTTTTCTATTCAAGGTTTATTCATTCTTGGTTCTTATTCTTGTTTGCGAGTGAATTGGGAGAGGATCTCGTAACTTCATCTATTTATCTAATATCGGGAGAATTAGATTCAATAAATGAATGAATATGATCTTTATTCAATCTATTGATGTTGAAGATTAATCCGGCTTAGGAATAAGTTAAGGATTTCAACGGCTAAGAGGAGCGCAAGATTGGTTGTTGTTCACCCTTGATTCACGTAGGGATGTATTATCAAGGCATGCACAATTAGCTAGAGTTTCGACTTAGGGATAAGAAGAAACCATTGAAGAACGCTCTGCCGAACCTTGAAGGTTGCTGCCCAGACGCCCAAGTAGTTGCCCAACTAGTCGCCCAGGCAACCATCGATTAGTTGCCAAGGTAACCCCGTTATGCAAGTTGCCACGACAATTGAGTTTCCCTTGCACTCTTTTACCAAGACGATCCAACCGGCTATCACACCTCAACTCATGATAACCTAGCCTATCTCTCTCATTTAATTACATCGCCTTTTATTTATTTGCTTTCTAGATTAGTTATTAGTTAAAACTCCTATAATCTTCTACTTGTGTTTTCTTTTACTTTTTACAGTGCAAGAGCCTAGATTCTTGAAGTGGCACCAATCCATGTGGAGACGATATCTTTTATACTATAACTTGCAACGTGTATACTTGCACAATTGCGTAGCACTTATTACGCGTAACACTTTACGTTCATCTTTCTCTATGTATATCCCGTAGACGGTGTTGATGGTGTCGGCATCAACAGGGATAGCCCTGCCACGAACATAGACATAGGGATTGTTTGGGTTAGGAGAATGAGCATAAAATTCTCTTACCCATGATACATTGCTGCCCTTTGGTTGATGGCAAAGGATTTGCCACTTGTGATGCTTGATGAGTTGAAAGATGAATGCATCAAGGCCGAGTTTCTTGTCGGAGATGTTGTAGTCGAATCCTTGCTCCTTCTATACCCTGCGGTTTGCAAACTTTGCTTGATATTTCTCCTCAATTTTTGTTGTTGCAAAGTGGCAGAATAGTGGTTCCTTGGATGAACTTGGGTGATCCATAGTTTTGAGATTTTTGGCCATGGTGGTTGTGGTTGGAAGAAAAAAAAAAGAAAATAAAAGAAAACTTGAGAGTTCAAAGAGTAGAATGGAGAGTTGATGGAGTTGAAAGTTTGAATGTGAAGTTGGATATGGGAATGGTGAGTTTCGACTAATGGTAGGAAAGAAAAGAAAGTAGGAAAAAATGATGAAATTAAAAGATGATGAGGGGATTGGTTGGGGTATGCGACAAAGGGTATTGGGTGGTTTTAGAGGGATAGGCGGCTAGGGTAATAGAAGGGGTGAAAATTAGGGTAAAAGTTATTACTCACATAGGCCTTTGTAATCCCTTAAAATCAGCCCATTATTCCCTCTTTAAATGCAAACTTCACTTTTTTAATCCAACTCCTCCTTGTCTTGAACTCTTTTCCTAAAATTCAAACACAAATAAAAAGATAAGCATTAATTAAAAAGATAAATATGGAAAATTAAAATTAAACATCCTAAAACAAATATGGAAAGATAAGACTTAAAATTTAAAGGACGAAATAAAAATAAAAAAAAATAAGTCCAAAATTAAAAACAAAACTAAAAAGTAAAAAAATACTAAAGGAGAGCATGATTATGCATCTCCTAGAGTAACCACTTCCTTGTCTCGCTCAACATGGAAGCCGGCATAGTGCTTCAATTTTTCCGTTAACTTTGAATTCATGTCTGTCAATGGTGGACTTGATTAGCACGACACCATGGGAGAATGGTTTTACTACTTCGAATGGCCCAGACCATCTTGATTTTAGTTTTTTCGGAAAGAGTTTTAACCGAGAATTAAAGAGAATAACTAATTGCCCAGGCAAAAATTGTCGTGGTAATAACTTCCTATCATGCCAACGCTTCGTTTTCTCCTTGTAAATTTTCGTGTTGTCGTAGGCTATGGCACAAATTTCTTCAATCTCATTGAGGTCCAATAATTGCTTTTGACCTGCACTCTCCTAATCCATGTTAACGATTTTAATTGCCCAATAAGACTTATGCTCGATTTTTACCGGTAAGTGGCAAGTCTTTCCATAAACAAGTCTGTAAAGTGACATACCTAAAGGTGACTTGAATGCTATTTGATAGGCCCACAGTGCTTCATCAATTCTTGTGGACCAATTCTTTCGAGAAAGATTAACAACTTTTTCAAGTATAACATTTAATTCACGGTTGGAAATCTCGGCTTGCCCGTTTGTCTGTGGATGATATGCCGAGGCAATTTTGTGTGTTACTCCAAATTACTCCAACATCTTGGCAATTAACCTATTGTCGAAGTGTGTACCCTCATCGCTGATAATTGCCCTTGGTGTCCCGAATAATGTGAATATGTATTTCTTCAAGAATTTTTGCACGGTCTTTGAATCGTTTCTAGGTACTGCAGCTGCTTCAACCCATTTAGAAACATAGTCAATGGTACGTAAGATGTAGAGATTGTTGAAGGAGGATGAGAAAGGCCCAATGAAATCAATACCTCACACGTCAAATAGCTCGACTTCAAGGATTTTCTATAACGGCATCTCATGTCGCCTAGAAATATTGCCCGTTCTTTGACATCGATCACACTGCTTGTAAAATTCTTGAGCATCTCTGTAAAGTGTAGGCCAATAAAAGCTGGATTATAGGACTTTGGCCGCGGTGCGTGTTCTTGCAAAAAGGCCTCCATAGGGTGAAGAGTGACATTGCCGAAGCACATTGTCATGTTCCTCCTCGGGAACACATCATCTTATCACTTGATCTGCACATTGTTTAAACAAAAAAGGCTCATCCCAATAATAATGCTTAGCATCATGTCAGAACCGCTTCTTTCCTTGGTGAGTAAGATTATAAGGCAAAATACCACTGGCCAAAAAAATAACTAAATCAACATACTAGGGCGTTACTGAAGCAACTAGTAATTTCTCATATGCGAATGTGTCATGGATCTCTAAGGAGTTTGAATCGTCATTGTCTTTTTCCAACCTTGATAAGTGATCGGCAACCTGGTTCTCTATTCCTTTCATGTCCTTAATTTCGATGTCAAACTCTTGTAAAAGTAAGATCCAACGAATTAAGTGAGGTTTGGCATATTTCTTAGCAAATAGGTACTTAATTGTCGAATGATCAGTATGAACAATTACCTTAGTACCAATCAAGTAGGAACGAAACTTATCGAATGCAAATACTATCGCTAGTAATTCTTTCTCCGTGGTGGTGTAATTTGATTGTGCGTCATTTAGAGTTTTACTAACGTAGTAAATTACATGAAAAATCTTACCTTTGCGCTGCCCTAAAATAGCCCCTACCGCGTAATCACTTGCGTCACACATAAGTTCAAAAGGTAAGGTTCAATCGGGTGGTACCACAATAGGTGCTGAAGCAAGTTGCTTTTTCAGGGCTTCAAATACCGTAGCACAAGATTCATCAAAGTTGAAAGCCTTATCCTGTTCAAGCAAATTGCACAAGGGTTTAGAAATTTTAGAAAAATTATGAATAAACCTCTTGTAAAAACCTGCATATCCGAGGAAACTTCGGTTTCCTTTGACTGAAGTTGGTGGTGGCAATCTCTCAATCACGTCCACTTTAGCTCTATCCACTTCGATTTCTTTGGATGAGATTTTATGGCCGAGCACAATACCTTCGTCCACCATGAAATGTCACTTCTCCCAATTTAGCACTAGGTCAGATTCTTCGCATCGTGACATTACCTTCTCCAAATTACCGAGGTAATTGTCGAAACTATCCCCAAATACCAAAAAATCATCCATGAATATTTCGAGGAAGTCTTCCACCATGTCGGAGAAAATTGCCATCATGCATCTTTAAAAGGTTGTCGGGACATTGCATAAACTGAATGACGTCATTCGAAATACATACGTACCATATGGGCATGTAAAAGTGGTCTTTTCCTGATCATCCGGTGCTATGGCAATTTGGTTATAACCTGAGTAACCATCAAGAAAACAATAAAAAGATTTCCCTGCAAGATGGTCAAGCATTTGGTCAATAAAAGGTAAAGGGAAGTGATCTTTTCTAGTAGCGTTATTCAACTTTCGATAATCCATACAAACCCTCCAACCGGTCACAGTTCTAGTTGGAATGTGTTCATTGCTTTCGTTACTTACCACTGTTATACCTCTCTTTTTCGGTACACATTGTACCGAACTTACTCATGTACTGTCAGAGATAGGATATATGATACCAGCACCAAGCCACTTGATGATTTCCTTCCTCATGACTTCCTTCATAGCAGGGTTAAGTCTCCTACGTGCCTCAATTGCCGATTTATGATCATCCTCCAAAAGGATTTTGTGCATACATACCGCCGGGCTAATTCCCTTCAAGTCGACAATTGTCTATCCGATTGTCTTCTTGTGCAACTTTAACATATCGATCAATTTCCTTTCCTGTTCAGGCTGCAACTTAGAAGAAATTATCACGAGTAATGTGTTATCGATTCCCAAATAAGCATATTTCAATTGTCTGGGTAAAGATTTCAATTCAAGAATAGGAGGTTGCTCAATAGAGGGTTTTTCTATTTTACCTTCCTTGCCTGAGTAATCTAATGATTCAAAGTACGTACCTGGACGACTTGCTATCCAGTTTGCTTCATCTTGCTCATTGTCGTCTTGCTCTTTAATTTCTTTAGGTTCGGCAATACAATTACTGAGCCAATTGTCGAGGCAATATTCATCTATTCTAAATTTGAATTCGATGGTAGCTTGGATGACTTGACACTCCTCTAGATCATCATCATGCTTGAGAGTTTGGAAAACATTCAACTTTACTTGATGATCGTTCACTCTCATAGTGAGTTCTCCCTTTTTAACATCGATTAGGGTTCTTCATGTTGCTAGAAATAGTCTTCCAAGGATAATAGAAGCGAACTCGTCTACTTCGCAATCCAAAACAATAAAGTCAGTGGGAAAAATAAATTTATCAACTCTTACCAGTAATCCTCGATTTTTTCCTCTAGATGCACGTAAGATCTGTCTGCAAGTTGAAGCATCACTGTAGTTGGCCTCGCCTTCCCTATTCCCAATCTCTGGAAAATAGATTTCGGCATGAGGTTTATGCTTGCTCCAAGATCACACAAGGCTTTACCGATATAGTGATTTCCGATAGCGCATGGTATGGTGAAACTGCTGTGATCCTTAAGTTTAGGTGGCATGCAGTTGTGTAGCATTGCCATGCATCCTTTTGTTACATCACTGTTTCAAACTCACCTAGCCTTGTTCGCTTAGAGACAATGTCTTTAAGGAACTTGGCGTAGTTCGGCATTTGCTCTATCGCTTCTACCAACGGCAAATTGATGTGAACTTGTTTCAAGATGTCTAGGAATTTCTTGAATTGATATTCTTGCTGCTGCCATTTCAAACTTTGTGGGAATAGAGGTGGAATTCAGATATGCTCTTCCTTCTTTTTTGGTTTCAACTTTTCATCGTTAATTTCTCGGGCATCAGGAATTGTCGGGGTAATTAGAACTGCATTGCCTTCGGGAATTGCCGGGGCAATTGTCGATTCATCAATTTTAGTGTCTTTTTGCATATGAGATTGTTCTGCTGGTTTAGTGTTCTCCTTTGGGTCTTCCTCAAGCTTTCGACCACTCCGAGTGATGATTACCTTACATTGCTCATGGCCTACTCCTTTTGCGACCTCAGTATCGCTAGGTAGTCCGTCAAGGGGTCTTGAATTCAAGTTTTGAGTGAATTGCCCTACTTGTGTCTCTAATGATTTCAAGGTTGCCTCTTGATTTTGCAATCTCATCTCAGTCCTATTAATGAAAACGTCAGTCCTTTTCATGAAACTACTATTCTCAACCGTATAAGATTCAGTTTTTAACATAAAAGCATTGAGAGAATTTTCCAAAGAACTAGATTGTATCGATTGTGGCTGCGGCATCTGTTGTCGTGGCATGTTCTGCTGGAATCCTGATGCTTATGTACTCTGATTGTTCTAATTGAGAGAGTTGTTCGGATTGCTCCATGAGAAATTCGATTGCTTCCTCCATGCTAGATTGTAGGTGTTGGACGTCATATTGTTGTTCCGGTTGTAGTTTCCAACATAAAAACTTGATTCTGGGTTCTATAAACACTCAGAAGAATCATGGTTACCATTACATAAATCACAAATTGAATCTACTACCTTGATCTCATGTGTTTGCTTGGCCACTGCATATTCTTAACCAAATTGGTTAGTGTGGCCAATTGTGCAACAATTGATCCCGATGAATCAAACTCGTTTATCGTGGTATTTTGTCTGACTATTATTCTTCGGGTAGTTGGAAATTGATAGTCGTTCTTGGCAAGACGGTTTAGAATCTCTATTGCCTCCTCAGGTGACTTGTCAAGCAGTATTCCATTTACCGAGGCATCTAGCATCATCCTTGTCGGCGTATTCACTGAGTTGTAGAACATCATACTTGTATCCATAATGGAAATTTGTGCATAGGACATTTGTGTAAAAGCTCTATATATATCTCTCCCAAGCCTCGTACATGGATTCATCATCTGTCTGCCAAAAAGAGGTAATTTCGTTACACAATTTAGCAGTCATATTTGTATAACTAAATCTAGCAAGGAAATCACGACATAAATCTGTCAAAGATCCTATAGATCCGGATGGAATACTATTCAACCACGATTTCGCCCTATCCCTCAATGAATAGGAGAATAATTTCAGCCTTAGGACATCCTCATGGACTCCTTGTAGTTTGAATGAATTGTAAATCTCCAGGAATGATTTAAGATGTTGTCGGGCATCTTAGGTCGTTGAACCACCAAATTGACCAATTGTGTTGATCATGTTGAACATCACAGGTTTTAATTCAAAGTGAGCGACTTCTATTTCAAGTGTGACAACTCCTGGATTGAGATCGTTGAGATCCTCCTCTAAGTAGTCTCGGATTGGTCTATTCCTAACATGCATTGGTTGTTCGATTTGAGCTCCTTATTCTATTGCCATATTATTTTGATTGTCGTTTGGGACAATAGGATATGCCATTACTGCTCTTTGCTCACGTCTTCTCCTATAAATAACTTGTTCTATTTCAGGTTCAAACGGATATTCTGATGATGTTGGTCTAGCCCTGGTCATACACAAATGCAAAACCAAAATTCTAAGTCCCTTGAAACCGAAAAGTAAACAAAACAAAAAGAAATAAATGTGCAAGAATTTAAAAACAAAGTTGCTATTGCCAATCCCCAGCAACGGCGCTAAAAATTTGTTGTGTGTTTAGAGTGCTTCGCAATTGGTGCAAGTGTACACGTCGTAAGTTATAGTATAGATTAGATATCGTCTCCATAAGGATTGGTGCTACTTCAGGAATCTAACTTCTTGCACTGTAAAAATAAAAACACAATTGATAATAGGTGTTAATTTTGACGAGTAAAGTAAAAGAGTAATTAAATTAAAGAGAGATGTAATCAAATAAGAAAGAGTAGACTGTGTTATCGGTAGTCGTGGAGTGATGATTGAATGGACTGTTGTGGTAATTGAGTAGTAGTCGGATTGCCAGGGCAATTCTTCTGTGATTGCCTGATCGGATTGCCTGGGCATTACTTCCGCGATTGCCAGGGCAATTAAGAATGGGTCGATTGCTTGGGCAATTGGACGATAACTTCCAAAGTTCGGAAAAGCGTTCTTCAATTATTCCTCATTATCCCTAACGCGAAATACTGTTAATTCTGCATGCATTGATAATACATCCATGTGTGAACCAAGGATGAACAACAACCAATCTTTTGCTCCTCTTAGCTGTTGAAATTCACAACTTATTCCTAAGTCGAATTAGTCTTCACCATCGGTTGATTGAATAAAGACCATGCTCATTCGTTTCTTGAATCTGACTATCCCGATATTAGATAAATGGATAAATTCACAAGATCCTCTCCCAATTCACTCGCAATAAAAAATTAAGAACCAAAAATGAACAAACTTTGAATTAAAATTGCAAACTCAAATACCTAAACAAATCCAATCGTTATCACAACCACAAAAACACAATAACTCAAGCCAATTAAATTTAGTTCATGGCTTGGTGCAAAATAAACACAAGAAAGATAAAGAAAATGTCGACAACCTCTCCCTCTTTTCCACTCTTGTGACGGCTTGATCTCCTCTTTATAGGGGATGGTTAGGTCAAATTCTTCTTATATTTGGAAAGTATGAATTTAAATTGGCATTGAATGTAAAGGAGATACATCTCTTTTATTTATTTACTTTCCAAATATTTCTTCTAAACTTTTTGGGAATTAATCTCCTTTTGATTTCTTCATAGAATTTCAATTCTTCTAAGATTTATTCCCATAAAATCGGCAACCACATCTTCTTGTCATTAATTGTTGCGGCAATTGCTTCTGCAATTTCCTCCTTACTTGGGCAATTTGATCCTGCACACACAAAACATACACTAGCAACACCTTTTTCTACGAAAATTAACCAATTTATGTAATCAAGCATAGCGATGAAGGAAACAATGAAATTATGCATGAATGACTAAATATGCAACTAAAACGAGCCTAAGTCTAGCAATAATTAAGAGTAAATAGGATAAAAATATAGTACTTTTACACACTTAACAAGTCCGAAACATAGGTAGGGCATTCATCAGTGACAACTACGGTCGCAGGTTTTCCCGAACAGGCTGAATGACTCGTGCATTTTTTCTCATAATAGGCTCCACACCCTTTGCTGAATTTGTATAGACCAGGGCCTACGGCAGATCCCAATGACGAAAATGGGGCTTGCGTCACCCTACCTCTATAGCCACAGGAACTACCTAGGTACATATTGAAGAAGAAGAAAAATAGGTGATCTTGTTTTCGGTTTTAGCATGTCCCACTTAACTTAAAAATTGGATAACTAATATTCAGTTTGTTAAGGGCAGTTATTGGCCTATAAAAACCTTTGGTAAAAAGGTACTGGCCCAGATATTATCATTTGTGTAGCCTACATTGAAAAAACCCCAATTCTCTTCTTTCGTGTTCTTTTTCCAGTTCTGTTTGGCTGAGTTTTCTTTTCTTTCTTCTTCAGCTTTTCTATAATTTTCATGAGAAAATCTCATCATGGTATCATTCGCCTTCTGATTCTGTTTTTTTATCGCTTCCTCCGCATCGTCTTTCTCTGTGATTCGTTCTTACGTGTATTGTTCTCTGGCTTTCGTATGGCGATTATTGAAATTGATTCGTCTCACCAGAATGATGCGGTTGAGCAACTTACAGCCACCGCCTCTAATGCCGATCAGTCGTTCGTTAACAAGCAAGTCAACATTAGGTTAGATGATTCTAATTTTCTTCTCTGGAAGCAGCAGGTAATTTTCATGATTCGCGGTTATGACCTAGAACATTATTTGGATGAATCAACGCCAGTTCCTTCAAAGGTGATCACCAGTTCTGATGGGAAACTCGTGTCGGTTCAAAAAGGAGGATTGCTCATTGGCCTCCTGGTTATTGTTCACGATAAGCCCTAACATCTTACCTCAGCTGGTTGGGGCTGAGTCCACTGCTGCCATTTGGAATACGGTCTTGAAATTGTATTCCAATATGTCTACCACGAAGATTATGAATCTTCACTGTCATCTTCGTACACTGAAGAAAGGATCTCTCTCGATTCGTGATTACATTACCCAGATCAAGGAGATCTGTGACCTTCTAGCTACCAGTGGCAGTCCAGTGTCAGAAGTTGAGCAAATTGCAACTGTTCTTAATGGTTTGCCTTTTGAATTTGAGCCCTTTGTTGCAGCAATTACTGTCAGTCGTGAACCGTTTACGTTGGAGTCTGTTACGTCAGTGTTGATGGATGTTGAATCAAGGCTTTTTGATCCGATGCGATTGCCTATAGGAATCAACTTTACTCACTATAGTTTTGATAAGTTGCCTACGGTTACGATTCTAATCGTATTGGTCCTCATTCGTTGTCTGATAACGAGAATCAGGGTTCTCGTGTTGTTGACCAATCTGTGGGGTATTCTGGTAACAAAGGTCATCCTCGCTCTTAGTGTCAGCTGTGTGGTAAACTGGGGCACTTAGCAGATTGTTGCTGGCACCGTTTCAACAAAAACTTTAAAGGAATTTCGAATCAACAGATGCCTTCGGCACCTGTGACTCAGGCTAATCTTTGTCATTATGGTGCTGATACTGTGGCAACATGTTATAATCCTTTATGAGTGATCTTGTAGTTTCTGCTGCTACCCCAGCTGATGCAGCAGACGATACGGCTCAGATTAATTCGTTGGTTGCTCAAGGAGTCCTTACTCTGAGTGACTACTGGTATCCTGATTCGAGTGCTACACACCGTGTCTCCATTGCTCATCATGAAGGTGCGTCTAGCTCTTCATATTCAGGTAAAGGTAAAGTGTTTCTTGGAGATGGTTCTGCGTTAAATATTACTAATATAGGACGAGCCTCTATATCTACTTCTTCTAGGCAATTGGTAATTGAGCATTTGTTGTGTGTTCCTCAAATCACTAGGAACTTGTTATCTGTTTCACGTTTTGCTAAAGACAATACTGTGTTTTTTGAATTTAATGCTAATAAGTGCTTTATGAAAGATGAGGCCACTGGGGCTATTCTGCTAGATGGGCATTTGGACGCTGGTTTGTATCGCTTCAACTTTCAATCTTGTACTTCTTTAACTATTCCTACTTGTCATGTCACTGCTGCTCATGATTCTGTTAGTTCTTCAGCATCTCAGTCCACTTATTGGTTATGGCATCGAAGAAGGCTTGGACATCCTTCACCTCAGATTGTTAGTTTAGTTCTGAATAAACCTGTGCCTCTTGATAAGAATGTCTGTTATAATACTTGTCAAGTGAGCAAGAGTCATAAACTTCCATTTGCTGATTCTGTTACTGTCTATAATTCTCTATTTGAACTTGTTGAATCTGATGTTTGGGGACCTGCCCCTGTCAAGTCTTGTGGATACAGATATTATGTTTTCTTTGTTGATATGTATAGTCAAAATACATGGGTGTTTTTGCTGCATAACAAAGCTGAAGTGTCCACTGCTTTTCAAATGTTTTTTGCTATTGTTCGAAATTAATTTTCTGCTAATATTATATCGCTTCAAACAGATGGTGGGGGTGAGTTTTGAGCTTTAGAACCTGAACTAGCTAAGTTAGGGATCCAGCATAGGGTTACTTGACCTCATACCTCTCAACAAAACGGCGTGATTGAAAGGAAGCATAGGCATCTTGTAGAAACCTCTCTTACTCTTTTGGCTCAAGCTTTGGTTCCCCTACACTACTGGTCCTTTGCTGTCTTAAGTGCAGCCTATTTGATTAACAGGATGCCCACACCTGTCTTTAATGGTCTTTCCCCTCATCAAAGACTATATGGTAGGATGCCTGACTATAAATTTCTTAAGGTCTTTGGTAGTCAATGCTTTCCATGTCTTAGTCAATACAATGCTCATAAGTTTGACTATAAATCCAAGCCATGTGTTTTCTTAGGCTACTCTCCTAAACACCATGGCTATCAATGTATGGCTGATGATGATCGTATATATGTCTCCAAGCATGTAAAGTTTAATGAGGATGTTTTTCCTTTTGCTTTGGCTACTGCTTCTAAACAATCTGCTGCATCAAACAATTTTTAATCTAATGATTTTCCTTTAGCTCAAGGTCATACTAATTCAGCTTCTGCTCTTGTGGCTCATGCCATACCTACTGTATCACTTGGTGATCATGCAGCTCATGTTGAGTCGGACACAGTCTCCACTTCAGTGCCATCTTCAGTAGTATCTGATAATGGCGTTATAGCCTCCCTGCTGCCGAGTCTTCTTTACCTACATATATGCATGGTTCTTCTGTTCCTTCTACTGATCTATCTTATTTTAATGGAGCCAATTTTGCTGCTGAGTTTTCTGGGAAGTAGCAAACTCAGACTGAGGTACACCAACCTGTTTCCTCCTGCCCTATTGTTAGTCCTCTGAGTAAACATCCTATGGTTACTAGAAGCAAGGCAGGCATATTTAAGCCTAAGGTTTATAATATTGAGTGTCACTCTACGCTTGTCAATGTTCGAGAAGCTTTATAGGATCCTCAATTGTCTGGTGCAGTTCATGTAGAATTTGATGCCTTGATGGCTAATCAAACTTGGGATCTGGTCAAGCTTCCTGCTGGTCGAAAGGCTATTGGTTCAAAGTGGTTGTTTAAAGTGAAGCTCAATTCTGATGGCACTGTGAATCGTTACAAGGCTAGGCTCGTTGCTAAGGGGTACTCCCAAATTCCTGGCTTTGATTTTATGGAGACTTTCAGCCCAGTAGGAAGGTTCTTTACAGTAAATGTCTTGCTCTCTCTAGCTGTTACTTATAACTGCATCAGGTTGATGTTAATAATACTTTTCTTAAGGGTGAGTTAGAAGAGGATGTTTACATGAATCAGCCTGTAGGGTTTGAACAAAAAGACGCTGATGGCTCTGTCTTGGTTTGCAAGTTAAAGAAAGCCCTCTATGGTCTTCGGCAAGCACCTCAAAATTGGTTTCATAAACTCAAGACCTTTTTTTGTTCTCTTGGTTTTTATTCCTCTAATGCTGACACATCTTTATTCATCAATCGTTCCAGTTCTGCTTCAACTTATATTGCAGTTTATGTTGATGACATCTTGCTAACTGGTGCATCTTCGACATACATTGCTGAGGTAATTCAGGCGCTGCAGGATAAGTTTTCTCTTAAAGATCTTGGTCAACTTTAGTATTTTTTGGGCATTGAGGCTGTTCGAAATGAAAATGGCTTGTTTCTTTGTCAAAAGAAGTTTGTTGATGAGGTATTGGACAAGCATAACATGCACAGTACTAAATCTGTGGATTCTCCTATGGCCATATCTCCTAAACTCAGCAAGGACACTGATCATGATTATGCCAATGCACCACAGTATCGTAGTGTGGTTGGGGCTTTACTTTACATTTGTCATACGAGACTGGACATTGCCTATGCTGTCAACAAAGTGGCTCAATTTATGCAACATCCTGAGGATGCTCATTGGTCTGCTGTTAAACGAATTTGCGTTATCTTCAGGGTACTTCTGATCATGGTATATGGTTTGCTAAGCAGGATGCGCACCTCGATTTGCAATCTTTTTCTGATGCTGATTGGGGCAGTGATGTCGATGATCAAAAGTCAATTTCTGGTTTCTGCACTTTTCTAGGTTCACACTTGCTTGCTTGGAGTTCGAAAAAACAAAAGTTCGTCTCTCGATCTACTGCCGAGGCAGAAAATCACAGCCTTGCAGATGCTGCTTCTGATATTGTGTGGATTCAGGCTTTACTCTCTGACATGGGAGTGGACCTTTCTTGTATTCCAAAGTTGTGGTGTGACAACACTAGTACGGTGGCTATGGCTGCCAACCCAGTTTTGTATGCGAAAACAAAGCATGTAGAGCTTGATTTGCATTTTATTCGTGAAAGGGCTTTGACTCGACAACTTGAAGTCAACTACATTCCTGCCGAACACCAGATTGCAAATGTTCTGACTAAACCATTATCCATCTTTCGTTTTCAAATGTTACGGCGTCAGTTGACAGTTTGGTCTACTCGACAAATTCAGAATAAAGAAGAAGCAGAAGAGGAAGGAAAAAGCAGGGTGAATATTGAAGAGGAAAAATTGGTGATCTGTTTTTCGGTTTTAGCATGGCCCACTTAACATATTGGATAACTAATATTCAGTTTGTTAAGGGCAGTTATTGGCCTATAAAAACCTTTGGTAAAAAGGTACTGGCCCAGATATTATCATCTGTGTAGCATACATTGAAAAAACCCCAATTCTCTTCCTTCGTGTTCTTTTTCCAGTTCTATTTGGCTGAGTTTTCTTTCCCTTCTTCAGTTTTTCTGTAATTTTCATGAGAAAATCTCATCAGTACACACAAAAAAGAGTTAGATTTCAAGAAATAACTAAACATTGTATGAGAAACAAAAAATGTGTAAATTAAATGGTTTGAAACATTCTACATGCCGACCATTACCATCACTTCCGGCCCCTGTGGGGCTGCCATACCACATTGCTACGGAATGGGACCAACCATACTCAGATGATGCCAATGAGGCATTAATGAGCTTAGGGTAGAATCCGTGACAGCCGTTGAATAAAACTGAAAAAGTGGCTGCGAAAGTTAAAAGGAAGAACGTGTTTTGAAGTGGAGTAAAAGCCATTGATTCTCTGATCATAGAAAGTGAAGAAACCAGTGATTAGCAGTTTTTGGTGATGGATTTAGCGGATGAAGGGCTGGATATTTATGGAGGAAAGGCTGGTGCATGGTTTCTAATGCAACCACTTGTTGGATGACACCTATACATATGATAGGAGGGTTTAGGCATTTTTTTCTTGTAATTTATGTTATTTTTTCGACGGAATTATTGTTTCATCACAAATTAAATTGACATTTTTTATTGTTTCCGACGGAACCATTGTTCTATCGTAAATTAAATTGGTATTTTTAATTGTTTCTGACGGAACTATTGTTCCATCACAAATTAAATTAGTATTTTTAATTGTTTCCGATGGAACCATTATTCTGTCACAAATTAAATTGTCGTTTTTTATTAAAATCAAAAGAAATTTCCGACGGATAGAACAATTCTGTTGAATACTACAACCTAGATCAAAATTTTGTGACAGAATATTTTATTTCCATCAATAAATTGTGACGGATTTTAAATTTGTCGGAATTTTTCCTGCAGTAAATCATTTTTTTTTTGTAGTGTAACGTGTATACTAAGAAACTTCCATTATTGTTGATGCCTTACCCTATAAATCCCATTATCAAGTGAGTTTTATCAAAAGTATAATGAAAATATACTCTCCAAGGACACCCACATTTTCCCACGGCCTTGGTTTATAACCTGATTCAGCTGAATCACAAATAGCTCTGCCAACCCCTGTCTAGGCCTACTTGGCCCTAAAGAAACCGAACTCGATCTCCTTATCTATAATCGAAATGACTTAATAACCAAGCATACGCAACGATATCGAACTGATGAAACCTTTAGCAAATAAACAAAATCTGCATAATCGAACAAAACATACAGAAATGCAATCAAACGTGACTGTTAATGAACTCCCATGCTATAATGTTGCTTGCATGCATGCATACATACAAACCTATTCATCACTTATCATGATTCGGAACATATTTCGAAACAAACAGTAAAAAACAATAAACCATTAACACGAAGAAAGACAAAAGAAAAGCTTGAAAAACTATGAAAAGGGGCAATGAGAATAGCTGCATAATGCCATATTTTATTACTATCAAATAATATATACAATCAAACTTAAGTTGACATGAAGATAGAAAGGGAAAAGACAAAGCTAGGGTTACCTCAAAGTAATCCCCCAAGAAAATCAATTTTTACCTTTTGATTTTAATGTCATTTAAGCCGCGTTACATGATGTATGAACAGAAGAGACGTTCAGATTTAAGCACCCTCGCTACAAGAAATTTATAATATTGTAACAATCATTAAAAGTACTAAATTTGTCACGATATATTTATTTTGATAAATTTTGTTTGTTAGTATGTTTATTAGAACAACCCCGTCATGTAAATAGGTTGTAAACGAACCGAACGTTCAGCGAACCGTTCGGCAAAAAGTTTGTTTATTTATTAAATGAACGAACATGAAAAATATTTTTTGTTCGCTTAATTAAATGAACGAACACGAACAAAGGGCTTGTTCGTTCATTTATGTTCGTGAGCATTCGGTAATTCGTTCTTTTATGTTCGTTTTAATTTATTCACATATGTCTAGGGGTGAGCATTAGATCGAGTTGAGTCAAAAAAATTCGAGTTATTCTGTAATATCCCAATTTTTTTTTAGTGACCAAAATGTAAATTTTGAAAGTTTTGGGGTTAAAGTGTAAACTTTGGAAAAGTTTAGGGACCAAAGTGTAATTTTCAAAAGTTATGTATTTTAACCCCGTAAATGAATAGTTTACCCCCAAGAATGACGTTTTCTTGTTACTCGGATTTTTCGTACGGATTTTGTATCATTGGCTATAAAGCGATAAAGTTTGGAAGAATATTCGGATAATCAAATCGAATCGAATATCCATGATATTTTGAAGGATGATAAGCCAAGGTTGATTATGTCATTTTACATGTTTAAGATATTTCTTTGTGTTGGAAGAATTTGAATCCTTGGATTTAAGTTGATTTTCCATGTTAAATATGAGCCGTTGGATGAAAAATGGCAAGATCGTAATTTTGGAAAATTTTCAAGGGTAAAGTTGGTAACTACCAACTTATTGGTTTATTTTTGACCATTGGATGAATAAATCGACATGTGGCCGGTTGAGAAGGAACTAATTTAGTTAGATTTTAATGGAATGACAATTTTGAAACCAACTAGTAAATAAAGACTAGTTGGAGGGCAAATTAGTCATTTGGAAGGGATAGCAATATTGAAATATTTGAAGTTACAATGGTTATTTTTGGAAGAAGAAATTTTAAGATTAAATATTGGCCCTTGATTGATGATAAAATCAATCTCAACCGTTGGATAAAAGGGTACTTTTATAATTTCCCTATTTGAATGAATTTAAAATTCATTTATTAAATACAAGTGGCATAATTGGAGGAATTCAAAGTTAAAAGGCAAAAAGATGAAGCTTTCTCCATCTTTTACATTTCAAAAATATTGGGGAAAAAGGGGAGAAAATTTCCAAGCTCGATTCAAGCCCCAAAACTCGATTTTCAGGTAATCTTTCGAACTGCAAAGTTGTTCTACTCTTCAAGCTCTATCTTTTGATATTAATAATTCATGGAATCCATGCTTGATTGATGATAATTTACATGAGAAAGAAATTAAGGTTTATGGATCAAATTGAGGCTTTTGAGATTTTATGATTCCATGATTGAATTCAAGTTGAAATCAAGCTAGTATGATGTTAAAATCATGATATAGAGTTGAGATTTAAGTTCTACATGTTTTGATTATTATGAAGATGATTATGGTTTATGGATTCAAGTTTAATTTAGGGTTTATGGTTATTATGAAAGTGATTAGGGTTTATGGATTCAAGTTTAATTTAGGGTTTGTGATGTTGAATTAATAATCTAGTAAGTTTGAATCCTTACCTTTGTATTTTAGTGACTATTTTGTTAAAGAAAGAAAATTAAAGGGAATTATTTTAAAAAATTATTTGATGAAGAAGATGATGAATTGATGGTTTGAAGCAAGTGATGGAACTAAATTGACAAGTGGGAAATAAGAAGAAGTTAGTAAAAATTAGAAGTTATTATAGAAAGCTATGTAGAAGATTGAATTTTTGGCAGTGACTTCAAAAAATAACCATTAATTCTACAAAAATGGTTTAATGATGAATTTTATACCATTGTAAAGATGTGTTTGTCTAGTTTCGTTTCCAACAAACGGAAACTGATTTCGAGTTCCGAGTTGTAGCGATGTCCGTTTTCGCTAAAAAAAAGTGGATTTTCGAGGTGTTTGTGATTTTTCGGATATAAAAATGTTTATTCTGTGGGGGTTTTAAAAACCGCGTTTTATTGAAAAATGGGAGTCGCCACCGGCCACTTAGGTAGGCCGAACACCATAGAACCAAAGATTTGAAAGTTGTTGGGTTCGGGAGTCGGTTATGGATGGGGAAGGATTAGCACCCAACACCGCCCAAAATTGGTACTTTAATAATTACAGCTTTATTAATATTAAACTTTCCGGATTAAAGTGACGATTAAATTAAAATTTGGTTATAAGTGCGAGTAAATTTTAAAGGCTCCGTTATCCGAGAGCAAACGCCCAACCACTATCACTACGCCTGATACTGACCCCGTTTGCGCTCGGATAAAAGGGCGCTGTATTGACAATTAATATTCCGTTATGCAAACCTAACAAAAACATTATAAACAAATATTTACAAAGACGTGGAACTAAAAAAACATAAAAGACATAAACATAATAATATTAAAATGCATGAACAAAAACAATGTAACATGTCCTGAAAATAAAACAACAAATACAAATATAAACATGCAAAGAGAGACATGCTTCCCAAAACTAAATTAATTAAATCTAACATACTTACACATAAAGAAAACACCAATGCAAAATATGCATGACATATACACATATAATAACACATACGATGGAAAATATATATAAGTAAACATGACTAAAAATGCATATAAAGCCTGAAGAAAGAAATAGGCATTAAAAAAACAAGACATGCTATAAGTTAATATATAACAACGTGCAAGGCAAGCAAACAAAAAAAGAAAGAAAAAAGAAAACAAACACATGGATATGATCATACAAATTAAAATACACAAGAAATGATCTATAATATGAACAAAATAAATTAAGAAATAAAAGATAATGGTACCTACAAACATAAGTTAACATGGTGTAAATAAAACACATAAATATTATATGTAACACAACATGCTAAAAATAAATAAAAGAAGGCACGAATGCTCAAAATATCAGGGGCCAAACCGAAATGGAAACAAAATCTAAAACAGAAATTATATAAACAAAATACTTAATTAGGGGCCTAATTAAAAGCCAAAGTAAACTCTAAAGGACCTATTGTGTGATATGACCAAGGGGAAAGCTCGAAATGGAAACTTTGAAAACGCGGGATGGCTCAGCATGTGATTTCACCATTATAAACCTGATTTCGGTTAATTTAGTGATCAAATTGCAATAAAACAGAAAAGAAAAAGGATTGAAATTGTAATTGGCCCATGCGGCAAGCTCAAAACGTGAATTCCAGAAATGTGGGAATCTTTATGAGGTAATTACACCATTTTTAAAAAAAATTGTGTCTATAAGACATCACAACCGGCCCCTCTTTCCTTCTTTTCTCAGTTTTTTCCTTAGCCCCTAAGAGATAAAGCTCTCATATTCTCTCTATTTTCCCAGAAAACACAAACCCCAAACCCTTTAGTTGCCGTAGTTCTAGAGGCCAGCAATGGTCTGGCTACTCCGGCCACCGCCCTCAACACTCAAAACTTTCCAAAACCTAACCTAGACACTTCTCAAAAACAAAAAAACCTCTACTTTTGAAAAGACCGAACCCCAAAACCTTTACCGAAACTATCACCCTCTTATTTTGAGACCACCAAAACCCTAGATCTATGGTATTTCGAAACAAAGAAAAATCCCCTTTGGTGGCTCACTCCTCAGAGTTTATCGCCGGCAAGGAGAGATTTTTCCTTAGGTAAACTCTATTTTTATTTTTTTGTTGTTTTTTCATACATGTATGAGATTCAAAAAAAGAGAGGAGATTACCGATGGAAACTTGTATTTTTTCTGATAACTTGGTAACTGAGTCTTCTTACAACTTTTTCATACATATATCCTACTCTAATCGTTTGGTAGAAAGTACTATAAAAATACATATTTTTAGATCTGAAATGATACTGATATAGCCTCTTTTTGGTGATTTTTTGATGCATCTGGCAACCCTGAGCGCGGTGGTTGGAGGCCGGCATGGTGGAGGTATGGTGGCAGTGTGGGGGAGATGTCTTCGGCCAGAGGCGTTCTCGACCGTTGGATCAGATTCGATCCAACGGTTGAGATAACTTAAAGAATAAACGGTACAGATGAAATCTCGAACGGGTGGAACGGTGGCAGATCGTGACACGTGGAGCTCAGCAGCCGAGGAGTTATGGCGCGTGGGATGCACGCGCGCGTGCAGCCGAACGGTCTGAGGTGTAACACACGCGGCGAGCTGGATAACCTCCCACTTTGATCGTGGCCGTTAGATCAAAAACGCGCGCGTGGCAGCTGAACGGTCTTGGCGTGTAACACACGCGGCCAGCTGGATAACCTCCCCCTTTGATCGTGGCCGTTGGATCAAAATTTGATCCAACGGCTCCTGGTTGGCTGCGCAAAAGGGAAACACTAGGGTTAGACATTTTAGGGCTTTCAGATATAGGATTTGGGTTTGGCCGGTTGAGCCATGTAAACTTAATTTTGGGCTATGTAATTTGGACTTGGACTATAAATAATATTTTTTGTTTGTTTTCTTTTTCTTTAATACCTTATATGTTTATATATAATAATAATAATAATAATAATAATAATATACATACACATACGCACACATACATGCAACATACGAACCCACATACAAATATTGATTAACATAATATACTATATACATGCATAAATAATCACACACATCATGAATATCCACACACATTATACGTACAAACAATGCACTCGTAAGAAATGTAAATACATGCGTGACACACATACACCATATTACTTATTAAATACGTATACATACATAGTTTATAATATACATGCACACATCACACACACTTTAAGTATATTAATAACACTCATGCACATAATAAACATATAGTATAATAATATAAAACATGTATACATGCAATGCTAATATACTAATAATAATACTAATATGTATTTACAGAACAGATAAAAATGAGTGATTACACGAGTTAAAAGATATAATTTTTAATCGAATGAAGGTCAAAAAATTTATAGAGCAGATTCTGTCAAAACAACACTGTGGCGGGAGTTTGAAGAATTTTCATACTTTTGTAGATTTTACTAATTTATGTGGCTTATATTGTTAGAACCGTTATGGAATCTAGTTTTTCCAATATAAAGGAAATTAAGATCCAATATGTATTATGCCTGGTATAAGTAAATCTTTGAAGGTAGCGCAAGCAGTCTGGAATGGAATTTGAAACATTTTGTGTTTAAATGTTAGTTAGCAAGCCCGGAAGAATTATTGAAAGTTCAAATTGGTCACTAGGGACCATAATGAGTTTTTGAACAGTACAAGGAATAAAGGAAAAATATTTAGAAATTTTATATTCGAATGATTATATTAGATTTGAATCTAACAAATATTTTATCTTATTCATGTGATAAATAAAGTCAAGTCCAAATCAAAGAAAGGTTTGAGGTTCTATAAAGGAAAGGATCGAGTAGAATTTAGTGGGGCATGCTAATAAATGACCCAAGTGAGTGCATACATGTTTTTAAATGTATGTTTATTAACATACTAAAGGCGGACTTGTGATAAGTCACCCAAAAAGGTAAAGAATTTTTATAAACAACATAATATATTTTTGACATGGTACTTTATTTTACTGATTTAAAGATTGTGGCATATTTTATGGTCACGTATGGTTTTATAGCTTGATATATACATGACAAAGTTATTTGATATAATTATTTTTATGGCAGTACACCATGAAAATTACAGAGCATATTGAAGTATGAACTGCTCTAATATGATATGTTTTACATGATATAGATTGTATATGGGTTGCTTTCAATATTGCATGAATTGTTTTAAGTTGCCCTTGGTAGTATAATATTAAGTTGGACAATATTGTGGTATACCATTAGGAGTCATACAGTTATTTGACACTTAAATGTGTTTGACATGTGTCCTACAGTTATTTGACACTTCATTGTGTCCTACAATTATTTGACACTTCATTGTGTCCGACACTTCATTGTGTCCGACACTTCATTGTGTTCGACACTTCATTGACACTTAAATGTGTCCACGGTTACAGAAAATGATAGTACTTTTCAAGTATGTGACTCGTTTATTAGTCACTTGATATTTACCTTGGGCTATAAGATTTCACGATACAACTACATAATTTTTACAGTGCAACTATATGATTTCTTACACAAATATTCCTGCATTACTGATGATAAGATTTCATGATTATCATGCTTTTGAAAGTATCATGCATTACAAAGTATTTTATATAAGTACTCATCTTATGCCTCACTAAGTTCGTACTTAGCGTGTGTTGATTGTGCACACGTAGGTAAATCAATCTGAGAGTGAGAGGAGCATTGCATCAATATTGGAAAGCTCAACGAATCATTGCATAACATCCTAATTAAGATTTGGTTTTCAAAGGCATGTAATCTACACACAATGGAGTTTTGATTGGCCTTTAAAGTTGTTATGGTTTCTATATAATTGGCATTTCTGGAAAGATTTAAGGTTAAGAATAACCTTAGGTGATGAGTTGCATACTATGATAAGTGATTTATGAATTGAAGCTCAAATAAATCATTTATGGCGGTTTTAAATAAAGTTAAGCGTGCTTGAATTAGGGAAATTTTAAGATGGATGACCTCATGGGAAGTTATTTTAAAACTTTTAAATTACCCTGATTTTTGGATTAAAAAGTTGTAACATTTCCGACTCATACCTGGTGTACGGATACAGGAAAGGGGTGTTACATATTCGAGTTGACAAGTCATATTTATGACTCGTTAATAACTTCCTTCTTATCAGCTAGGGTGTTCATTGTTCAGTTAAACCGAACTAACCAATTGAACCAAAACAAAATTGGTTAATTTGTTAGATAATTTTAGGTTTCAGCTAATGATTAAGAGTTTTTTCAAATTTCAATTATCGATTAATTCGGTTTAAAATCAGTTAATTAACTAAATTAATTGAACTAACCAAAATATTAAATATTTAACATATTATATATGTTATTTATGTTCGTTTATCATTTTAACGAACGAACATGAGCGAACACGAACAAGCTACATTTCTTAACGAACGAAAACGAACAAGAAATTTTGTGTTCGTTTATGTTCGTGTTCGTTCATTTGTTCGGTTAAAGTTAAACGAAGGAACGTGAACACATCTTCGTTCATGTTCGTTCGGTTCGTTTACAGGCCCACATGTAAAGTATATTGTGACGAAATTGTGTATGTTGCCATTTTATACTATTTATTGCAACAATAGAATTTTATTACTATAATTAATTTATCACTACAAAATATTTGTTACAATAAATTATCTATTTTATCACGAGAAGCACGTTTTGTCACAACTAACTTGTATTTTAACATCAAATATAAATGGCTTTTGTAACAAAAATATATATTGCAACAAAACTTTATTTCTCACTGCTTCTATTTCGTCGGTAAATGTAATTTATAGAGACAAAATATTTGTTAGAATAAAATACTTATTTTATCAAAATAAATAAATTTTGTCACAATTAACTTAAATTTTAACATCAAACGAAAAAGGCTTCCGTGACAAAAATACATATTATAACAAAATTTAATTTTTCACTACTTTTATTTCGTCACTAAATGTTACCTTTAAGGACAAAATATTTAGTAAAATAATATATTTATTTATCACAAAAAATACATTTTATCACAATTAACTTAGATTTTAACATCAAAAAATTGTATTTATGATAGCCGCTCAAAAAAGTGGCTGCGAAAGTTAAAAGGAAGAACGTGTTTTGAAGTGGAGTAAAAGCCATTGATTCTCTGATCATAGAAAGTGACGAAACCAGTGATTAGCAGTTTAAGCTGAGATTTTGGTGATGGATTTAGCGGATGAAGGACTGGGTATTTATGGAGGAAAGGCTGGTGCATGGTTTCGAATGCAACCACTTGTTGGATAACACGTATACATATGATAGGAGGGTTTAGGCATTTTTTTCTTGTAATTTATGTTATTTTTTTGACGGAATCATTGTTTCATCAGAAATTAAATTGACATTTTTTATTATTTCGACGGAAACCATTGTTCTATCGTAAATTAAATTGTAATTGTTTCTGACGGAACCATTGTTTCATCACAAATTAAATTGGTATTTTTAATTGTTTCCGATAGAACCATTATTCTGTCACAAAATAAATTGTCGTTTTTTATTAAAATCAAAAGAAATTTCCGACGGAAAGAACAATTCCGTCGAAAACTACAACCTAGATCAAAATTTTGTGACATAATGTTTTATTTCCATCAATAAATTGTGACGGATTTTAAATTTGTCGGAATTTTTCCTCCAGTAAATCATTTTTTGTAGTGTAACGTGTATACTAAGAAACTTCCATTATTGTTCATGCCTTACCCTATAAATCCCATTATCAAGTGAGTTTTATCAAAAGTATAATGAAAATATACTCTCCAAGGACACCCACATTTTCCCACGGCCTTGGTTTATAACCTGATTCAGCTGAATCACAAATAGCTCTGCCAACCCCTGTCTAGGCCTACTTGGCCCTAAAGAAACCGAACTCGATCTCCTTATCTATAATCGAAATGACTTAATAACCAAGCATACGCAACGATATCGAACTGATGAAACCTTTAGCAAATAAACAAAATCTGCATAATCGAACAAAACATACAGAAATGCAATCAAACGTGACTGTTAATGAACTCCCATGCTATAATGTTGCTTGCATGCATGCATACATACAAACCTATTCATCACTTATCATGATTCGGAACATATTTCGAAACAAACAGTAAAAAACAATAAACCATTAACACGAAGAAAGACAAAAGAAAAGCTTGAAAAACTATGAAAAGGGGCAATGAGAATAGCTGCATAATGCCATATTTTATTACTATCAAATAATATATACAATCAAACTTAAGTTGACATGAAGATAGAAAGGGAAAAGACAAAGCTAGGGTTACCTCAAAGTAATCCCTCAAACAAATCAATTTTTACCTTTTGATTTTAATGTCATTTAAGCCGCGTTACATGATGTATGAACAGAAGAGACGTTCAGATTTAAGCACCCTCGCTACAAGAAATTTATAATATTGTAACAATCATTAAAAGTACTAAATTTGTCACGATATATTTATTTTGATAAATTGTGTTTGTTAGTATGTTTATTAGAACAACTCCATCATGTAAATAGGGTTGTAAACGAACCGAACGTTCAGCGAACCGTTCGGCAAAAAGTTTGTTTATTTATTAAATGAATGAACATGAACAATATTTTTTGTTCGTTTAATTAAATGAACGAACACGAACAAAGGGCTTGTTCGTTCATTTATGTTCGTGAGCATTCGGTAATTCGTTCTTTTATGTTCGTTTTAATTTATTCACATATGTCTAGGGGTGAGCATTAGATCGAGTTGAGTCAAAAAAATTCGAGTTATTCTGTAATATCACAATTTTTGGTTACTGACCAAAATGTAAATTTTGAAAGTTTTGGGGTTAAAGTGTAAACTTTGGAAAAGTTTAGGGACCAAAGTGTAATTTTCAAAAGTTGTATATTTTAACTCCGTAAATGAGTAGTTTACTCCCAATAATGCCGTTTTCGTGTTACTCGGATTTTTCGTATGGAGTTTGTATTATTGGCTATAAAGCGATAAAGTTTGGAAGAATATTCGGATAATCAGATCGAATCGAATATCCAGGATATTTTGAAGGATGATAAGCCAAGGTTGATTATGTCATTTTAAATTTTTAAGATATTTTCTTTGTGTCGGAATAATTTGAATCCTTGGATTTAAGTTGATTTTCCATGTTAAATATGAGCCGTTGGATGAAAATGGCAAGATCGTAATTTTGGAAAATTTTCAAGGGTAAAGTTGGTAACTACCAACTTATTGGTTTATTTTTTACCATTGGATGAATAAATCGACATGTGGCCGGTTGAGAAGGAACTAATTTAGTTAGATTTTAATGGAATGGCAATTTTGAAACCAACTAGTAAATAAAGACTAGTTGGAGGGCAAATTAGTCATTTGGCAGGGATGGCAATTTTGAAATATTTGAAGTTACAATGGTTATTTTTGGAAGAAGAAATTTTGAAGATTAAATCTTGGCCCTTGATTGATGATAAAATCAATCTCAACCGTTGGATAAAAGGGTACTTTTGTAATTTACCTATTTAAATGAATTTAAAATTCATTTATTAAATACAAGTGGCATAATTGGAGGAATTCAAAGTTAAAAGTCAAAAAGATGAAGTTTTA
This sequence comes from Hibiscus mutabilis, assembly GCA_019671005.1. Taxonomy (NCBI): domain Eukaryota; kingdom Viridiplantae; phylum Streptophyta; class Magnoliopsida; order Malvales; family Malvaceae; genus Hibiscus; species Hibiscus mutabilis. The sequence continues at coordinate 6,033,825 of CM033743.1, forward strand.
TCCATCTTTTACATTTCGAAAATATTGGGGAAAAAGGGGAGAAAATTTCCAAGCTCGATTCAAGCCCCAAAACTCGATATTCAGGTAATCCTTCGAACTGCAAAGTTGTTCTACTCTTCAAGCTCTATCTTTTGATATCAATAATTCATGGAATCCATGCTTGATTGATGAGAATTTACATGGGAAATAAATTAGGGTTTATGGATCAAATTGGGGCTTTTGAGATTTTATGATTCCATGATTGAATTCAAGTTGAAATCAAGCTAGTATGATGTTAAAATCATGACATTGAGTTGGGATTTAAGTTCTACATGTTTTGATTATTATGAAGATGATTGTGGTTTATGGATTCAAGTTTAATTTAGGGTTTAGGGTTATTATGAAGATGATTAGGGTTTATGGATTCAAGTTTAATTTAGGGTTTGTGATGTTGAATTAATAATCTAGTAAGTTTGAATCCTTACCTTTGTATTTTAGTGACTATTTTGGTAAAGAAAGGAAAGTAAAGGGAATTATTTTAAAAATTATTTGATGAAGAAGATGATGAATTGATGGTTTGAAGCAAGTGATGGAACTAAATTGACAAGTGGGAAATAAGAAGAAGTTAGTATAAATTAGAAGTTATTATAGAAAGCTATGTAGAAGATTGAATTTTTGGCAGTGACTTCAAAAAATCACCATAAATTCTACAAAAATGGTTAGATGATGAATTTTATACCATTGTAAATATGTGTTTGTCTAGTTTCGTTTCCAACAAACGGAAACTGATTTCGAGTTCCGAGTTAAAAGATATAAATTTTTAATCGAATGAAGGTCAGAAAATTCATAGAGCAGTTTCTGTCAAAACAACACTGTGACGGGAGTTTGAAGAATTTTCATAATTTTTGTAGATTTTACTAATTTATGTGGCTTATACTGTTAGAATCGTTATCGAATCTAGTTTTTCCAGTATAAAGGAAATTAAGATCCGGTATGTATTCTGCCTGGTATAAGTAAATCTTTGAAGGTAACACAAGCAGTCTGAAAATGGAATTTGAAACATTTTGTGTTTAAATGTTAGTTAGCAAGCCCGGAAGAATTATTGGAAGTTCAAATTGGCCACTAAGGACCATAATGAGTTTCTGAACAGTACAAGGAATAAAGGAAAAATATTTAGAAATTTTATATTCGAATGATTATATTAAGACAACATGTTTTGTGGTGATGTTAGATTTGAATCTAACAAATATTTTATCTTTTTATGTGATAAATGAAGTCAAGTCCTAATCAAAGAAAGGTTTGAGGTTCTATAAAGGAAAGGATCGAGTAGAATTTAGTGAGGCATGCTAATAAATGACCCAATTGAGTGCATACATGTTTTTAAATGTATGTTTATTAACATACTAAAGGGAGACTTGCGATAAGTCACCCAAAAAGGTAAAGAATTTTTATAAACAACATAATATATTTTTGGCATGGTACTTTATTTTACTGATTTAATGATTGTGGCGTATTTTATGGTCACGTATGGTTTTATAGCATGATATATACATGACAAAGTTATTTGATATAATTATTTTTATGGCAGTACACCATGAAAATTACAGAGCATATTGAAGTATGAACTGCTCTAATATGATATGTTTTACATGATATAGATTGTATATGGGATGCTTTCCATATTGCATGAATTGTTTTAAGTTGCCATTGGTAGTATAATATTAAGTTGGACAATATTGTGGTATACCATTAGGAGTCATACAGTTATTTGACACTTCAATGTGTCTGACATGTGTCCTACAGTTATTTGACACTTCATTGTGTCCGACACTTCATTGTGTTCGACACTTAAATGTGTACACGGTTACAGAAAAGGATAGTACTTTTCAAGTACGCAACTCGTTTATTAGTCACTTGATATTTACCTTGAGCTATAAGATTTCACGATACAACTACATGATTTTTACAGTGCAACTATATGATTTCTTACACAAATATTCCCGCATTACTGATGATAAGATTTAATGATTATCATGCTCTTGAAAGTATCATGCATTACAAAGTATTTTATATAAGTACTCATCTTATGCCTCACTAAGTTCGTACTCAGCGTGTGTTGATTGTGCACACGTAGGTAAATCAAGCTGAGAGTGAGGGGAGCATTGCATCAATATTGGAAAGCTCAACAGGTAATCACAGTAATGACATCCTAATTAAGATTTGGTTTTTATAGTGGCATGTATACTTACTACACACAATGGAGTTCTGATTGGCCTTTAAAGTTGTTATGGTTTCTATATAATTGGCGTTTCTGGAAAGATTTAAGGTTAAGAATAACCTTAGGTGATGAGTTGCATGCTATGATAAGTGATTTATGAATTGAAGCTCGAATAAATCATTTATAGCGGTTTTAAATAAAGTTAAGTGTGCTTGAATTAGGAAAATTTTAATATGGATGACCTCATGGGAAGTTATTTTAAAACTTTTAAATTATCCTGATTTTTGGATTAAAGAAGTTGTAACATTTCTGACTCATACCTGGTGTACGGATACAGGAAAGGGGTGTTACATATTCGAGTTGACAAGTCCTATTTATGACTCGTTAATAACTTCCTTCTTATCAGCTAGGGGTGTTCATTGCTCAGTTAAACCGAACTAACCGATCGAACCAAAACAAAATTGGTTAATTTGTTAGATAATTTTAGGTTTCAGCTAATTATTAAGAATTTTTTCAAATTTCAATTATCGATTCATTCAGTTTAAAATCGGTTAATTAACTGAATTAATTGAACTAACCCAAAATATTAAATATTTAACATATTATATATGTTATTTATGTTCGTTTATGTTCGTTTATCATTTTAACGAACGAACATGAGCGAACACGAACAAGCTACATTTCTTAACGAACGAAAACGAACAAGAAATTTTGTGTTCGTTTATGTTCGTGTTCGTTCATTTGTTCGGTTAAAGTTAAACGAACGAACATGAACACATCTTCGTTCATGTTCGTTCGGTTCATTTACAGGCTCACGTGTAAAGTATATTGTGACGAAATTGTGTTTGTTACCATTTTATACTATTTATTGCAACAATAGAATTTTGTTAATATAATTAATTTATCACTACAAAATATTTGTCACAATAAATTATCTATTTTATCACGAGAATCACGTTTTGTCACAACTAACTTATATTTTAACATCAAATATATATGGCTTTTGTAACAAAAATATATATTGCAACAAAACTTAATTTCTCACTGCTTCTATTTCGTCGGTAAACGAAATTTATAGAAACAAAATATTTGTTAGAATAAAATATTTATTTTATCAAAAAAATAAATTTTGTCACAATTAACTTAAATTTTAACATCGAACGAAAAAGGCTTTCGTGACAAAAATACATATTATAACAAAATTTTAATTTTTTACTACTTTTATTTCGCCATTTAAGGATAAAATATTTAGTAAAATAATATATTTATTTATCACAAAAAATACATTTTGTCACAATTAACTTGGATTTTAACATCAAAAAAAATTGTATTTGTGATAGCACTCTTAAAGTCGTTCATATAATAACTAGCATTCACTCACTTAAAAGGTCATTCTTAAGACTCTAAAGCCAATATCTATGAACTATGGGTAGTCAATCCTCAGTCCTCCGCTGTTTGAATGTCATCGTCCTCTTGATATATACTCTCTGCCAATTGCCACGCCTGAAGAGTGTTATCCTTGGCTACATTGGAAATCACCCATGGCTCATTTTTGTTCCATGAGAAATATGAAATCTTAACTTTATGGCCTCCGTGAACGGAAAGGAGCGCAGAGGGCCATCATCTGAGTATAACTCGATTTCTAGTCGCTCTTCTTCAATCCTTCAATTCAATAATAAACAAATAATAGATCGTGAGGGAGTGCATGAGCAATTGAGAATGTTTATATATAATAATGTTAATGGTGGTTAAGTAGATCAATAATACTAGGCAAACTCAAAGCTGATCAAAACCAGAAGCACGCAAATACATATTTGAACACAAATTGATGAAGTTACTAAAAAAACTTCAATTCTTTTTGAAGTATCCGAGTCCAATGTGTTTTAAATGCATATTTGAACACAAATACAAGAGGATTTGCTTTCCATGGATTCTCCAAATACATCTTCAACCACACTCTCATGGGCCTACATGATCATCCAAATCAAATAAAAAAATGTTCTAAGGCTGAAAATCCTAAAAGTGGTATTGGCCACTACAAAATGAAAACCCCACCCACTGTTTTGTTTCTAAACTTTTAAACTATAATCATTCACTAACCAAAAAACAGAGTAAACTAAGAACAAACAATTGACAGAAGACAGTCATACCATAAATTCCACAAGCATTTGCTTAAAATTCTCTACCTAAAGATCATATAAGCAGACAAATTAACTGATTAAAAGAAAAACGATCCAGTGAACTCATCAACTGATTAAGACCGAAAAACTCCAAAACAAACTTATGGGCACAAAATAAAAAATCACGAGAATAACTCAACAAAAGCAACATGCATTTTTTCACCATTATTCATTGACATTACAGATTAAGATTGAAGTCATGTGTCACCCTTATATTCCTCAAATTTATAATTATAAAAATATAAAATTCATAACTTAAATTCTCAAGGTTAAGATGATATTATATCCCACAAGAAATGAGGGGGGTCCATTGACGTGAAATTTATTAAGAGGCAGACCCACGAAGTAAAACCCCAAAAAGCATCAAAAAGCAAAGATCCTTAAAACATGTAAACAACTAATGTATGACTATTAAAACTTGTAAACAACTAATGTATGAGAATGAATATAGTTCGACTTACCCACCTAAGTGAAAAATGTTTTCTTAACTTTCGCTCGGGCGTGAAACTGTTAAAGGCTGAGGAGGTAGCTTATTTTTCAACTTGGTATATTATCAGGTATCTGGATAACCCAAGCTTATTCATTTTCAGGATTGCATACGAACCTTCATCAAGGAAAGTGGAGACAGAGATGTCCTCACATTACAGGTCCAAGATCCTTTCCATAGACTGTTGTATGGTGTCTGTGAGGTAATCTGCCCAATCTTAAAACTGGTAACAAAGGAATTAAAGCGAAAAATGTATTAATAGAAACGAGAGAAATTACCTTGGGATCGAATCTGTTGTTTCGTGATAGAAACGAGCCGAAATATTAAGTATAACAAGAAAAGGAAAGGCGTAGAACCGACAGAGAGGAGGATTAAAAAAGAGAGAAGAGGATGATTAAACCATCGGCTGGCAGTATGCGTTTAAAAAAGAGAATATACTTACCCGATTACCCATCACTCCGGCCCGCTAGAGGCCCATGACCCGAGATATTTTTAAGTTTTAGGATTATTTGTCATTTAAGTCCTGTAGTCTTTTAGGAGTCTTCAATTAGGTCCTCAATTATTCTTTTAGGTTTAGATCTGATACAATTTAGTCCTATTTAATTTTAGTTTAATTGGATTTCAGCATGTATGCTTAATTTTATTCCAATTAGGTCCTAAATATTAGCTAATTAATTGTTAATTGAGCCTTAGGTTACTATTTTGTATGTCTGTGTAATAAATTGACTATATGATTAATTTTATTCAATTAGATCATTTTTCACTAAATTGACTAGTAATTAAGCCTTTTCGATGCAATTGAGGTAATTGTTTTTATTAAAAATATATGTTATTTATTTTAATTAATTATGATTGTTTGTATGTTTCTAAATGAAATTACTTTTGATTTGCTCAATTATTTATAATGATAAGTTTTTTAATATTGTGAGCACTACGGGTATGTGAGAAATGTATGGATAATTTTGATCATCATTACATAGAGAAATACTTGACGATATATTTTGTAACTATAATTAAAATATGTAACTGCAAACATAATTTATCGCAAAAACTTGAATCTTATTATTTGTTGTGACAATTCTTTTGTAACGGTAGTTATAACTTATACTTACAAAACTTATCACCATACAATTTTTTTTTACAGCAAAAAATGGAAGAAAATATTTGTGACAACATATTCTATCACTATAATTAAAATATATAACTACAAACATAATTTGTCACAAAAAACTTAAATCTCATCATTTGTTGTGACAATTATTTTTCTGTAACAATAATTATCTTATAGTTACAAAATTTGTCACTGTATGACATTTTTTTGCTCAAAAAATAGAGGGAAATATATGTGAATATTTATTGTCTCTATAATTAAAATATATAACTGCAAACATAATTTGTCATAAAAAATTTGAATCTCATTATTTGTAGTAACAATTTTTTCTGCAATAATTATTAAACTTATAGTTACAAAACTTGTCACTATATGACTTTTTTTTGAGTCAAAATATGGAGGACAACATTTGTGACAAAAATGGTAACAAACTTATTCTGCCACCATATGTTACACAAGTTTGCTATTGTGACAATATTATGATGGTTTTTGTTTTTGTCACTATTGTATATGTTTTTTAGATTAAAGTGAAATTTATTTATTTTGTCACAATAAAGCTACTAATAGTGACAAAAATAATTTTTTGTTAATTGAATTTGTCAGAACAATACAAATTTTTTGTAGTGCCTCCTCTACAGCATAAGCGTGGAAAAGTACTGCTCGAATTCTTGATCAATGGTCGGTTTCCGTTTGGTTTGTGGAGCCTCTGCAGTAAAGTATATACCAAGGAAACCCAAATTAAATAGTGACTACATGTACATATTGTACGAGCAACGCATATATATTTTCAAAGTTTTAGGAACTACCTTGGTTGACGCTCCATCGTCCGGATGAAAGAACATAAACGTTCGGATCCTCCCCATCGGACTCGAGGATTTCTTCTTTTTCCTTATCTCGGTATTGCTCTATAGCATAATTTCCATATCCTGAGTAGACGTAATCTATGTCGCTACCATACTCAGCAAGCGTCTCCTCAAGATTCTCAGCTAGTCTGGCAACAGCAGTTTCAGGCTCGTCACCAGGAGACGATAGTACATATTTTTCAACACTGCTTGATGCAACAGTTGTACCATAGGAATGGGAACCATGGGAGCTGGATCCCCAATCGGGCGAGGAGGAGGAAGCACTGTTATGTACCAAATACTTGGCATCAACATGCATAGACATTGCAGTGTCAGAATCTTCGGCAAAGCTATTGCTATCTTTTGCCGACTCTGTTTCAGATACATCATAAACATTGCCTCCCTTTCCTTTGAAAGCGCAGGGACTGAACCCCTCTACTTCTGCGATACTGCCCAAGGTAAGAGGCTTCAATGATAAGCCTTGCTTCCAACATGGATGCTTCGATAACGGCAAGCCGAATTGCTCGGCCTCTAATTTCCTTTTCTTGTTTATGTCAACAGTGAGGAGAGACTTGTCGATAAAGCTGAGAATGATAATAGAAATGGGAATAAGAAAAGGTAATTGCAATCCAGTGTGATAAACCTCTAAATGATTAGCATAAGCAGAAATAATACCATCAACGAACTAATAGTATTTTTCTTTATTATAAACTGTTATCTCAAAACATATATCGAGAATAGACCCGTCGATTATGATCCGAACCAAAAAATAAAAACCCGAATCCAAAAATAACCTGAAAAAACATGTCGGAGATGTTCCGAATCCTGAAATACCCCAAACCTCCATCCTACTCAAATTGATCTAATCCAAAATCAACCCGACCCACCTAACTGACAGGTCTAACTGAGAAACGGAAAGGGTAGAACTCAGGGACGGACAGAGGGGTGCTAGGGGCCAATCGCACCCATGAAAATTTAAATTCTCGTATAATTAATGTATTTTCTATAGATTATTTAAATCCGTACCCCCAATATAACAATCTAACCGTTCGCACCTCATAGAATCCCTCCCAATTTAGTAAACAGCAAAGGATCAAACTATTAACTGACACCCATAAACCATAACTTCCATACACAAAACCCTCTAAATTTAGTAAAGGTGTTAGCTGACTCACAAACAAAAAGAAAACAAGTTGAAAAACATGTTGTGATACCAAAACAAAGATCCCGTGATTCGAAAGAAGATTAACTAACAAGTACATGGCACTCAAATAAGGTAAGGAAATTAAAGACCCAGAAACCGAACCTCTTAATCTGAGACGGGTTGGGTTTTTTATCATCCATTTCCATTTTCAGATAAACACCGCTGGCAATATCTTCGACTCTCGGGTGAGGGTAAAGACGAAACTTTGAACTAAAGGACTACCTTTTTTTCCCTTGTTCGTGGATATCCGATATTAAATCCGTCATTTTTTCCTGGCATTATTATATGAAAAATCCTTTTAATAATTATTTACGAAAATAACCCTAAATTAATGTTATTTAAAAAAGTAACCATAAATCGTTCATATAAATTGAACTTTCGTTTTACAAAAAGGGGATTTCGAATTCGGTTTTTACAAAAAGTGACTTTCATATTAAAAAAAGTAAGAATTAATTCTTTTTTTTACTAACTTACTCAATGCGAAACTCGCGTTTTGTAGAAAACGAATTTATCTTAGGTGGACAATTTAAGATTATTTTTTTTAAATAACATTGGTTAAGGTTATTTTCGTAAATAACTATTAAAAAAAGGGTTTTTTGTATAATAATGTCTTTTTTTCCACTCCTCATACCGTTGAAATTTCACCGGTTCCTAGGAATGGCAAAAATACCCACACCCGACTTGACTCGGCTTGATTCGACCCAATTCGACGGGGTATTTTGGTGAAAATTTTGGGTGTCGGGGTAGGGCGGGTATTGAAAAATATTAAGTCGGGTCAGGGCGAGTTCGGGTATGAGATGAAAATTTTTCGCTCTGGCTCGGTATATTTTTATTATTTTTATTTATTTTTATTATATTTATAAAAATATCACTATATATAAACACTTTTAGGGGTTTAAAGCTAATTTTTAGTTTGTGTTTATCGTAATTTTTTTAGATATTATTCGGATTTTAACATATCATATTTTGAAGGTAAATGATTCGAGTTTATTTTTTTAAATATGTATTTTTTCATGTTAATAGTTTAATTGGTTTTCTTTTATTTTTTATATAGTTTAAAGTCTGTAAAATTCATATTTTGTGAATATAATAGTAGCTCGATCGGATTTAACATTTATCGTCGATGAAATTTAATATTATATTTTTTTATATTTTTTAGTCGGGTCGGAGTCGAGTTTAGGGGTTATAAATCGGGATGGGCGGGTAAAATATTATTCTAATCCCGAGGCGGGACGGGGCCAGGCTTAGAGATAATAAATCGGGACGAGTTCGGGGCGGCCAAAAACTCTTCCCGTCTTGCCATCTCTACCGGTTATCGGTAGTTGAGCGTGGAAAACATTGTCCAATCATATTTTGACACGATGTCCATGTTCATCTAGTCGTCCAAGCAGCGAGTGAGCTGATGATTCCTCAGATTAGGACCATGCTGAGGCGGGCCACGAGAGTTTCTTGGAGGTGGCACCATGTTCAGTATACTAGAGGGCCCGCTTTCCAAAAATTATTACTCTATATTATTTATTGAGCTTAAATATACATTAGGTACATGAAGTATAAATTTTCTCCTAAGTTGATATATAAAATTTTTGTACTCCAAATTAGTATCTAAATTAAGTATTTTCTCTCAAATTAACACCCAAAATATTTTTTTCTTCTAATTTTAAACCCAAATTTTAATTTTGACCACTATTTTAATACTTTTATTAACATATTTAGTCCCAAAATTTATACATTCTATCAATTTGGTTTAAAATCGAAATAATTCACTAAATTTAACATTTTATATTTTTAAAAAAATCCATTCATTTAGTTATTTTTGCAATACTGTCAAATTAAGCAAGTTACTGTAAATTTTTTATACAAGAAAAATAATATAACTTTTATAAGAGCAAAACAACAATTTAGGAGAAGAATTTAATGAATTATTTTGAATTAAGACCAAATTGATAGAACATATAAGTTTTGATATCAACTTAAGAGAATATGATTAGTTCAAGTACTACTTTTAGAGTAAAAATTATTTTTGTACTAATTTGAGATAAAATGCCGAGTTTAGATACCAATCTAGAAGTAAATTTTTTTAAACACCAACATATGTATCAATTATATATTTAAGCCTATTTATTAATGTGCTAGATATGCTTACCTAAATAGGTTAATTTGAAAGTCTACCTCTATTATTCTTAAATTTACACTCATTACCTTTCATTTCAGCAAATTTGTATTTTAACCTTTTTCAATTAAAATTGTTTTTTTATTTTTTGCGCATAACAGATAAAATTAAATTTGCATAGATGGACCTCTTGACTCTTGAGCATGATCGTGGATATCGGATCGGATCAATCAATCGAATGAATCGAAAATCAATTGATCTAATTCTTCGATCATACAAAGTAAACAAAAAATAATAATATGTTTAACAAAAATAAGATTTATTATTTTTTTATCGTTATTAAATTTATTTAATAAGAACTAAACATTTTCTTAAACATGTTTTGGTTCATTTTTTACTTTGATTTTTTTAATAAATTACTTTTATGAATTTTTAAAAAGCACCATTAATTTACCATAAATAAATGTAAATATGACTCTTTTTGGAAGACAAAAAAGGCAAAGAATATTGACATTCAATTGGTTTAGCAAGATGAGACGCTAAATCTCTTAAATAAAGTCCGATTAAACAAGGTTCGATATTCGAATCCTGTTATTGTGAATGAAAAAAATTAGGTTAAAAAGACCATCTCATACTGAGTCTCTACAAAATCCAATCCGAATTAGTCTGCCAATAAATTTAATATCGGTGGTTAAAAAGAAAGAAACAATAAAAATCCAAAACCTAAATTTATGAACAGTGTCTATATTTGCCAACTATTACCAAAACTTTCAAGGATTTTTACAGTTTTCTTGTACATGATTCATATAAGTTTCTACATTGATGCCTTTTTTAATGGACAATGTGTAAAAAAAAAAACTAACCAGAAGCTCAAAAAAGGTGGGGAAAAAAACACAAGGGTAAAAGTAAAAACCCACAAATCATATTTCTAATTCTAATTGCTTTGGAGACTTGCATTGCCTGGTTATGGACAGTGGACCTTTCCATATCCTCGCCCATATTGCCACTCGCAGCAACACCTTCAAAAGCTCTCCAACTGTCGCCAGAAAGCGATGAACAGTCATTGACTAGTTTCACTTTTCCGGACTACAGCAAGCTAGAGTAACTTTGACGTGATCACTAGGTAAGCATTTATCAATCCCTCGAGCATCGAGAGTTTTTGCCAACACGCTGTCAAATATAATCAAGACTTCATTTTGATGCGTCGGGAATGGTATCATAGGATGTTCGAAAGTGGAGACCGTCACCTATGTGTCTTGTTGTGGGGCATATCCAGCAGAAGATACTTGGACCCAGTACCTGAAACAATAAGACGGCAGCAGTTGAAATAAGTGTTGTAAATATTTCCAACGAACAAGTTCATGATGTTCAATCTAGCACTCGGTGGCCACAATCTAAAGCTAACAATAACAAAATGAGGCCTTCTCCAATCTTTAAGATAACAGTTCCATTACTAGTGATTACCGACGATAGATTTTCGAAGGCCCCGAGATCATATGGATGCTCGTACACAGTTCCTCCTTTCTCTGCAAGGCACAGAGCTCTCACCCCTTCATGATACTGTCGAATTTTGAACAAAAATAAAAGGAAATGTTTAAAATTTAAGATCAGAATCGAAATGAACAAAATACGGTGCGTATAACACTCTCATTACCTCAATTGTCGTCTTGTTTTGCAAAATGAGGTAGATATGCCAACCCAGCAAAACGCTTAAGGCCACACTTAATGGGAGTAGAAACAGTCCAGAAATAACCTGGAAATACTAAGTCATTAGCATAGCACTAATACGGTGAGCTCTAGCTCTAGAAGGCCAATAATCATTGACATTACATATACAACTCTGAAAGAATCTCTCTGCTGCTCATCGATTTGGGAATCACTATTAAGGCTACCCACGAGTAAAACCTGACAGTTAAGAGAATAGACGAAAAAAATAAATGAGAAAATAACTCATCAGAATTTGGGTGAATGATTTCAAGATCTTAGGGTGAAAATAAATATGTTATATATGACAGGACATACCAGAGAATAGAAGCAAGCAATTACGGCATACACAACAAAGACAAAGAAGGCCTTGTAGTTGGTATGGCCGACACAATTATTAATCCAAACGCAGTGGTGATCCTTGTAATCAAGAAGAGCACTTTAGCACATTATCGAGGACATTTGAGTACATTCATGAATGATAATAACATAGGTTGCACATACCATTCTCAGAATGCACCTCTTGCAAATACGGCAGTGATGTGCACGAGGAGGCTTAAAATGAGAACACTTTTGGCAATATCTCAAGTCCCCTCCCTACGGAACATTCCAAACAAAGGGTTTTAACTCCCAAACGTGATGCATCGGACACACAAGTAGACTACATTAATACGTTAGATCAAACATGAGCCACAAAGAGTCAAAGACATGCTTAAAAGTAATCAGTTAAACAAACAACAAAATCACAACGGTGGACAATACTTCCCCTGATAACGCTGATAGACGTACCGGTAGTTACAAAGACCTCAACGAAACCGAGTGTCATCCTAACACGAATGATGCGGCCAGTGTCAAATAACAGATACTAAGATCAGTATAAAAACCAACCATGGTGATGCTATAATGAGTCAAAATCCTGAATGCAGGAGCAACTCAGGGGAAATAATTTATTGTGATTTCTTCCCCACACTTGAGAAGCACAATAAATGGGTGCGGCAGTAAGACACATTACATTCCCAAAGTTAGAACTCAACTTTAAACCTTGAAGACAACATTGGTGGGAGCGGCAGCACAAACCCCAAGCCTATCTAAAAACGGACATGTTTGATACCAAAAATAAATCAAACTTGCCATCCAGCCAGGCAATTACACATATGCCCCCTTTCTATCTTGCTCAAAGTTTTTTTTTTTTGCATGCAATAATCACGAAAATTGCAATAACCCCAACATTATTCTCTATCATTTCTAGCAAATTCAAATGGAAAACATTAATAATTCTCATTAAACATATAAAATTTAACGTTATTTAGAGGAAAAAGAAAAGAAAACCACAGACGCAGAAATTCAGACGGAAAACATAAGCAACCTTACCAGACAAAGGGAAACGTGGAATTTTTCTGACCGTACCTTGCGTTTGATCTCATGGATAGAAACTTTGGAATCTTCGATGTCGGGCATGAAATTAGAAGGAACCCGACCCGGATCCTCCAAGATGGAAACAGCGTAATTAAACACACACATGACGGCAATACCGGTATAAACGAGGGCGTTAATCACACCAGGGGAGGTCATTAGACCGAGCCAGCGGTGAATGAAAACGAAGACCGTACAAAAGTAAACAAAAGCGATGACGGAAGCGACAACGGTTACGGGTAAGGAAAAGCTGAAGCCTGGCCTCATGGTTTAGCTCTTTACCATATAACGTTCGATAAGTTGCGGATGCGCCGGCGTCAAAAACGTCAGCGTTTCCGGTGCTGCTGATATCAAGGTGGTTTTTTTCTTCTAAAGTTCTGTTTTGCGGAGAAATGTTTTTCATTTCATAAGGAATTTTGAGAAATGTCGAACCTTTAAATTTGGAGATTGGTCTTGTTGGGAAATGACTGTTATATTATAATTTTGGCTTAATGTATCAATTGACCCCTAAGCTCTATAAAGTTTTTAATTTGGTACTTTATTTTTTTTTGTTGATACCTATGGATAATGTTTTTTTTTACTACTTAGATATTTAACAATTTTTCTCAAAGTATTGCCTTTGTTTACTACTTGAAAATCATTCTCAATTTATTATATTAAGCCATTCAAAATAAATGACGTTAATCATAGATACCACTTTGAGAACAATTGTCAAGATTATATAGCAAAGTGGTTAAAAATGGTTTAGATACCAAATTGATAAAATTTATTAAGTTCAGGGACCAATTAGTATATTAAACCCATAGTTTTATATATCTAGATTTCTTGACGGTGCATTGCCGTTGAAGCTTTCTTTTTCTCCAATGCCCCTTTTTTTCCAATTGTTTTCAGATTAACCTTACTATAATTTTGACATTTTATTCAAGGGTGTGTTGTTTGATTCGATCGGTTGGACTTTTCCATATAAATTGACTATAACCCAAACGGCAGAATTTCCGAACCGGTCGGCCACGGACGCTAGTATCAAGAGAACCGTCAGTTTAATGGGTTTGAAGTGAGGTATAGAGTAGGGGCTCAGGTTTAAAAATATGTCTGATTTATTCAGTTCTTTTGGTTTGCCGACCAACCGATTAAACCCATGCAGAGTAAACTTATTGACCAGATTAATCAAAAATCGACTAAGGCCTTATTTTTTGTTATGTTTAGAGGCCAAACTAGTGTTTTTATCAAAAAAAATTCAGAAGCAACCAAAGACAAGTAGCTTTTGACTATCAAAACCTTAATTTGCTCCCAAATTAGTTTCTCAAACTTTAGTTTGACAAAAGCTAGTTTTTTAGTTTTTGTAAAACATTAGTTTGCCCCAAACTAAGATTTTCCCGCCTAAACCGAATTGATTTGAGCTAATAAATACAATTTAACAAAGTTTAGTCAATTGATCGGACATTTTACAAACCTGTATGAAAATTAAGCAAACATGAGTTGGGGTTTGCCACTTCAATGGTTACCGGGTATTTCAATCTAATATCATACCGCATACCCGATACGCCCTCGTACCGAGGACATTTTAAATACGACATTGATACCTATAAAATTTCATCTGCATATTTTTTTCTTATTCTTCTTATTTTATTTTCACACCTCACATGACTCAATTATAAGCATATAAACCTGTGTGATGTCATGCTCACATGATATATATATTTTTTACTTTTTATTTTTGCATTTTTTAGAATATAAAATATATTTTTATAGTTGTCGTAGTCGCACCCTATAATTTTCGAAATTGCCGTTTCCATAAAGTATCCGTGCAACATAGATGCAAAGCATATAAAAGGATGAAGATGTAATGTAAATTGATGCACAAACAATGGGATAACTGTAACTGAAGACTGCTGGAAATGCAAACTTTCTAAACTTTTGTACCATGCATCTAGTTCTCGATTGCTTTTCTCCTACATAAGCTGTTCTCACATCGACTGAAGAAATCAATGTCTGGCCGGGAGAAGGAAAAAAATCTTCCACTACAAGAACACAGTCTTCTATGGTAAAAAGAAAGTATACTAACAGAAGCAGCCCTGTCCATAAATAGAAATTAAAAACCAATTTCTAAGGCAGAGTGTTCTTCAAGATAACCATCCATGGCTCCATGCCTACAAAAACGATCAAGGTACCATTGGTGCAATATCACATTCAAGCTCAATAATGAATAATGGAAGGGTAAATTAAAATTATAGAATCCATCACACGGTTGATAATTCAAGCGAAAATGCACGCATATTGGTTTCCAGTAAAGTAAAACCAAAAAGAAACAATATCACCAACTCGATAATTTGTATTAAGGACTGCAATAAACAACAAATTTAGGCCTAACATCAATTTATATGGGAGGATTAGTGCCTCAGCAAACGCTAAAAGGCCATGCTAACCACAAAAACTTCTACTTCTTCCTCTTGGATGCACATACCAATTCATGAAAGCCTCTTTCTTTTTCAAGTTTCAACAGAATCTAAGCTCGAGTAGCTCTTCATTCCTTCGCCGAAAGTGTTGTTATTTACATCGAGTAAAATAATACAATCTACAAACATTCCCTCCCTGGATGAAAATTGCAACATTATAGTATCAGATAAAAAGAAAACAAGTTAACCTAAAAATGGACAAAAGAATCCATTCCACGACCATTCAATCCTCAAAATCCCAATTGCTATCTCTCCTAGATGAGGTACCAAACGCTGAACTTGTTCTTCTTCTCCTCCTAAACCCCGAATATGAACCTGAACGAGATGAGGAGCTCCTAAACCTCCCCAGAAACGAGACGAAACTCCGGAAAACTTGCCCCAATCCCCTATTTTCTTGTGACCTTCTCCCAGTTGGCGCCCATGAAATCCTTCTAGGAGCACCTGCTGCATTATTAAACCCACCATCCATCTCAGTGAAAACTACGGGAAACTCCCTCTCTTCTGCTATCCTCCCACCGGGAAACCTCCCCACTGCGAACCCTCCTCCTGGTAGCCTCCATATTGTTAATCCCACGGTTTCTTCATCTCTAACTGCTTCGTTTTCCCCTAAATTGTTTCCGTTGTTTTCCCTTGGCAACTCACGGCGGCAAACTGGACATGAGTTTCGAATGGAAAGCCAGGGTAAAATACAATCCGAATGGTAAATATGCTTACAAGGCATTTCCCGAGCTTCACAATCTAGTTCGAACTGCTCTTTACAAACAGCACAGTGAGATTCCGTGCTTACGTGTCCGCAAGTGATCTTAATCACCGGCATTGATTCAATCGCCGCTTTGGAAGCAGGTGGTTGCTCAAAACGGCCAACCCCGTTTACTTCTAGCTGAGATAATTGATCAAGAAGCCGATCAAAACCCGAAACCATTAAGAAGTCGGACATACTAGAAGGTAAGGGGCGAAGACCGGACCCTGATCCATCATCATAATAAAGCTCGAAATTCGTATTGCCTCTTTCGGGGACAACGCCTTCGGATTCAGGGGTAGGTCCACGGAGAACGACGACGGGATTGAAAGGGTACCGATCGCCAGCGTTTCTTCGAGCTCGTCGGAAAAGAGGAGTGGCAGTGGGGCTGGGGCTGCGAGCTGGGTTGGGCGTCTCGGAGTACGTAGAAGCGGCGGGGAAATGGTGGTGAATGGGAGAACGAGAGGGCGTTTCGAATTCTTCGATGAATCCGCTGCCGCAGTCGGGACAATGGATCGAATCTTGCGGGGATCGGACCCGGATCCGGATGAACCGGTTACACCTGTAGCACCAATAGGGTGATCTTATCGACTCCATCGAGAAGTACTAACCTCAGAAGAATTGAAGGAATCAAAAGTTTGAGAAATGGAGAAAATTTAAAACCCTAGAATTTCAGAGAGAGCTAAAAAGGAAAAGAAAATGGGGAAATTGAAAGAGAGAATGAGTAAAATGGTAAGGGAAGGGAGCGCGTGGTGTGGTGTTTAATTAAGCGTCGGATTATGCGCTTTATACTTTTGAAAATGTATTAGGTTAAATTATAAATTAAGTGTATAAAATATGTTTTTTTTTGTTGTAATAAGTACTTAATTTTTTATTTTAAATATGTGTCTAAGCTTTTATTTTGGCTAAAATAGGTGTTTAAATTTTTTTTAGCTGAAATAAATGGCTAAACTTTTATTTTGGCTGAAATAAGTGTCTAAACTTTCATTTTTTACTTATTTTAAAGTTAATTTTAGCACCTTCTTGGCACCCACATTTTAACCAAAAATAAAAATTTAGGCACTTATTTCAGTAAAAAATAAAACTTTAAGCGCCTATTTCACTCAAAAAAATACTTAGATACTTATTACAAAAAAAAACATAATTTAGATACTTATTTTGTAGTTAAGCCGATGGATTAATTAACTGAATATAGTTTGCTTAATGGTTATTCAGTTAACGGCGTTAGAGAAGCAGCACTGGAACCACCGAGTGCCCCAACTTGTTACTTATTGGCTAATCACATTTTTCGTTTATTTATTATTTTTTAACCTTTTCATAAAAAGATTTAAACAAAGAAACCTTAAAGATAATGTTAAAATACAAATATTTATTATGAAAATAACTAGGGATGGCAATTTGACCCGAACCCATCGGATCCTAATCCGACTTAATAGGGGCAGGTTTTTTCTTAAAAAATCAGGTTCGGATGGGTTATTGAAAAAATAAAGTCAAATTAGATTCGGGTTTATGGAGAAATTTTTTCAATCCGACCTGATATATTTATATATATTTATTATATTTTTATATATTATATTTAATATTTTTATTAATTTTTCTTAGGTCATGTCAGATTTAACTGGATTTTTTATTAAAATATCGACGTCAGGTCGGGGTTAAATTATGTTTTTTATTATGTCGGGTCAGGTCGGGGTCGGTCGGGTGGTTTAAATTTCGGGTCGGCGGGCCAAAAACCGACGCTCCCCGACCCGTTGTCATCCCTAAAAACAACTCTTTCAATTAAATTTAGTTTATTCATAATGTCATAATTTGAATATTAACCTTATTTAAAACATTTAATACTTTATCTTAATAGATCAACTTATAATTATCATATTTTTTTACTTATAAAAATAATTAATTCCCTTTAACAAAAACAGAATAAAAAAAAACTTCGGCCTCAAATTCCAAACCAAATAGTATATTGGGTTTTCCTCCAGTTTATTATTTTGGTAAAATATTTAACTTAATATTATAACATAGTGGGGTTGACCAAGACCGAGCATCACGTCACATGTAAGTCAATTTTCAGTTTTTTTATTTTGGTATAATATTTAACTTAACATGTGACCATTTACCATCGATTAAATTATATGTCATATTTAGTGATGGCAGTAGCCCATTATAATAATTTAGTAATAGATTATCATAAGTGTTTTCTTTAAGTATTAAAATTTAAATGTCGAAGACTACAATAAAAAAATTCAAGCAATAAGTTAATTATCTATTTAGTATTAGGCTTAACAATCAAATAAATGTTCAAATTATACATTTTTTTCTCCAGATATATGTTTGAATTATATTTTGGGTCAAATATGTGCTTAACATTTTCTTCCGTAACCCATTTAAAGTTTTTTCATCAACGTCCGTTAAAAAAATTCGTCATCAAATCACGTGGCATTTTTTATATTTTTAATTTATGAATTTCTTTAAAAATATGAATTTATTTAAAAATACTAAAGTTTTAATTTCTTTCGATCAAACTCCCAAATCACATCTCCCTCACCGTACGGCATCCCCCACACGTCGGTAGTTCACCGTTCACCGCCCAAGTGTCGGGTACCTCGCCGTTTGACATTCCCCACCCTCTAGTCGTCGATCGGAATCCAATCAACCTCTTTTTCTTCATTGTTGGGTGTTCAACGACAGTGTAATCGACGGTTCATTCGTCGGTTTTAGACGATGAGATTATGGGGTTTTTAGTAATAGGGTCTGATGAAAACAATGGTGGCTGGTAGGGGTTGAATCGGTGATCGAAGTGGAGGAAATTAGAGATTTAGGGCTTGAGCTTGAGAGTTTTAGAGAAATTAAAGATTGTGGGTTAATTAATATTATATTATTTTATTTTTATTTTCAATTTTTAATTTCATAAAATGAAAAACTATGCCACATGTTCGTATTTCATTGGATAACAGGAAAAAAAATATCGTCTGTCACGGAAAAATCTTAAATGGGTCATGGAAGAAAATGTCAGGCACAAATATTGTTCAGGCACCTTTCTAAAAAAAATAGTATAGTTTGGGCACTTATTTAACTGTTAAGCCTTAGTATTATTCAACTTTGTATTATTGTTGTAGCAATATTTTAAAATTTTTAATTTTGGACGTATTAAGTTCGCAATAACTTTCGATTTTAAAATTTGAAAAAATTATAAATAATTTTAAATTTATATAGTTTGGTCCAAGTTGTAAACTGCTTGATATCACTTAAGCAAGTTTTGAGTTCGAGATCTTGTGTATGTAGAGAATCCTCGATAGGAGACTCACCTACCAAAGTCAGCTGTGCGACACGGATCGGTCTGGATTAATCAAGACAAAAGTCCTGGAGAATCGAGAGGACAACCAAGAAACTCTAGTTTAAATAATAAACTTAACTAGGTTGTTCAACCAAATTAGATAAGCTATTGTTATAATTAGGGGTGTTCAAAAACACTCGACTCGACTGACCCGATCCGACTATCCGAACATAAATGACTAGGTAATTACTCAGAAATTTTTTACACGGGTCGGATACCCGGTCAGCTGAAATATACATTTTCTCAGGTCGGGCCGGTTCCCTAATTTTTTTAATATTTTAAATATAATTATTATTTAAACAAAATACCCTTATATTCACTATATTCCCAAATCAAACAACCTAATTAAGCATGTAATTTCTAAGAACTATGGAATTTATATTCTAAAGTTGTTTGGGTTTGATACTTTAGATCTTAAACTCTATGAAGGGATTATATAATTCAAACTTTTATTAGTTATGAGTATTTTTAAATAAAATTAAATAATTTTTAGAAAGGGCAAAAATACGAGTACCCATTACCTAAATTTTCGGGTACCCGAGTGTCGCGGATACCCAGTTAGAATGGGCCAAAACACGGGCTGAAAAATCTAGTACCCGGTACTTCAAATCCGAAAACCCGGTAAGAAACACCCCTAGTTATAATACTATCCAACTGTTCTCTGACTCGAATTATGTTAAATTGTTCTAATTATTAGAATAAAAAGATAATTTATGGATGCATTAACTATTTACTATCCTAAATACCAAACAAGGGACGTATCTTGAAACAATACGAAGAATTGTAATACGAGACAATCATATCCAAGACTTGTATTTATCATTGTCTGGAAAAGAAAGAAAGTTAAATACACATGGTATGGTATGGGACAAAACCGATAATAAAAATATTACCTGCATCTATATTCAGATATACTAATTAGTCGAATGGTTAAAAATGCTTATGTTATCTTATTTTATATGAGTTCGAATCCATACATTTACCTTAAGAAGGTAATACATCTCTCTTTAATAATTTTTTTTCCATCCTTATTAAGAAGTTTTCCATCTTGGTCGTAACCAACGACAGCCTCAGAAATCCGGTAATTCGGCTTGTCCATCGAGATATCTCACTACTTGCCTCATGGTCGGCCGTGCAGCAGGTACATCATCTGAGCAAATTAGGCCCAATTTAAGCACCATCAACATTTCATCTTCACCATATTGCCCATTCAGCCTAGGGTCAATCACATCAAAGACTCTGCCCTCTCTATACATTTTCCATACCCAATCAACCAACCCTAATTCTAGAAGTAATGCCTTAGGCTCAATGGGCCTACGTCCACACACAACCTCGAGTAAGAGTGCACCAAAGGCATATACATCGGAGCTTGTCGTCGCCTTTCCTGTCCGAGTCACCTCGGGTGCTAGATATCCCAACGTGCCAACCACCCGAGTCGTTCTCAGATTCGACCCGTGTTCGTACAATCTTGCGAGGCCGAAGTCTCCTAATTTTCCATTCAATTCATCATCTAGTAACACATTACTGGCCTTAACATCTCTATGAATCACAACTTGTTCATAACCTTCATGTAAATAGAGAAGTCCAATAGCAACTCCGTTTATAACCCTGAATCTATCCCCCCAATTCAGGGTCTTTTTAGGCTCATCAAACAAAAACTTATCTAAGCTGCCATTAGCCATGAAATCATAAACAAGAAGGAGATCACCTCTTCTCCTACACCAACCCAATAATTGAACCAAGTTCCGATGACGGAGCCGTCCGATACTGGAGATTTCCGACAGGAATTCACGCAAACCCTGATTTGATTCGTGAGAAACCCGCTTGACAGCCACTTGAGTCTTTGAGTCTCGGAGCTTCCCTTTGTAAACACGGCCAAAACTGCCGTGGCCAAGTAAGTTCTTGGCACTGAAACCCTTGGTTGCTTGCTTGAGTTCATGGTACGAGTACCTTTTCGGTCCAATCTCCAGCTCCCAATCTTCAATAACATCGTCGTTCTTGATTTTGATAACGAAATAAATGACAATGGATAAGGCTAATATGACAAGAATGACCGATGGAACGGAGACACCAACTATTAAAGCTGTATGCTTCTTTACGGGCCCAGGAAGTGATGGCAAAGAAGATAGATCAAGACTCTGAGCTTCTCCATTGATTTTAAAGCTCCAGCCTAAGATACAATGCGAGCTGGAAAGTAACCCCGTTGAAGCCGAGAAACCAACGTACATAAACTCGTGAAAAAATTGTGAAAGATCTACACGGAACGACAAGATCGGGAATCTCGGTCTTGTTGAATTTGGTGCGATCGTTACATTGAGGATACTTTTACCCGAATCATAATCGACCCAAGCTTGGATTGGTTTTCCACTCATGAGAGTAAGATTTTGCTTCGTGGAGTCCTCCGTGTAGAAACCAGCAGTGGCCGAGGCATTCGAGTCCAAGCTGTTGATGTCGATGCCGACATGGTTGTCGTCGATGTCAAGGAACTCGAGATCCTGAACCGTGTCGAACTCAACCGCGACGAGATCGTGATTAGAGGGGCTGTCGCCGGTCTCGGTCGCGTTCTGGATTCCGAGATACTGCCTCGGAAGTGCTTTGAGGTCTTTAGAAGTGGTGATTACGAAAGCGAGGCCGTGACCGCCGAGTGCTGGATACTCGGGAACTATAGCGAAAGCAAAAGAGGTAGAAAAGGAAAAAGCTTTGCCTTTTGCCGAGCTCTTAAGTCTAAGCGGAGAGCTATAAAAAGCGTGACCGAGTAAAGGACCGGTGGCATTGGTTAAGCATAGGATGCCATTTTTTTCAATCTTTGCAGCTCCCGTTAGTGTTAAGTTGTCGGATTTCGTTTCTGTAAACCCCGGAAAGAAGAGCCCCGTGGGTTGGGAAGTAGAAGCCGAGACTACGAGGAAGAAGAGATTAGACAAGAGAGGAAGGAAGTAAACCATGGTTGGTGGAGTTGGGTAAGAAATTATGAGCATTTTGAGGTTGCTTTTGTTGGAAAGGTGTCATTTATGGCATTTGTTGAAATAGAAAAAGGTCGGTGGGACTTGAAAGAGATGTAACGATAAGAAATGAAAGTGAAGACTGTCTAAGGAAACAAACATACAACATTGGGCATCAATTTGAGCGATGTTCACATGGCCAAGTGCCAACGTAAGCGTAGAACTCTAGACAATGGAGCAAGCCTGCTCTGTGAAGAAGTATAACCCACGCTTGTGGAGTGGACCGAGTGAAAGTAATGAGGTTTTAGTTCCCTTTGAAACAAGTTGGTTTGACCATTACAGATTGCTTTAGACAAGTCTTGTATTCCCCAATTGGACATGGAATGAATTATTTGCACTCTTCTTTGACCCTTCTTTCTTACATTCTAAGCGGTTTGACGTTGAAGTTAAATCACTGTGATTGTCGTTTCTAAGAATACTTTTCCTCAATATAAATCTCATTTTTTAATCTCTATGTATATCTCGATATTAAAAATAAATAAATTTAGAGATTAAAATTGATATTTAGAGTTAGATATTAGTGTTTAAAATATGAGTTTAAAAACATATGATTTACTTTTTTGAATTTGTAATTTACTTTGTTAGTGTTAAGCTATATATAAAAAACAAAAAATGACAGGAGCACCAATTGTTTTCTTTAAACATGTGATTAAGGATTGGTTTTGTTATTATACTCTCCGTCTCATGAAAATTGTCTCTTATTGACTTTTTGAAAGTAAAAAATTTTAAATTTTGATTATAATTATATTAAATATTTTAAATAAATAATTTTTATAAAATATATATTTAAAAACTATTTGATTAGATATTTTTAAAATACATTTTTAAATATTTTTATTAATAATAAATTTTAAACAATAATGAGTTAAAATTAAAAAATTTAAAAAAAATTAATAAGAGACAATCTTATACTTGGACCTTACAAAGAAATGATTCGACAATAAATGACTTAAAGTCCTGGTTAGGCCCAAGAAACTTGGAGGGCCATGGGCCTTTTCCCGAAAATTTTCACTGTTTAAACAACTTTAACACACAAAATGTTGGCATTGGTTCACCTGACACAGAACATGTTCGAAGAAAAGAATTTCGTATTGATTTTTTTTAGTTACACAAGTTCGAATAAATCAAATGATAAGTGGAAAATTTTCGCTCTTAATATTTTCTTTAAAAAATATTCATAAAAATTCTAAATTTTTATAATAAATTATTAGAAAACTATAAAGTTTGTTAAATCTATAAAGTTTGTTAAATTATTTCAAAATTTTAAAAATATATAAAGTATGTTAAATTATAATAATTTTAAAAGTTTTCTAGAAAAAGTTGAGATTTAAACAAATAAATCACCAAATCAAATTTAAGCAATTATTTTTTAATGTGTTGTTGTGATTACAAATTAATATCTGTTCAATTTTCTTAGCCCTCTAATAACACACACATACCGTGCACACATAGTGTTCGAACCCGGGTCACCTGGATAAAATATATCATCCTTTACTACTAAGACCACTCCACGGGTTCTTAAGCAACTATTTCTTATGAAATAGTAAAAACATTAAAATTTTAAAAATGGTCTCTTCCACATACAAGTCTTTACTTTTGTCACCTTGAGTCAATTGTCGTTTCTCGATAATTTTTTAATGGAATCAACCTTACATTTAAACAACTATTTCTTATGAGCAAGCACATTTTAGCCGGTTGGTCTAGATGCTCATCTTTGTTCCTTAATATTCCCTTAGGTCACGGGTTCTAGACCCACTAGGAGCACTCTCATTCCTTCCCCCTAGAGTCCCCTTCCTCTCCCCTCTAAGTATGATTAGAATTAGAATTTTTTTTAAAATATTGTAATTTTAATATGAATTTCTAAAAAATAATGGATAGAGTCTACAGTAAACCGATGCCCATAAATCTTAGTATGGACCTCGAAATTTATTGAGATTAACAAATCTATTGTAATAAAATCACATTTAATAATTAACTCACCACAATAATTTAGATCAAAGTCACACATAATAAATTTAAATTTAAAATTTCAGTATTTAGAACCTCACTTTACCATTAAGTTAAGATCTCCTTTGGGTTAAGGATAATATTAGGGATTATATTGTTTTGTAATTCAGTGCACAATTAGTGAACAAAGATAGGTTTAATGTACTGTATCACTCAGGATCTGTTTGATTGATAGTTAGTTTAGAACGGTTAAGGTTTATTAGACCGTTACTCAACTAACTAATCAGTCTCTCCTCTTGTATATATTAACTAGTCTCTATTAGAGATATTATAGTCTTTTGATCAATAAAATGAAAAGAGAGGACAGTCTGTCATTCCCCCATGTTGAGTGAACCAGTAGATGAATCTAAAAATTGATTACAGCTGTAATCCATCAGGGTTCTAAATGGCAAAAAGCATGTAGGCCTTAACCATTTTTTTAAAAACTCTTGCTTGGTTAGGCCGGGATAAAGATATATAGCCCAAAGTAATTAACAAAACTGATATGTCTGTTAATCAACAACCGGGGCAGCTACATTTCAACAAATTCTGATACAAATAACAGCTTCAATTATTTCAATACCCCATCTTCATCCTCTTTACATCCTAGTACACTAGTTTTATTAGTCATTACTGAATTATTGGCAAAAAAACTGAAAGAAAGAAGTTTTATTAGTCTTCATTAAAGCACAAATTAATGTGTTATTTCACTTGTTTCCCCCTTCTTCACGAAGGCCGGTTTGTAAAAAGAATCAACCAATCGAGTTTACTAAACCCAGAAAAAAAGGCCTAGGAAAACCTAATATGAATTCTGAAAATAATAACCAAAAAACGAACACCTACGTTGGTTTCATTATAACAAAAAACAACAATCAAAATTCCTCTCCCGCCGATTCTCGTATCTATATATACAACTCAACCCTACCAAAACCTCCACGATCGCCGCCTCCGTTTTATCCAAATCCGAGAAATGCAATGTCTGCAACAACAAAACTGCCCCCTTCGCATCCAGTTTTTGTTGCTCCAACTCCCTCTCTTGCTGCCATCTCAACGTATCATGCGCCACCGGTGCCAACCACCCTATTATCTCCTCCAACGCCTCTTTCCACCCTTGAGCCAAACCTTGTCCCCCATCGCTCTCCCCGCCGGAATCCTTGCTCCATTGGCCTTTCAACTTCCTTCTCAAAGCTTGTTTCAGGCTTATTGGCAACATCTCGAACATGCTCTCTCGTGCTTCGTCGTCGATGCTTGTTGTCGAGTGGAAACAACTCTCTGCCATAATGATTAGGTTCGCATAACGAAAGGCAAGCCCCGATGCTCCCACGGTGTTCGCCGGAGCCGATTGTATCAGCCTTTTGTTTCTCATGTCTGGAATTCGGAAACCCCAGGCCTTAGCTTCGGGTGATAGTTCGCCGCTGTAGGAAGTACGTCTTGGTTTGGTCTTCGAAGCTTTCATGATTGGACCCGATTTCGAGGATTGTTTCATACACTTCTCTTTCTCCACTAGAAGGCAATAATTGGCCACTGGATAAACCTTCATGTTTAATGCTTTCCTTTTGGGAATATAAAAGCAAGGAAGACTTGGGACGAAGGGTCCAAAAATGTTGCAGATTCTGGCGTAAGCCACGAAGACGATTCGAGCCATTAACCCCACAGTTGTATCAAATGTTTGGCTCCAAAGGGAAACCTGTCTGAAATGTACAACTTGTTTTCTTTGGAAAGTGATTTCCTCGTTGAAGTAATCGTTGTTGAGTTTCCATTTCTGCATTTTCTTCTCTGACGCTTCTAATTTGTTGAGGGCTGCCAACGATTCGTATAGAGCAGATGTCGTGTTCGCGTATTTCTCCATCTTTTCAATTGTTTTCCCAATATTTTTGGAACTAAAACCAATGTTTCTGACATCAAAAACTCCCTGTGTCATGTTGTGGTAAGCGATTTCGAACCTTTTGAGTTCCTCATCGCTGCATTTCTTACTCAAACGAGAAACCACAGTGACGGCATGACCAAGATCCTCGAGCTTCTCTTTACACGCAAGTTCAAGAAGATATCTTTCATTCACAGAGTTCAAAAACGCGACGCCACGGGACTTCAAGGGACCTTGCCGGAGTTTGAAGAATTCATCGTCGGAGAGAGAGTTATACAGTGCGACAAGGCGAGACATAGTTTTCGCCGCCTCGAATGCTAAGATTTGAAGGGTGGAATTGGAGGATAAAGAGTCACCACCAGCAATGAGCGACTCCATGGACGGCGTCGTGAGCCTAATTAGTCGACTCCGACTCACAGTCAGGTGATCTTTTTCAGAGTGTTTTGAGTTGGGTGGTATGGTTTTCAGGGATGAAGTGGAAGAAGAGAGACGTGGGGGTATTTGAGGAGATGTTGCGGACATTTCCAAGCTTCTTCATTGGCAACGCGCAAATTATCAGGACAATAATTGTAACAGTGTTTTTCTTTGTTCTGCGAGTGTGAAAATAGGAGAGAGAGAGAGGACAATGAAAGATACGTTTTTATTGATTATTCTTGGTCCACGTTAAGGTTTTTACTGCCACATTCGACTATGTTCTCCTTTTCTTTTGGGCAAATTATGATTTTAATTCCTCTGTTATACTGAAATATACAAATCAATCTGTGTAATATAAATTTATAGGTTGAATCATCTATTCCTATAATGTTATTAGTAGATTTAAATGTACAACGCCATTAATTTATTCCATTAAAGTGATCAGTGACGTAGCTAAAATTTTCATATAGTAGGGTTAGAATGGAGTTTGAGGCATAGAAGAATCTCGTACTATTAAAATAAGTATTGTTGACCCCATACCCCAACAAATTAAGTGGGTTCAATTCTAATATTTCATATGAAAAAATTTATATTACCTCTTTAAAATTCCATACCCAACAAATCAAACAAAATCAATTACACCCTATTGCTTCCATGTACATCCGCCCATGAAAGTGATAACTTGATTTTTTTCTTAAACAATCTCAAGCATTCGATTTATTATTAGTTGAACAAAGTGTTATCTTAAATCATGTCATTGGTTTAATAGAAATAATTAACGATGTTATAAATTTAGATACGATAATATTAAGTTAAAACTAAAAATGTTGATTATGTTATAAAAAACAGGTGGATGAAATCCAATGTTCAGTGTAATAGGGACTAGATTTGTCGGTTTTGGGAAACTGGGAAGGTGTTTCTTATTTCAGACATCACATCAAGAGCACCGCACAATTACGTGTCGTCCGCAATATTTTAATAGTTTAAATGGTAATATGAACTTCGAATCCGATTATATAATATTGTTAATTATCAATCAATTGCAATTGCAATTGCAATATTCATTGAGAAGCAAGCATGGAAATGCTACTAATATGCTGGGAAAAAAGTAAAGATTATTTTATTTAGTGATTAGGTCGTATGTTTTGATGATTTTAAGAAAAAAATATCGATTAATATAACTATATTATTTTATTTTTATAATTTTTTTATATTTTATTTTTATTCGATAAAATTAACAATCATTGTTATTTTCAATAAAAGCTAGCTGGTAATAAAATAAAATAAAAACTATAATCCGTTATCTAAATACATATTTTGTTAGAAAGCACAATGCTCTCAAAATTGTCATTTGACACATAATATATTTATATATTCAATTTAAAAAACTTAAAAATAAAAAAAATCTTTAAAACTTGAAAAAGAAAATCCAGAAAATATCATAAAGTTTTTTAAAATTTTGGAAAATTTGAGATTTTTTTATTTTCTTTCAAATTTTTAAAGCTTTACAAATTTAACATATATTATGTGATACATATCACACTATAGAATGTTGCAGGACGTTTTGATAACATAAAAATAAACTATGGTAATGTGTATCATAGTTGACAAATTTAATAGATAGATTGAATAAAAAAATTATTCATATATCAAAGTGATAATACGATACAATTTCATAATAAAATACCATTTAATCTAATATTTATTATTAATAATTAAAATTAAGTTACAAATACAATTATTATATTGTATAATCAAAGTGATAATTGAAATATATTTAAATAGAACTTACATATGGTCATATTTAAATTATAATAAAATTCTAATAAATTTACACGTGCTTTTACAGAAATAAATTAAAACCAGGAAACTTAGGGCCCGTTTGTCTTTACAAAATAGTTTTTTTAATTTTTTTTTCTAGTTTCATTTCTTGAAAGTTAAGAAACACATTTGATTTATAGTAACAAAAATTTATTTTCAAAAATAAAAACAATACAAATGTATTTGATATCTAGTTTTTCAAAATAAAAATAAATAAATATTTATTAAATAATTAAACTAAAATATAATGATTAGAAAAATATTATTATAATAAAAATAAATTTTGATTAAATAAATTAAAATTTTAAAACCGTTATTAGAAGGATTCGAATTCGGGTCGAATAAAGTTAAAATTAAAAATTCTTGTTTTCATCTTTTCTAATTTTCTAAAATATTTTTAATTGAAAATGATGAAAAAATCTTTTTATTTGTTCAAAATTTTACTCATTTTTGTTTTTATTTTCTAAAAATTATTTTTCTAATTTTACAACAAAACATATTTTTTTCAATATTTTATATTTTCATGAAAATTAAAACAATCTATATTTTGTAAAACCAAACGCAGCTTTAAAATTTCTAAAGCTTGGTTTTTGTCATTGAGTCACGACCTCGTTAACAAAATTAGTTGATTATTTGAGTTTTCTCTGGATGATGCACTTTAGCCGTTTAAGAATCAATTTTAAATTATTTCACAATTAATTTTGAGATATAAACTACAAATTTATTAAATATATATTTTTAAAATAAACTAAATTTGGGGCACTCTTCTTCCCTCTTATATTTCGATTTCGAGCCGTTTTATTCCGATTATGTAGGGTATATTTAACGAAATCCTTTTCTTTCTTAAAAAATAAAATAAATTAATTAAATATTTTTTTTCGTGTTTTGTAATTTTAAAATACAGTTTTATTATTTACATATGAACTTGACTTAATTTGATTATAAAATTCAATAATTTTTTCATTCAACTCAAAAAAAAAATGACAAACAAAAAATAACTCCTACTCGAAGGATTATTTCTTTACTGTTGTCGGGTTAATTTAAATCACTTTCTTTGAAAAAATGTTTTTCAAAGATGTTTGTGGAAAATGTGATTTGTTATTTTGGGTTTAAGTTTTGCCTCTTGATAAATATTTTTGTAGTCGATTAATTCAAATGTTTAAAATATTTTAAATAAAATTTGGACACTCTTTTTTCCCTTAATTAAGTATAAAAAGAGTTTTTAACGAGGTCTACTTTTCTTTAAAAAAAATAAAACATGTTTTGACCAACTCCATAAGTGACCCGAAATCAAAATCAAATCATCGGAATTGAATTGGTGAAATTATTTGGATTCAATAGATTGACTAATAACCGAACTTTGCTTGCATTTTTTTGCTGGTGTGGACTTTGAGTTGGACTGACCATTTTGCGTAAAGAGTGAATTCACAAATGGCCTTGTTATTATTTTGTCAAGAAGACCCTTGAGTGTTTGACCATCCAAAAGAAAATGACGAGCAATTCTCTATCTTCCATGACACGCTTAATAGAGTATTCTACACAATTTGGTATTGTAAATTAAGTTACTACTATTTTAGCTTAAATAAAAAAAATAAGTGCTTAAATAATACTATTTTTAAATTTTATGTGCTTAAAATATTTTTTTAAAAATAGGAGTTTAAAGTTTCAAAAGTTATAATTTTAGGTGTTCGGATATGTAAAAAATTGTTATCCATTTAAAACGAGACACATGGCATGGATATTAATTTTTCTAAAAAACTTAAAAATTTATTTTTTAAAAAAAAATCCTAAAATTTACAAAAGTGTTCAAATCAATCCCTAAATCCCTAAAAATCCCTAAATCATAAATTCTCAAATCCTCACCGCTGCCACTGCCGCCGCCGACCCCAACCTTTTGGTCTTCGGACCCAACTATGTAACACCCCCTTACCCCTATCCGTACACCGGATACGATTCGAAAATGCTATGACTTCTTTATTCAAAGATCAGGGTAATTTAAAAAATTCCTCAGTGGTCACCCATCCTGAAATTTCTCTAGCCCAAGCACGGTTAACTTTATTAAAAATTGACTTAAATTATTTACTTAAGTTTCTAATCCTAAATCAATTATCTTAGTATGCAACTCACCACCTAAGGTTATTCTTAACCTTGAATCTTTCTAGAAACGCCAATCACACTCAATAAGCTTAGTAAGTATACATGCTACTATAATAATCAAACTGTAATTAAGATGTCATTACTGTGATTACTTGTTGAGCTTTTCAATATTGATGCAATGCTTTTCTCCCTTTCACCTTGATTTACCTACGTGTGTACAATCAAACGCACGCTAAGTACAAACTTAGTGAGGCAATAAAGAAAATTAATAACAATAATTTAAACTTTATTGAAGATCATGACTACATTTATATAGCCTAATATATGCCAATGCATTAGCTTTCACATTGCATTAGTAATTATTTACTACATGCCAATGTCATCAGATTTTCATGTTTGCCCGGTCATCATAATATGCCTCATATGTATAAATGCATCTTTAATCACTAATTTTTTAATGGGTTTTAGTATTATTAGTATTATTTTTAATAGTAATATTATTAATATAAAATTATAAAAATAATCAAAAATAATTATAATAATAAAAATATAATATAAAAAGTATTAATTAAAAATGTTTTAAAAAATTAATTAAATTAAAAATTAAAAAAAGAAAATTGCATGGAGGAGGGTGCTCCACATCACCCTTAACCTCCCCCGCTTGCCTATAAATAAAGGCAGGGGAGGGCTGCAATTCACGCCTAAAAATTTGCCACAATTCGGCAAAGCAATCGGCTCCCCAAATTGGGAGCCAGGCCGGCCGGGGTTGGGGGCAGTGCTCTCGGCCCCAGTTGGTTCGATTCAACATTTTATCGGGGTCCTATTTTATATCCGATATAGTTAATTTTTGGAGAGGTCGTAGTAGATCTCGGTGGGGTTCAGTCGGGGTTCGTCGTTCGAGCTCCTAGTTATATATATTTTCTTCTTTTTTTACTAGTGTTGTAATTTTTTATGATTTAATGAAGTATTAGCTAATTTAAAATTGTGTTCTTTTTTAGTTTGTATGTTTATTTATGTTTTAGATTAGTATTTATTTATGTTTTTTATGAATGTTTTAGATTAATATTTTATTTATTTTAGATTTGTTTTTATTTATGTGTTAGATTAATGTTTATGAGTGTTTTAGATTAGTATTTTATTTATGTTAGATTTGTTTTTATTTATGTGTTAGATTAATATTTATGTATGTATGTTTCATATTTGTATGTTTATTTATGTTAGATTAGTATTTTATTATGCTAGTATTTATTCATTTATGTTTTTAATTTTTATCGCATTATATTTATTTATATTTGCCATGTTTTAAGTTACATTTCGAGATATTAATTGTCAATATGGTGCCCTTTTATCCGAGCGTAAACGGGGCCAATATCAGGCGTAGTGATGGTGGTTGGGCGTTTACTCTCGGATAACGGGGCTTTTAAAATTTACTCGCATATGTAATTAAATGTTAATTAAATCTTCACTTTAATCCAAAAAATTTAATATTAATAAAGCGGTAATTATTAAAGCACTAATTTTGGGCGGTATGGGGGTGCCAATCCTTCCCCATCCGTAACCAACTCCCGAACCCGACATTTTTAAAAATCTATGGTTTTATGGTGTCCGGCCTACCCTAGTGGCCGGTGGCGACTCCATTTTTAATAAAGTACATTTTTTCTAAAACCCCACGAAATAAACATTTTAATACATGAGAGACCCCAAATACCCTTAAAACCTCATTTTAGCGAAAATGATATCACTACAGATGGCGACTCCGCTGGGGACATGATTTTTGTTTTTCAAAAACAAATGAGAGTCAAGCTTTTTAAATAATTACCACTTTACTAATATCAGAAATTCCGGATTAAAGTGACTATTAAATTAACATTCGGTTATAATTGCGCGTTTATTTTAACGCATTTAAAACTTGGCATACAAACCCGTCCTTTTTAAGTGGGGGAAACGCTAATGCTTTCATGAGTATATCGTTCCTCCGTATGGGCCTAGCAAGTACCTTCGGGGCTCGAGTACCTTATGCTTTTGTGAGGATATCGTTCCTTCGTAGGGGCATAAGCGAATGAGTCCCCCTGAATTGAACCCGGTTGAAAGGACCCTATAATGGGTGATGATCGGGGGCCTTACTACTCTTAGTAGGGGACAACAAGGACAATTCGGGCACCTCTTAGCACCAAATCTGCATGTAGAGAATATAGAAAGCCCACCCTTTTAGAGCCACGCGGATAACCTAAGTGTTTAGACAAGATATATAAGGTTATTCCGTTTGTTTGCTTTATTTAAATTTACCTTTTATTTATGTATTTATTATTTTTATCCAGTACTAACTCATTTCTTTTTGTGTTTTATTTTTATTTTACACATACTTTTGTTGCATTATCATTGCATCCACATTACATAAAGGTGTTGATTCAAGTGGTTTGCCCGATCAAAAAATCTTTCATCATGGAAAAAATGTATCTTAAGAAGGACGACATCAACCTAGCCGTCAGATGTTGGTTAGAAGTCAACCAGTGGGCCCAAGGTAACAGTTTGCCGAGTGAGCGCATAATACCAGGATATATATACAAGAGCCTACAACAGAATGACCTATGAGAGCTTAAAAAGATTTGGGAAGGATGTGATCGACGAGTAGAAGACCTATATTCTGATACTTATGGTGACATATCACATTTAATGTATGTCCGGGTTAATCAGCCTTTGCGTCGAGCTATTTTTCAGTTCTGGAACCTTGCTGCTTCACTTTCAACAAACATGACATGATACCCACGGTAAAAGAATACACAGCCTTGCTCAACCAAAATAATGTACAGTGGATCTACGCGAAGTCGCCGAGGAATCAGAACTATCCATTAAAGCTTAAAATCTTTTGATAAGCGAGGATCGAGCCAACGATTTGATTCAGAATTGAAGAGACAACCTAGCATCTTTATGGGAATATATTCGAGATAGCACACCCGAATGAGGTAATAAAGATAGACATATTCATTTTGGGGACATATGGTTTGATCATCTTCCCGAGGGTATTCGGAAACACCGATGTAGCCATCTTAGATCTATTTGAGCGTATGAGGAGGAAAGCGAATGCGGTACCGGCAATATTAACCGAAACTTTTAGTTTCTTTGAGTATGACCCAAAGACATAAAGAGGGGCATATCTGTAGAAGTTTACTTTTTTGGCTCTAGAATTTGGACCCTTTAATTCCAATGAAACTCTTTCGAAAGCGTGATTACCAGCGGAATCAACGCCTTTATTTGCATTCATTTTGCATATCATGACATGGTGTTGATTCAAGAACAGTTCATTTAAAAGGCTTTCCAAAATAGAAAAAAGTATGCTTTGCCGAAAACGATAATATTACAGTATCAAGTTAGGCCGAGCAAAGACCAATCGAGAAAGAAGACGGTCCGATAGTAAGGCACATGCGGCGCAGAGGATCCAGTGGGGACTACAAAACACTAATTTTAAAATATTCACATTCAACCCTTTGTAAAAATCTCAAAGATTTTAATTTAACTCCTTCAAAAAAAATTGAAAATATTGTTATTGTGTTTTGAATACTTTTCCCTCTTAAAACTTAAAAAAAACCCTAAAAGTTTCATTTTTAAGTAAGTTAAAACTTTTTGATAATAAAAAGGAGAAATCTTTAAACCAAATGATCTTTGAGAATTTTAATGTAAACCCAAAAGTTTTAAAGACTTTAAGTAGACCCCCTTTAGGACCGCTAGGATCCAACCCTTTTTAGACGCATTATTCGAAGATCGGTTTGTTTACACCCAGATAAACCGAAGAAGAAACTCTTGTCTGCATTATGTCTACACTTGTCAATGTTTTTTAGAAGCCAAAACATGAGGATCATGACGTCACAAGTTTATGGAGTAGCATAAGAGGAGAAGATGAGGTAACCCATCATCTTGAAGACGACGTTGAGACGTGGAGCACGAGCTTTGCTTCCCGAAGTCAAGATCTCCAAAAGGAAGCTAACTGCTACATGTAATTCATTATTAGTTTTTTTGCAACCAGGTATTTTTCTATTGAGCGAAAGTCTTTTAAGGACTATTCGAGAATCAACACCACATTTGCATTCATGCATTGCATTGCATCACATTGTACAGTCATGACATATTTTACATAACATGATCATTACCTTGCATAATATTTTTGGGGAGTAATCCAAAGACCAATTAGAGTTTTATCGTGAATGAAAGAATTGAACACACTCAAAAATCAAGATTCGAGCAGTTAGAAGATAGGCTAAAAAAAAGGTTTGATACCTTCGATGCAAGATGACGGAACAAGTTCAAAGATTCCTAGATTTGCGCATGATTTGGTCATTCTTCCAAATTTCAAAGATTCTTAGATTTGCGCATGATGACGGAACAAGATGCCCCAAGATTCACCTGACCATGTTATGCAAAAAGATGGAGGGCTGCATTGAGAATGAAAAATTACTGTTCTACTGCTTCCACGACAGTCTAGCAGGACTCACTGTGATATGGTATAACTGTTTGAGTAGAGACCAAGTTCAGTCGTGGGGGACTTAGCCAATGCCTTTTTGGGCCCATATAAATATGCTTTGGTCCTAGCACCAAGTCGTCAGTATCTCAAGGGTACGAAGATGAAACCTGATGAAGGCTTCAAGGAATATGCTTTGAGGTGGCTGTGTTTAGCAACCCAGGTGCACATTCCCGTAGACGAATAAGAAAATGACTTCCATGTTTCATACCACATTTCATATTTCTTCTTTGATAAGATGCTCGAGAAAATGAAGGCCCGCTTTGAGGACTTTATGACAGTCGGAGAGAGAATCGAACATGCACTCCAGGACCTAAGTTTAAAGACCAGACCTGCCTAGGAGCAGAAAGAAAAAGATAAATGGGTACCACTTTCAAGGTTCTCGTGATCGTAAGAGAAGAAGACATGTAGATTCCTTCGAATCACCGAGAAAAATTCCTCGAACAAGTACATATTTAGAGATATGCAGAGTATTCCATCTCGGACATATGGCCTCATCTGGTCAAGGGTTAGTACCTTATCTTCAGGCCGATAAAGATTACGCCCAGCTCATCTGTTCACAGTTTTGTTCCGTACAGTACATATGAGTTCTACATTAAGGCGTCGGGGCATGACACCAAGAAATTTGGGGTCGTTATAATAGAAGAAATCAAGAAGCTGGTTGACGAGGGAGTCATTACGAGAGAGTTGATCTAGCGATGGAAAAACAATGAAAGTGGCATAAGCCTGCACTACATTGAAAGGGCCAGAATGAGTTAGTACCCAAGGGATAGTCCGACGACACCACTCCACCGTACCACCAACCCCTCAACCACTGGACATGCCAAACATCACAAAAGAAGATGGATGTTAGTACCAAATCAAATAGAAAAGATAGGTATTTTATGTATGGATTTTCTGCAAAAAAGGAGAGATCAGGAAAAACTAGCACATATATAGATATCAGATCTCAGATCTTTTTTGTACACAACCATATATTCGAAATAAAAAAACTAAGAAAAAGGAACTTTCAGTGGTATTTTCCTTCTTGCTCATTTTTTTCTCCTGCATGTTTATTTTTAAAAAAATTAAATAAATAAGTAAAATCCAAAGGGTTGAGAGTTTACCCAGCCGCCGGTGGATGTTCTCTTGCCGGTAATAAGCCCCTATGGGGTGAGCCGATCAAAGGAGATACTTCCGGTTGGTTTGTTTATAAAAAATAGAGGAAAATATTATTTTTTTGCTTCGGGTTTCCCTAGATATAGGTAAGAAAGGGGTTAATCTCTCAAATTTGAGGTTAGATAAAAAGGGGAAGTCGTTTAAGTAATTTAGGGTTTACTGCCGGCGGTGGCCAGAAGTCAATTTCTGGGTTTAATCCTCGGATGATGTTGAATACCAGAAGAGAGAGGGGGTTTTCAGTTCTGGGGAAAATAGTAAATGAGGGTTCTTTTTTTAGACACAAAATTAAAATGCCAAAAGAGTTAAAGCTGATCTAATAGGGTTCTTATATAAGCAATTTTGTTTTAAAATTGGTGTAATTACAACACTAGTCATCCCGTGTTTTTAATATTTTCATAAATGTCTCACCCCTTGGTCTAATTATAGAGGTAGTCATTCTTTCTTTTCAAAGCCTTTCAATCCAGTCCCTAAATTAACCTAATTTAGATTTTAAGTGGTCAAATTACCTCCCCAGCCATCCCGCGTTTCTGAAGTTTACACTTTGAGCTTGCCCCTTGGTCTTATTACATGTTCAGTCCTCCTAGGTTTTCTCTGTTTTGTGATTACATCCTTAAATTGACTTTTATTTTCCTTTTATTTATGCCTTTTGTTTCTATTTTTTCTCATTTCAGTCCTCTTGCAGTTTCATTACTGTCATTAATATATCATGTTTAAGTATATTTTATTTTGTTTGTACATTACGTTCATTAATGTTTTGATGCACATGCTTTTGCGATTATGTTTTTTTAGTATAATTGTTTTGCTCATTATGTGTTTTTATGTGTTTGTGTATTTCATGTTTTTATGTTTTATAATATTTGTTTAGTTGATCGTGTTATACTTTTATATTTTCGTTTGATAGCTCATATCTTACATGTTTGATTGGTGCTTGTCTAGTTTATTTGTATATGGCATTTTTTTTTGTATTTTAATATGCATTTTATGTTCACCTTGTTTTTAGGTTATGTGTTAGTGTGGTATCATTTATCTCATGTAAATGTCATGTTTTAAGTTGTGGGTGTAAATTGTGCCATATGATAGAAGTCAAGTATTAGTTTTTTATGTTATCATGTTGTCATGTTAGTTTAGCATTACATTTTATGAATGTCATGCATATATTATATTTGTGTCTTCGTGTGTTCAAGCATGTTGTAGTTAAATAATTTAATTTTGGAAGCATGTTTTTCTTCTTTTTGCTTGTTTATGCTTTGTTTTTTTTATTATGATATGTTAGGTTATTTGTGTTCATACATTTAATTATTTTTTATAGTTTTTGTGATATTCTTTTATTATTATTATTATTATTATTATTATTATTTATTATGTTTTACCATGTCAATAGGAATGTTTTTGTCTGTTTAATTATTTGCTAAGATTGCATAACGAGATATTATTGTCAATGTGATGCCCTTTTATTCTAGCGTAAACGTGGCCAGTATCAAGCACAGTGATGGTGGTCTATCGGTTTACTCTCGAATAACGGGCCCTTGAAATCTACTAACAATTATAACTGAATTTTAATCTAATCAGGAAAATCTAATATTAATAAAGCGGTAATTATTAAAGTACCAATTTTGGGCGGTGTGAGTGCTAATCCTTCCTCATTCGTAACCGACTCCTGAACCCAATATTTTTTTTATCTCTGGTTTTACGGTGTCCGACTTAGCTTAATGGCCAGTGGCGACTCTACTTTTTAATAGAATACGGTTTTCTAAAAGTTCCCACGGAAGATATTTTTAAATACCCGAAAGACCCCAAACACCCTTAAAACCCCTTTTTTCTTAGCGTAAGTAAAAGGGATATCGCTACAACCATTCAAATGAGGTGAAAACAAGAAGATATAGGAAGATAGATCAAGCAGAGATCTTTTATAAAATGAAGTCATATATTTTATTCGATGGATGCCATGAAAGTTCAGATAACAAATGAATGGAACTTACCTGCTGAAGATCATCCTGCATGTATATTTGCAGGTTGATGAGCTCAAGGGTGAAATGGAAAGTGCGGCAATTTTGTATTCCAAGGCAGTATGTTTATTAGTCTTCCTTCTAGTCAAAGCGCCGTCCCTCATTCTGCACCCTCTATTTTGTCTCACAAACTCGGACCGTATAGACTTCGAACTTACATCAATTTTCTTAGAAACAGGCAAGGGTACTCAAGGTTGGCACTTCGCAAGAGCAAGCATCAGCCATAGTGTAAACATTTTTTCTTCCTTTTTTGTTGACATAGTGATCCAGATGGCTTGTTTCTGAGGCATAGTGTAAAAATATTTATTTGTACAGTTATTCTTTGATAAAAGGGGAACTGAGGTGTTAATGGGCCTACTGTATCCCGTTTGGATGTTGTAATATGAAAGTGAACGAGGAAAAATAAAGGAGTTAGCTCCAATTTATTGCAGTTTCGCCTACATGGAAACAATTACTGGTCAAATTATAATTTTGGTCCCTCTTTTCTATAAAATTAGGAATTCAATTTCGATACTTTATTATAATATGTTCCCTCTACTATCGATTTGTTAGTCTAAATTATTAATAACATTGGTTGATTAATCTTTATGTAGCCAAAAAGGGGGAGAAGTAATCCTTTTTTCTCAATAGATTTGATTCCATAAAAGGGAAATGTTTCTGCACTTACAAAAAGTTAATGCCCTCAACAATAGTCATTTTCCATATAACAAAACTTTTTTGGTCAATAACCATCATTTGTAAATTAATATTTACTTCAAATACAAAAGAATTGAACAATGGCAGCCAGCCTGACCTGCACGGAGGCAGGTTACAAACAAGTCGCATACAAATCATCTATAAGTGTTAATTCTATGGATGCTAAGGCCTAAGCATGTTGGAACTTGGAACTACACATGCAAAATTTACCACCAGGGTTTCTCGGTTAACAGTACCACAGAAGAGCAATCTCTTGACCTAATTTAACCGACTTCTTTCCCCTTTTTACCCTAGTTTCCTTTTACCCTGCCAAAAAGTGGAGTTCGAAATTATGCTAATTACTGGCAGGGATGCTTGATAGAAGTATCTTCAATGTCTCGTACGTCATGAAGACTATGCCTACACCAGGAACCACCTTGTAGTACTCGGGCAGAATCCCTCTGTACAAGCCACCAAGGCCTTCAGACCGGATTATATGCCTGAAAGTCCCGAACAAGCCAGTTTTGTAAACACGGGCTCGTCCAGCAGCTCCTTCTAGTTGCATACGTTTCCTCACAAGATCGACAGGAAATGTCACTGCAAATCACCCGTGAAGAAAAAGGAAGTCAGACAGAGATCACAAGCAGCTTCTAAATAATTGAGAGTCGAACCAAAGGGCAGGGTTGCAGATTATTAACCTGTTGATGATGCAATGCCCGAGAGACTGCCACAGGCAAAACTAACCATGATAGGGGAATCGCTGGGCCTGATATAAAGTGAAAGAAATTTTCAAAACGATTTACAGCTTAAAGGCACCAAGCAGAGACAAAAGAAAAGAGGACAAGCTTTCAATAAATCTAAACCACTAAGAATTTATACCTTTGCAACTGCCAATAAGATCTCAAAGACTCATAAACCGAAAAGCTTATTGCTAAACTTGGTCCAACACCCTGCATCGAATATAGCATTGCATGGGCAGTTACAGACAATGCGATAAGAAAAAACAGAATACAAGAAGAACAATTCATATACCAATAGTGTCGCTCCAAGTCCTTTATACAAGCCCAAAAATCCCTCTTCCCTGCAAATAGTACGAAAAGCGTGCCAAATACCTCTGTAGTATATTGAATTTCTCTGCAAAGTTCAGAAAAATGGTTGAAATGAGAGTAAGAACAAAAACAGTAAAATCATACGCATAAATGTGTAGTACACTACATGTGAACCGTGTTCGAAGGGTATGCAATGCAAGATTCACTCGAGTATTACTGAAATTACCTGCGCTGCAAGTCGTGTCCTTACAAGATCCAAAGGATATGCAGCTGAGCCAGCTGTCATTCCAGCCAACCCACCACCCACAAAGTGCACACCCAGATCAGCACTAGCATTTTTCCCTTCATTTTCCAGACAAAGAATAGACTGCAACAACTGCAAAAGAAACAAGGAATGAATGAACGAAATGAAATGAAAAATCCTATTGGGAACTAGAAACAAAACCACGATATAAGAGAGAGAGAGAGAGAGAGAGAGAGCATACAATCTTGTAGTGTTCGTAGGCATAGAAGTTGACAGCAGAATACGGAAGTCGATGAGCAATGGTAACCAGATTGCCTTTCCAAAATGCTCTGAAACCTTCTTCATTAATTATTCGTGAAGCCTCACACCGTATGTTCACCTTGCTCAATGACGATACATCCGAGTGCATCCCTTGCACCTGAAAAAATATGTGATCATCATTCAACAGTTAAAGTAGAACGTATTTGCATGCTTCTCATACACCATGCTAGATGTGACCTAAATGCCCATAGAATATACACCTAAACACGAGGATTGAGTAGCTTTTAAATATGGTCGATCTGGGTCAAGTCAGTTCAAATTTTAATTTTTCAGGTTCGGATCATTCAAATTTAATGGCTGGATTTTGAGTCGAGCCCCTTGAGCGCAAGTTATTTCAAGTCATTTAGATTTACTTTCCATATTCGGTTTGATTTGTTTTCTTTTCTGAACAAATTGAGTTGAAGCTAGTTCGAAATCGGATTAAACAGGTCAAGTTTTGGGGTTCTGATTAAAATTGGCAGGTCTACCCACAACTTAACATACAATTCATAACCAATTTTACTTTAAAAATTTTCAAAAAACCTAAACGAAAACATTTAAAATCACGAAATACCCAGATCAAATTACCACCAAAAATCAATAAAAGAATCAACATTTAATTTTCTGATATACACAATAAGCAGCAGTAAAACCATACCTGAAATAAGATGGTTAGACGAGCAAGAGGAGCGGTACAAGTCTTGCCAAAAGCACCAGCAATACCACCGGCGAGAAGCTGTTGAATAGTTCCATCTCTTGCCTCCATATTCATAATATATCAGAGCTTACTCCTTAGAAAAAAAATGGGGGGGGGGGGGGGGGTCTAGGATTTGATTGGACTTTATATCACATGGGTTTTAAAGAAGGGAGTGGGAAAATTCAAGGGAAATAGTTATTCATTTGTTGAGTTTGGTAAAGTTTGAAGTTTGAAGTACAAGAAAACTGAAGAAACCCTAATGGGATTTTGGCGGTTTAAGGCAATTTTGGGAGTTGGGCATTAGCTTTGGAATATTTTTTTTTCAAATTTTGGTTTTAGTCCCTCTATTGTGCTAAAATTTGGGATTTAACCTGTGTAATTTTATCGTTTTGCTTTTATAATATTATTGATATCACTAATTATTTTAGTAAACGTGCTCGCATGATTTTTTCTATAAAACAATTTATATGTTAACCAAATGTTTAAGGATATTTAAAAAAAATTCTAATAATCATTTAATTTAATAAAAATGACAAGCGAATACTAAACAATGTTTTTCTGTCCAAAACTAAACAGTGTTTTTGAAATAATTTTATAAAATAAGAATAATTAGCAGGGTTAACAATTTGAATTATATAATGGGAATAATATAGAAATAAGAAAATCGGTCTACATCAATTAAAGCGTAGTGATTAAATTTAAAATTTAAGTATAGTATGGGAATAAAAACAAAATATAACCTTTATAATTCATCGATCACCACCTTGAGATTTATTTTATTTCTAATGAATTAAAGAAGGTGACTAATGAAACATTAATTAGATTTATTATATGTTAATGAGATGTATTTATTTCTAATAAACTAATAAAAGTTCGTTGATATTCTTACCAACAAACAATATATAAAAGAATGAAATTGCTTTGAAGTTTAAATAAAAGAAAAGTCCTGACTATCTCTATCATCTTTTTCTCATGGTTCAATGAACTACGGAAGGGAGCAATTGCATGCACATTTTCCACGTTCACTACGTGGAAATTTACAATGAACCCAAAATTCCAATTGCCAATACACCAAATTCACGCGGATTTGGAAAATTTTATATCTCAAAATATTTTTGTGCTATAATTAACTCAAAAGTTCATGGAGATCATTTTTATCATTTAATTATTACAATTTTTTTTTTGAGATAGTTGTTAACGTTTTCTTTGGCTAAAATGGATGCCTAAAATTTTATTTTGTTACTGTTTTAATGTAATATCGTTACAAAAATTCATCACCCAATCAGAATTAAAACGTGCCTTTATTTTTTATTTTTTAGTTCTTCTATAAAAAATAAAAAAGAAATTAATTTTCAAGCAAATTTAAAAAGTCTTAAATCCCTAAAATCTCAAACCTCAAAATCTTAAAATTGACGTCACTACAGTCATTGATAGCCTCGTCGCCGCCGTCGCCTGAGACCACCGCTTATTTCTCTAACCACCCATTGCCGATAATCAGCGAGAGGCATGCCAATCGAATGTCAAACTACTAGAGCCTTTCGCGTTCGTCATTCAATGTCCGATTGACACCCCTCCCGCCGTTTAACGAAGATGAGTGA
The DNA here is from genome assembly GCA_019671005.1 of Hibiscus mutabilis. Taxonomy (NCBI): domain Eukaryota; kingdom Viridiplantae; phylum Streptophyta; class Magnoliopsida; order Malvales; family Malvaceae; genus Hibiscus; species Hibiscus mutabilis. The sequence continues at coordinate 6,077,023 of CM033743.1, forward strand.
TTGGGGAAAATAGGCAGTGGTCTCCGGCGACGACTATGATGGGGTTCGACAAGGCTATCGGCTGAGATAGTGGCGTTAATTTTGGATTTAAGATTTTGAGGTTTTGGGACTATTTTGTGATTTTAAAAAATTTTGGGACATTGTTTAATTTATTTTATTTTTTAAAAATAAATAAAAAATAAAAACATGTGTCAATCTATTATTGGGTGATAAATTTTTTAACGATTTTACCTTAAACACTAACAAAATAAAAATTTAAAAACTTATTTAAGCCAATAAAAAGCTTTGAACATTTATTTTAAAAAAATAGATATAATTTTAGCACTTATATAGGAGTTAAGCATTTCTAAAAATATGGTCAAGGGGTAAAATATGAAAGAAAGTGACATACGTCGATGTGGTATCCAAGCAACAAGGTTGAAAATTGAAATCAATTCAAATTAAGGCTATAGTTCAGTCCGATTCAAATTAGAAGCCGATCTCGATTTAAAATTCAATGCTCGATTTTAAATCAAATTTGTTTGATTAAACTCCATTATATAATATCTATATCTGTTCGACAACTAAAATTATTTGAACTCAAGCTAGAGTCGTCCCTGGACAAGGGCAAAATAGGTGCTCCTATAGGCTATTTTTTTATATAATACTTATTATTAAATTCTATTTTTGAATACTTGTTATTAGAATTTTATTCTTAAAATTTAATTTTATCAATATATGCTATTAGAGGTCTAATTTTTTCAATACTTGTTATTAGGGTCTAATTTTTCTAATACTTGTTATTAGGGCTCAAATTTCCCTCAATATTTTCATTGGCGGTAGACTCTTAAAATACTTTTTTTCCCAATATTTATTAGTAAGGGTCCCCTTTTTTTCTCCATACCTTTTATTAGATAGTCATATTTTTTCTAATATTTGTTATTAGGGCCCAATTTTTTCCTCACTTTCTTATTATAGACATACTCTTAAAATTGATTTTTTTTTTCTAATATTTGTTAGCATGTGTATTTTTTCTCAATACTTGTTATTAGGGGCTTGATTTTTTCCAATATTTTTTTAGGGACATACTCTTAAATTTTTTCCCCAATACTTGTTATTACTATTAAGAACCTACTTTTAAAATTTAATTTTTTTAATTCTTGTTATTAGGGGTATAATTTTCAATTTTACCCTTGAACCACTACAATCTCACAAACGACTTTCCTCAAGCTCAATTCAATAATTATCTAATCATATTCAACTTTTTAAAAAGGCTTAAATGAAAAACTAGCCCTTAAAACTATGTCTTTTGTTTGCTTTTAGCCCTTAAACTGTTTCTTGGTCAAAATATGCCCTTAAACTATTATTTTTTTGTCACTTTAAGTCCCTAAACTATTTTTTGGTCAAAATAAATACCTAAACTATGCATTTTTCTTCTTCTAGTCCCTAAACTATATATTGGTTAAAAAATCTTTGTGATGTGTCAACATCTTATTAGTCGAAATAATTTTTTTGACTTAAATAACTATCAGACTTAAAGTGACATGAAATGATAGTTTAGGGGCTTATTTTAATCAAAGAACAGTTTGAGGGCTAAAAACAAACAAAATGTACAGTTTAAGGGTTGATTTTCATTTAAGCCTTTTAAAAAAGCCTGGTGATTATGTGGGCTTTGCAACAAATTGCACCAATCCACATATTAATGGGCTTCTAACGTATTCCGCATTGCATTTCTCTTAGATTGGTTGCATTCTTAATCAAACTCAGACCTCATTTTTTTATAACTTTGGAATAATTCATGTACTTAGAAAATTAAAAGAAATTATCTTATTTTCCTTCTTTAAAAAATTAATCTGATCTCTAAACATTTTATTATTTTTCATAAAAATATTTACGATAAAATATGTTGGTCGAGTTTATAATAATTTGCTTTTTAAAGTTTATACGAGTACATAGAGTACGATAATATCAAATATTGACTCGAAGTATTTATAATATCAACAATTAGGTTAAGACTTTAATTCGGAAAATTGATGATTTATAAATACAAAAATTAAATCTCAAAATTTGTCAAAAAAATTAAAAGAAACTCAATTATTGTCTCATTTTTTTATGGGTTAAGAAACTCAATTACGAGACCTATTAATTGGTTAAATAGTCGTGATGCTTATATTGTCTTATTATTTTAAGGGTTTGAATTCGACATTTACTTTGGAGTGTAATAGAAAGTTGTTTATAATATTTAGAATTATTACCCAAAATTTATTATATTTAAAATCGATTATTATCACGTTTGATATACCGTCATTTTCCAGAACCCGAAAAGAGTGAAAAAAATATTTGGGAGATGGCCGGAAATTCTGTCTTCTACTTTCTTTAATTCTTTTAGCCCCGTTTTATATTGCATCTGAAAAGGTGTTTTTAAGTTCGTAGATATTGCTAAACACATCATTTTTATGAAAAAAATACGTTTAAAAGTATTTTTAATTCAAATGTAAAAGTTTAAAATTAGAAGTGTTTTTAGAGCCAAAATACAAACATAGCGGTTTTCGGTCACTCGACTCGCTTCTAATGGTGGAATGTTTCGTTTGGCCGGAAGATTAACATAGTTTGGTTTAAAGTTGATATGACGAATAACAGTGACATATCAGAAAAGTTCCAGACTCTAAACTGGAACTAAAAGCTAAAAGTTTTTCTTTTTATCTATCAATGTCAATTGTTAGATCAACTTGAAAATTGAACTATATTAATCTTATGGCCAAACATCTTTTCTACCGTTGGGATTGATCGACTATCTCTTTGGTCATCGAAATTTTGGTCTTTGTGGTGACTACAAATTTGAAATCTTAGAGTTTTATTTGGAGAAGAAGACTCTAATGCGGCACGACAACATTTTTCAACAGTGATCGAAACGAAAACGAATTAAAAGTTGAGTAACTGTAATGTAAGTTTTAAAATTTTAATGACTAAAATAAAAGCTTCCTAAAAGTTCAATGGCACTAAAGTAATTTAACCTTTTAGAAATGAGCAAAAAGAAGCTCCAGCAGCTTCACTGACGGACTTCGAAACACCCGCCAGCTTTTGAAATCCACTTTTGTGAGGAGAAATTATTTTCACCCCCATTAACAACCTTAATTATTACCAAATTTAAACTTGATTAGATGTCTAACTCTAACTCTAACTCTAACTCTAACTCTAACTCTAACCGTACTTCTGGATTTGCAATCTCCTGCTCTCCCCATATAGATAGTAAATTACACAAGGATGATAAAAGATTTATATGACATTAGTAGAGAGTTAACTTTATTTATAATTTTATATTAAAAAAAGATTTATTTATAATTCTTACATTTTATTCCTTTAGATTTTTAAGCTAAAATGTGGATACCTTCCAAAATTGTGGAGTTGCAACTTGCACTAAAAACTTTGATATTTGGGCAGATTTAACTGGTCTTGAATTATTAGATTTTGATGGGATTGATTTGAGTTTTACTTTTTATTTATTTTAAATTAGAAATATAACGTTAATGATGTTTTTGTTAAAAAAATAGTTCGGTGACCAAAATAGGAAGAAACTATAGTTCAGTGCCTACTGGAGTAGTTTACCCTATTTTTTATTTAAATTGATTTCATATATCAAGCAAGCCACCACTGGAGTGTACCACGAGCTTCCCTTTTTCTTTCTCAACTCTGAACCAAAGCAAAACGTGCAAAGTAAACCCCTCTTTCCCCCGCCTCTATCGGGAGGGCCAATTGAAAAGTGGGGAAATTATGGCCTGGCCCCCTTTCCCCCGCGTCTGCCTGCCCCCAACGTAAACAAAATCATCATACAAATTACAGTAGTATATAACAATTTAAATATTGAAAAAGCACCTCGACATATCAATATTATTATCCATGGCCATGCAACTACATTAATCTTTTATCTAATAAGAATGCAAATACTTGAACATTTAAACCCATTTCTCAAAACTTTGTGTTTCATTACATTCTCAATACCTTTTTGACCTGAGGGAAGCTTTGATTTGGAGGCCACGGAATTATATAAAAGGTTTTATCTCGTAAATTATTAATTCACAGATTAATTTAACACCAATACTTTGTTGGCAGACATTTCTAAAAGAAAATGGCATGAGAATCGTTCTTTATTACTCTTTGGTTCAGCCTTTCAGCTTGCATTCTGATAATAACATATATTGGCTTTTATCTACGTGAAACATCGTTAGTATAATACACTATTCCGATTTAAAATAATGGCTTCTTTCAACCCACACAATCATGCATAAGCTGCCCTCCGATAACATCCCTCCCAAAGTTTCGATTTTCTGTTTCTAACCCATTGATAACGTAGCCTTCGTTGCTTACCTCCACTCCGATGCCGAAACGCTGAGCTGCATTTATAGGAAAGGGATCTGGTAAGCCAATACCATTATTCTGATGAAGACCCAGTGTCAAGGAAACACCGCCGGTACTTCCACCTGCCATGCTTATGCCGCCACCGACACCAACTTGTGGATGGCTCGAAAAGCTGTTGTACGGAAAGTTGGGTGGTTCACTTCCCATATGTACATCAGTAAGTTCAATTCTAGTTCGCTTTGATGTGGTATCTTGAACCCTTTGGGTTGATGTAGCTGGATGTTCGGATCCAAAAGAGTTTTCCGAAGACAAATGATCGCTCAACTTGTTGGAGTTTTGGACCTTTTGGGAAGCCTTTTGAACTTGTTTTGTTTCCAGCATGTGTACTTCTTCCACCATTGGCTTCCACAGCCTTACTCTTGCATTTATAAACCAATTGGAGACCTGGCTCAAAACAAAATGTTTCGAGGCTTAAATAAACACAACTCCCAATTTGATGTCAATATGGAATTGCTAATTTAAATCAAAGCATTGATTTGTGAAATACTATTAATAAACATAGGAAGGATGGTTAATTGCACACCTGGCTACGAGATAGACCGGTTTGCTTTGCCAACATTAGTTTGTCTGTATCAGTTGGATAGCTAAAACATACAATATAAATGTCAATTAACTAATGCATGCATATGAGGTCATCAAGGAAACAAGATTACAGGTTTTATCTATGCGATTCAAGTACTTACGGGTGTAGAAAGTGTTCAAAAAGCCATGCTCTAAGTACAGTTACAGCACGCTCGGGAAGACCTCGTTGAGGCCGCCAAACCGGTTGGTGCTCAAGGAGCCCAGAGTTATGAACAGGTCGGTTATAAAGGCTCCTGTCGGAGCTTCCGAACTTTGAACCCTCATCTTTTCCGGGGCTTACCTGACCATGAGATTTGTTAGTGAACTGAAGCTGGTCACTAATTGCATTCTTCAAGAAACTGAAATGTTTAGACAAGGCTTTCAACGCCAAGTTTGCATATGGAGCGGCATTTCCCAGTCCAGCAACGCACTCGAACGATGCAGCTACAGCTTGCATCTGTTGATAGTATTGCCTGTACCTCCTGAAAACCTAATGATGATAAATATAGTTAGCAAGTTGCAAAATTTGAAGATGCTGGAAAACATAAACCCATTAAAAATAATGTGACTAAATTATCAATAGAGATAAACCGGCCCTAGAAATACTGTAATACAGTACATTATAAGTTTGATCAGACAAAACATTGCTCGAACCTGGGACATTAGGAGACTGCCTCACCAGGACATTGTTCAAGGTTGTGCTCTACACTTAACAAGTAAATAAAACAAAGGAAATTATTACCTAGTATAGTGTCCCATGTATGATTCATTGCATTATCAAAGCACCCTATCCTCTCCCTAACACGTAACACAGTTATCTTTTTCGGCATCCATCCATCCATCCATATATTTGTATGGTTCGGCACAAAAACACAATATTCACCTGTTAGCTAGTACTAGTATTATAGTAATAACATGCAGCTAAGCTCTCTCCGGCAAAAAGTAGACATTGGGAGCTAGCTACTTGTATTCTGTAGGCATCTGGCAATAACCAATTATGCTTTCCACAAACTTTTTGGGAGATTTATCTTTTCAAATGGATTCCTTTAATTACTTTAAAGCATATTAATCCCCAAACTGGGCGGCAATGCCTTTTATTACAAGTCTTTCTATGGTTGTCAGGCACTTTATTAATACCAATCTTCCTGCATATATTCCCTCTCCTTTCACCTTTTCCTAAAGTAGTAATAATATATTTTTTGTGATCATTCATTAAATACAAGAACCCAATTCGCACAGTATATAAATACAGGAAAGGTTTTAATTATAACCAGAGATGTGGTATAGATGGCACCAATAATGCATGCAACACTGCAGAAATTGCATGTTGGTTCAATAACCGACTTAACCTGACGCCATTAAAGAGTATCTGACAGCAATGCTCGGGCTTCACAAAGAACTATCTCCAAGGAAGACAAGAATCCAAATATCACTTGGATATGCTACAAATTTAAGGGAAAATACACACATCAAAACATAAATTGCATGTTCTAATACCTCGTCAAGCATTGAAATTAGCCTCGATTTCTTTCTTCCACTCTCACCGCCATCTCCAACTCCAAGAGAATCATTAATAATTGCAGTATCACTCAGATTCTGCAATGGAGATTCCATCAAGGAAGAGTCGGGAGTGATTTTCTCAACGTAGCTTACGCTTCCCACATCGCAAAGCTCTTGTAATAACTCATGTGCCGGCCTCAGAAACCCCGATCCCTTCAAAATCGAGGCGTACCCCGTGAAAGGACCGAGAGGGACCGAGCTGCTGGAAACCTCATTCGAAGTAGAAGCCACGTATCCGGTGGGAGTAACCTTGTCGCTGTGGACAACGGAGTCGTACCTTTGTAGATTTAGCACCATAGGAAGATTGTTTTGGTGGGTATTGTGAGACGATAAAGAAAGAGACAAACCTTGACCGGTGGCACTAGTGTCCGGCTTATATACAACGACTTCACCGCCGTTGTTATAGGACAAGTGGTCGAAATCTCTTGAGTTTTGAAGGTTATGGGAGGTATAAAGAAATGGGTTGTTGTTATTATTCGGGTCCTGAATCGAGATAGGGTTCATCAAGGGTAAAGATGAGGGTGTATTCAAATAAGGGTGATGAGATTTATGAGAAGTTGATGAAGAAGTAGAAGAACCATTAACGATCCCACCAGCAAAGCCCATGAAATTCACACCTTCTTTAACAACACAATTGGGGCTGTTTTTACCAGTCTGGTGGTGGAAGCCATGGCTACCAGCAGTGGCAGCTAACAAATCAGAAGAAAGAAGAGAAGGGTCGTACAAAGGAAGAAAACCTGAGCAACCCGAAAGAGCAACGGCCGTTGATTCAACGAAAACTGGGTGGTTTTGAGCCACGACTCTTAGCTTATCTATTTTGCTTTGTTGTGGGACATGGTAGGGCTCAAAACCCTCCGCCATAGCCACTCAAAAAAAAATCTTTCCTAAAAGAAAACCAGTCAGTACTGCAACAAAAAAAAAAAAAAGAAAAGAGACAGAAGGGAAGGGTATACGTGCTTGAATTTTTAGAGTTCGGATGGTGAGTGAAAGAGAAAGATGGTGATTATTGGGAAGGATAAAATGAGAGGATATGGTGATCTTTTTCTTTGGCAGCTGAAAGCATGGCAGAGAAAGATAGAGAGAGGGGGTAGCGGTGATACGTTCGAGAGCTGAGATTTTAGGTATGGGATGCACAGTAAGTAGTTCAGGAACATTTAATCTTTTTCTTTTTAATTTCAGGAACAGAACAAAACTCGATCTCATAGTTGTCGCTCACTGATCTCAGTTCTCAAACTCCATAGAATCTATTTGTGTAGTATCTTTGTTTCTCTGTTCATGGAGGAACCGATGTGGTTGTGAATGGCGATCAATGATCGTAGGGTTTGGAGAAACCGGAGGATGACCGGCTACTTCATGTAACAATTGAACATGACTGTGTTTCGGATATTTCTGACAGAAAGTTTGGGGAGGGGTTTTGTCGTTTTTAAAGGGTTTTTTTGGGGTCTTTTATAAAAAATTATTAGATAAATTATGCTCTAATAAAATTTATTTATTTAATTTTAATTTTTAAATAATTTGTTCACTTTTTATTAAAAAGTATAAAAGAGACTAAAATTTATTTCAAAAAAAATTAAGTGAATGTACCTTATTGGCTAGAAATGATTTTTTGCCATTTATGCCCTGGGGTTATTCTAACCAAGGCAGATCAATCATCAAATTAAAAGAAATGAAAAAAAAAGTTTTTAAAATAAAATATATATAACTCTACAAATGTTAAATTACAAAAAAATTTAAAATAATAAATTCTAGAATTTAAATAAATAAATGATCAATTTTAATTTTATTTTAAAAAATTAACCTCTAATCCCAAGCCTATATTTCATGCCAGTTGGTTAAGGAAATGTCAAGGTTAACTTGGGTTTTTAATGATATGTTATGGATAGATTCTAACTTTATAATATGAAAAGACATTAAAAGAAGAGAGAAAAGTTTGGCAAATTATGTTAAAAAAAGAGGGAGAAAAGTCTGGCAAAGAGATAAATAAATATTGGGGAGACTGAAATTAAATAAAATAAATATGTATTTTTACGTAAAACATTTTCTTACAATCACATTATGAATTAGGCGAAATCATTTAAAAGTAAATTAAATAAATTATATCAATCAATTATGACTTGAAGTTGGTGATTTAAATCAGTCAAAACATAAACTCATCCAACATGATTAAATCGTCAAAAAAATAACACAAATTAACTGGAAATTTAAGCGATCAAATCTCAAAATGATCCAAAACAATTAGAACGTGTAACGATCCAAACTTAAAATTGAAAATCCGGAGCCCTCAAATTCAGGTCAGAAACCAAGATTTGGGTGTTTGGAGGTGACATATATTTGGGAAACAGCGTAAGCCAGCTGCTGAAACTAGACATTTGGTGACCAAAATGTATGGCCATCTCTGGACACAAGACATTGAACTTACCTTTGGAGTTTGGACTCATCAATCCATTCCAAAACATAAATCATCAAACGTTTAAAATCACATTTTTGGACTTTGTTATTATTTTCAATCCTTCTTTCAGTTTTAATTAAAATATTAAAGTTGTAAATCGGTTGGTCCACCCTAATCTCCAACTGTTACGTGTACTGTTCTTTGCAATTTGCAAGTTGTAATTTTTTTGTTGTACAATCACATGTATCCAATTTCTTGTCCGGTTAATTCGGATCAAGTATTGTATAGGTCCTTTACGAGGGTGACCCTCTTAATACAATTTACTTTCTCAAACCCTTGACTATTAATTATTTTTTTCACGTTAGCTTAAGACTTGTGTTTGTTTGTTTATTAATTGAATGTGGAGTAGAAAATCATGTACATCTCTTGAGTTAATAAGATAAAAAAAAAATAAAGCAATGTCTAATTGGGTGGGGGGCTAATCGCTTGAAGATGAAGAAAATCTATCACCCTGTCTTTCTAATCAATGCTTATCATGGAATCAACAAGACATAGTACCATTTTCTTAGATTCAATAATGAATATCAGCTTTTTCGATAATTAAAGCATTCATTAAGACAAAACTGATTGAATCCTTCACCAACCATGGAGGTAATACCACCATTGCTTATATTCAACATTGTACGACATTTTTTAATCAATTAGAATAATTAAAGCTTTAATCAAGATAATAGGTTGATCCTTCAACAACATTATTATTACATGAAATTAGGGCTGGTAATGGGGCGGGTCGGAGATGCATTTTTCACTCTGTCCCCAACACTTGCGGGTACGGTTTTGGGAAATCCCCATTAAATATTTTGAGAATTTTTTCATCCCTATACCCATCATTTACGGATCCCCACGGTTTTCGGTTAATCTCCGTACAAAAAAAAACAAAACTTAATATGTTAAAATAAATACTCAACATTAAATCTCCAAAATTACAAACATAAATGATAAATTTAATTCTACCAACAACAAACAAACCATTTCAAAACTATAAAATATGACTAAAATATTAACTATTTAAACTTGACAGCCTGCACTACCTTTAAAAGAAAATATGTAACGAATAATCTATAGTTTTAAATAATGATCCATTTGTTCTAAAAGAAACTAGATTCGATAATCTTTCCAACCATATAAATTACCTCTTCTAATTTTACTTGTACGATTTATGGCGAGTTTCTGAAGTCACTGTCATTGTTGTTTTTGAAAACAGTCTACAATCTTTTCTTCTAACCTTTGCCCACTCAAAAATTAATAACTTCTAATATATAACTCGAAATCAAGAACCGTTTGTTTTAAATGAATCTAGACTTCCATATAGTTATAGAAATACAAAGCTTACTTTCTGATTTATCTTGTAGAATTTTGGTGATTTTCAAAGTCATTTCCTGCCAAATTTCTATGACCTTTCAACATTCAAACATTCATATTTTGTTGATAAGAAACATTCATATTTTTTTAAAATATGTATCAAAATTGATCATCGTGTATTTTAAACAAAACTAAACTAAGTCGCGTTTACAACGATGTATAAACCACTTTCGAATTATTTTTATGAAATTTACGGAGAATTTCTAAACTTACTCCAGCCGGCCATACTAAAGTTATGAGATATTTGTTGAAAAATGGGTAAATTACTCTTATGGCCATCAAACTTTGTAAAATATTGGGATCTCTGCGGATATTTTTTGGGGATCCTCATGGTGATTTTTACTGGTACGATTATGTTCTCCCTACTGTTCAGATATAGCAATCCATGTCCTCATCCCCATTTAAGCTCCGTGATAAAACTTTCCCGTTCTCGAGGATGAAAATTTCGATTATTTCCTATACTAGTCAATTCGGATCCTCATAAATTTTGATTATTCCCCATCCGATTGCCACCTTACGCATGAAATGAGATATAAATAGCAACATGTTGTATGGGTATAGGCAAATATAGAAACAAATTGTTACATGGGCCATGAGAAAAGAAGGGTGGGCTTAAACTTTGAATGATTTATTGTTGTGCAGCTGGAAGCAGTAGCTCAAGTTGTTTCGAAAGCGTTCATTGTTATTAGGGCAAAAGTGTCACCCAAAAAGTGTTGCAATCGAAAGGATTATCCTCACCGACTTGGTGATTAATTCTAAACCTCTCAGATTAAAGTACAACTACACCCTAATTGGTGGCCACTGTTCGGGGGAATACTTAAAGTACTGTATAGGTTTTTGGAATTACGTAGAGCGTATATTAGAAGGATATTGTAAAGCACATTACAGGGAAGATCACCCCAATCTGATTTGTTTAACTCGTATGTCAAGATTAGAGCATCTATTCTTGCTTAAGAAAGTCTAAACTCATTAAACCAACTTATTGTTAGTAGAAAAAATTCTTCTAAAAAAATTGACAAGATGATATATATATTAATAGTCTTAAAGTGATTATAAGGTAGTATTTATTCATAGATATTCTTAAACCTTTTGACAATGCACACATACATTACAGACAGAGCAATTAGAACCCGTGTCTCTTACGATGAAAATCATCCGCTTTTCTACTGAGACCACTTGTCGGGTTCATATATATATATATAGCGATAGGATCCGGTTACACGGTATAAAAGTTTTTAAGTTTTACACGTTTTTTGGATCGTTGGATGTGTGAAACGAATGACTGAGATTAATAGTAGAATATGTAAAGATTATCACTTGGAAAGAAAAGTAAAGAGTTAATCTTAACCATCCATTTTACTAATTCAATGATCCAAAAAACGTGTAAAACTTAAAATTTTTTACAGTAAATCGTGACCGTATATATTCTTAAAGCCGTTAACTCGACTAACTTTTATATTCTATCCATGAATTAAATGCAACGGTTTGAATTATAATATACGGAGCCGATGTTAAAAACCTCTCCAAAGTTTTTCTTTCTGCTTTTCCATATCTCACTCTTTGCTTCATCCCTTATGTATTTTATGGATACTTATAGTGGAGGAACTGGAAGAGTGGCGTAAGCGTAGTTTTTTTTTTTTGTGAGTCCGGTTTGCTTTTCTCCTCTTTTTACTTTTTTCAGCGTTTTTTTCCCTCTATCTTTCGTGTTCTTCATCTATTTATTGAGTGATCCTTTGACCACGATGGGGGTCAACTCTAGTTCCAGTGATAAAGCTTTCATAGTTGACTCTTCCCCTGATTCTCTGAAACTTGAAGAGGATGGAGAAATTAATACTGCCATTAAGGAACATTCACTAGTAGGTAAGATATTCTCCAACAGAGTGCATCAACCCCATAAGGTTTACGCTATCCTTAAAAAAGTTTGGGCTTGAGAATTTGAGGGACACGACCTGGGGAAAGGAATGTTCCTATTTGTGTTCGAGCTACCTCAAGACAAATAGAAGGCTCTTTGTCAATGCCCTTGGTCTGTCCAAAACAGTCTTATCATCTTGAAGGAGTGGCCGTTAGATGCAGTGTTAGAGGAACTGTATTTCTCTCTGGCACCATTTTGGGTCCAAGTTCACAATATCCCGCTGGCCATCATCAGTGAGAAAAATACTACTAAGATTGGGAGCCTTTTTTCGGGCTTTATAGATTCCAACCTCAACCACAACTAGTGTGTAAAATGGGATGGCAAGCTCAACATCAAGATTTCGTTAAGGGTGGAAGACCCTCTGAAGATCGGGTTCACCTTAATCCGCAACCAATTTAAGCCTATTAAAGTGGTGTTCAAGTATAAAAGGTTGCCAGAGTTCTGCTACGACTGTGAAAGGTTGGGTCACGCGGAGAAAAGAATGCTGGTTCGACCATTTTCTGTATAAGCGAGCTGACACTTATGGCCCCTGGATGGGAGCTCTTTCCACTTAAAGCCGGCTCAAAGAAGAAGGTCCTTCATGTAAGATTCTAGCTTCCGATAGCCCTTCTAATGTTGTCAGCCTGAGTTCGAAGGCAGCTACCAACGGCTAGATTGTTCAATTGGAGTAGGTGGGCAGGTCATCCAAGAAGCCTAACTCTAGTAACCATAGCATGCAAAGCCTATAGCTAAAACGGGTATGAGGTAGAGCTGGTTCAATTAGGGAACCCCGACAAAAATCCCTTGGAAGTGTTGACTTCCCAAATTCATGAGATTTTGTTAGGAGGTGAGAGGGACTTTTCAGGCGACTTGCATGGTTTAAATACAAACAGTCTGAATGTTGTCATGGAAAAGAGCGTGAGCCAAGCTTTCGACGAGAATAAGGTTAAACCAGCTCTATTGGCTAGCTGGCTAAGGCTACTGGGTCAGCTTTTTCTATCAAATCTGATAGCCTGCCATTGGGAGATAGTGTTGCAGAAAATTTCTCATCCATGGAAATCTCCTTCATATGCAAACGCAAGAGACTAGTGATAGCTTCCAGTTTGCCAAAAAGAGAGAACTGATAAAGAAGATATTCGAGGGGTTGTTGAAATTGGTCCAGGTAACTGGGGGACCAAGGATTCGGAGCTATCTCTGATGACAGGGTGCTATAATTGGCTTTCTTTCCTGAATCCATAACTGGAGCCTCACCAATTATTAACAAAATTAAACAGAAAAAGGGGACCGACTTATGGTTCAAGGAGACTAAGCCTAATCAAAGAAGATACGAGGCGCAAACACCGTATAGAGATTGCTAGGACCTCGTTCGAAGACTCATGCGTTATCGAACTTGGTGTTGATCCTTTTGGCAATGATATCTCGTCCATTTCTTCCTTAACAGTTGAGTCAAATTTTGAGCTCATGGCATATCCTAATATGGTTGGTTTGGACGATGGTTCGTTTGTTTATTCGGTGGATGATCATGGCGATGATCATTCGCAATCTGAATGAAGGTTTGTGCTCCTACCATCGTTGTTTGGAGGAAGTTTAAGACGATGGTAGAGTATGTGTCCCCTTCCCTAAGAATCATCTCTTCTCCTTGTGGTTCAGCTCAGGTGATCTTTGATCCTTGGATTTATCTAGTTAGGTTTGTTGTTTTTATTTTATGCTCTCTCTTTTGTTTAAGGGTACTCGCCTCATGCATGTGGTCGAAACCTCCCTTGTGCTCTCCTATGCTTACAATCTGCCCCTCAGCATTTCTAATGACAAGATCTTTCACTCTTAATAGGAAAGACGCCTGCCTCCAAATGAAGCTCTCGCAAAAGTGTCGCTTGATCGAGCCGTTGATTGATTCATGTGCTTGAGTTTCTTCTTATGTTCAATCTATGTCTATGTTGTTTCCTTTTATTGTTCGCAGGTATGTGTTATGTTTGCTTTTGATTCCTTTTATTTTGTTTTGGTTCTCCCGCTGTCTGGATGGCTTGTTGATTTGTTTTTGAGATACCTTTGTTTATGTTGTTTGCTCCTTTGAATGAATGAATCATGTTTTATGTCAAAAAAGAAAATACGGAGCCGATGTTAAGTCATTTAATAATATCACATCATATCTTAAAACAAAATCACACCATTTAATTTAATTTAATTTAATTTACTTCATATAATTAACAATTGTCAACAATCTTTAGAGCAGATAATTAAAAATTTTCGGTTGACACATTTTCATCTTTTAAGTTGTGGGTTAAATACCTATTAGGAACGAAATTTCTTTTCCCGTCCTTAGGTAAGAATTATTCAAAAAAAATAAATTTTTTAACTAGTAACATATAAATATATATTTTTATTATTTTGATTAATTAGAGATATTATATTTTCAAAGCAGATGTTGAAATTCGAATATATACAAGATTGAGCAACATTAAATCTTTTACCGCTAGGTCAACTAGTGAATCTCATTTTTTACTCATTTTAATAGGGTTTTACTATATGCGGCCATCGGTGCTGTATATAAAAATTAGCAACATTTCTATATCTTACTTTTTAGTGGAATCTACTAGAATGTAATTAATTACATTCCTAAAAAATATATACTCCATTAGTTTAGGTCGTTTAATGTAATAAATCTTGAAAATAATAAATTTCTAAACCCTAAAATCATAAAAACTTAAACCCAATTAGGTGATCATTAATTACATTAAACACCCTAAATTAATAGAGTACAACTTTTTAGGAATATAATTAATTACTATATTTTAGTAGATTCCACTTAAAAGCAAGATAAACATTAATGACAATAATCTTGTTAGTTCTATTATACTACCTTGAGTGCTGCATATAAAAAAGCCAATTTTAATGGATGAGTCTAAAAATCATTAAAAAATTAATAGTGTTCAGCGATATATTACGTTAGTGGTATTCGGTGTGCATCGCTCGTTCTAAAATTTCCCATTTTAATATACCTACCAAGTTATTTGCACAAGAACATTTACAATAAATTTACCACAAACATATGAAAATGGCATCAATGATCCATTCTGTATATTTGGGGGCCTAGCTGCTGGTTTGGATTTAATCTAAGCCTCCTTAAGCTTATATTAGTTTTATACACACATGACACATGGCGGCCACTGTTATCACAGCCCAAAAGATTTGGGCTACCAATAGGTGGGGTTAAAGCTCCATTCTTGTAATTTTCAAATTATAGGGATAAGTAAACCTTGTGCATTTTTCACTTTATAATAATATATCAGATAATTTCTTAATTGCTATGCTATAATATCCAACCATTTTAATATTTAATAGTCTTAAAATTGTGATTAATTACATCATATGTCACCAAATTAAGTTTTAATTCTAAATGGGCTCAATAACTTCGAAACATTATAGATAAAATTTTAAAGTTCGAAGTTATATTAATCAGGTCTTTCCATGAGTATAATGTTAACTTAGTTGTTAAATGCTAATTTTAATATCAATGTGAATTTTTTAAACATATGGATAAAATTTTAAATATATATATATATATATATATATATATATATATATTACCTGAATGGCCTAAATCAATGAATAGTAATTTCATTTACTCAAATTATGACTTCGTCCAAATATTCCTCAAGATAAGCAATGAAATAATATTTGCCGCTGGCGTTTTGCGAATACTTGCCAAAAAAATGAAGAAATTCTGTCGATCAACCATGATTTTACAGCAATATTTGATAATGCACATACACCTTATAGACAAAACGATTTGAACCCGTCTCCAATTTTATCTCCCATTTACCTACTGGCAACCATAATTTGAAAGAACGTCCTACTATGTATACAGACACAAAAGACTAGGTCAAAGAATTTGGGTTGACTCCACTGAAGCACGTTAAAACATGAATTGGACTTGGTTTGGTCGGTCCAAATCGTTTTCATCTTGTTATCATGCTACATATGCCTATTAGATTACACCGCAATTGGCGTAACAGTTAACTTGTAATGGAAGAATAACCAAACAGATGCCATGTGCTTATCCACGGTCAACATTCTTCATATCCATTGCTTAAAAGTAACGTTTTTAAAGAGCAATGAAAAAGATAATTAGAGTTATCATCAAAATTGAGATTTTTTAAGGTAATCTAGTTTATATCATTTTAGAATTTTTTTTAAAATATTTTAGGTTTTAGTGAGTTTTAACTTTGTAGCGACCACTTTTCTCTTTGAAGGATTATGGTTTGAAATGTTTCGCGGCATCAAAAGAGACGACCCTGAAAAAACGAGATAACACTCTCAATAGATTACCGTTAAATTTTAAACAAAAGGTGGAGTCGCCACCAGCCACTTGTGGTAGGCCGAACACCGAAAAGATAACCAGAGTTGGGTTTGGGAGTTGATTACGAGTGGGGAAGGGTTAGCACCCCCACTACGCCCAAAATCGGTACCTAAAAGTTCACATTATATTTATTTAAGGAAAACAAAAATTTAATTTAATTTAATAATTAATTTTCCAAAATGAATATCAGTTTAAATCCGCTTTGGTATTCACGATACTCAAAGGAGATGCCACCCAGAGGCCAGGATGACACTCCTAGCAGAAATATCGGAATAATGAGGCATAACACGATAATTATTGAAGAAAAATAAATAAATGAGTAAATAATGAATAAAAAGCGAAAAGATAAAAAAGTCAAATCTATGTGATAAATCCGAAACTGACATTTGTATCCACGACATTCAGAGGAGATATCACCCGGAGGCCGGGATGACACTCCTAATAGAAATATCGGAATAATGAGGACAAAAATTATGTACAATTTTTATGTAAAATAATAAATAATATAAAATTAATGTAAATAATGTGAATATGAAATAATGAAATAAAACAAATGAAATACTACATAATATATATATATATATATAATATTTTATATGTATAAAATACTACATAATATGTACACATAAATACTATATATATACATAAATACATAAATTATATCTTATATATATTACATATGTTACGTAAATATATATATATACACAATATGCATCATGTATATGATAGATACACAAAAAAAGCAATAAAAAAGGGACCAAAATAAAAATGCAAACAGCATAAAAGGAAAATAGTAAAAAAAACGGGACCGAAATATAAAAAAAATGAAAAGAGAGGGACCGAACTCGAAATTATTCCATTAGGCATGATTAATACTGATTTTAGGATCAAATTAGAACACCTTAAAAATTTCAAGGATTAAAAGTGTGATTTTCCTATGCGGCGACCACATTCGGCAATGATTTATCATGTCGAGGGACTGAAACTATGATTAAACCAATTTACATCTAATTTAAGTAGGATTGGTGACCCGATTGCAAGGGAAATTAAACATAAGATGACCTTTAGTGTGATTAACCCATGATGAAGGATTAAAAGGCCAAATTCCCCTTTATTTATTTATGCGCGGATCCCTTTACCCGAGTCGGATCGCGTCCGAATAACAAGCCAAACGGCGTCGTTTTGGGCCGAACTTAGACGCCCAAAAACGACACTGTTTTAATACCCTATTTAAGTCCATTTTATCCCAAAAATTTCATTTTTACCCAGCTTTATAAAATCAACATTCCAGAATGCTCTGAAATTAGACTTGGCCGGCCAGGATTCTAAGTGGTTGCTGGCCGCGAATCGCGACGGTCCGGTGGTGGCCCGGCAGAGGAGCGCCGCCGTCGGCGGTGGCCGGAGACGCCGAAATTTCCCAATAGGTATATTTTTCTATCCCAAATCTATATTTTTAATTATTTTTTTTGTTAAAAAACCTTCTCTATATGTGTAGATCTAGGTTTATTTTGCTTTTTATTTTCGAAAAAAGTAAATAAAACAATAACCGCTTTATAACTCTTTTAGCCCGATCGGGTATTGCTGGGTTGAAATGGATTCAAACTGTTCTTTTGCGTTTTCTTTTTTTGCATTCAAAAACTTTGTCCAAAAAAATTACAACCGCTATTCGGGTGGATTTATACCCGGGAAAAATGAGGTTTTACAAGTTGTGCATCTAATTTATTTTGATTTAACCTCTCTGTTTCCTTTTACAGATCTGGACTCCGACATGGGCGGTGGAGCAGAGTGACAGGCAGCCGGTGCCAGGTGGACGGTGAAGGCAACCAATGGCATCGCGCGTGGCAGCTACGCGCGGGGAAGGTGGAGAGTCAGGGCGGCGGCTGTAAACCAACTTGGGGGATTAGGTTTATCATTTTAGGGTTGTTTGATGTAAACAGGTTTAGGTCTGTAATGGGTACTGGATCCAGGTATTTTTGGGTATTGGGTGAATTAGTTGTGGGCTGGTTAATTTGTAAATGGGTCAGCTGGTTATGTAAATTGGTGTTGAGTAAGGTTAGCGAGCCCGGACAAAATGGGCTATAACAGCTGCCTCTCTTTGCTCATTGTTGTGTAACAGGGATAGAGCAAAGACAAATTAGTGACCATTTTGGTCCGGGTAGGCTAAGGGTTCTTCTCTAACCACCGCCCGCTCTCTTGATCTTCAGTTGATTCGCTCAACCGCTTCTGGAGGCAAAATCTTCAGATTGGAGTGCTATGCAAAATCTTTGAATTGGAAGTTCGAGGTCACAAGCTTTTCCTATATAGAACTGTTTTCTCTTCCTCTGTCTCAAATCCTGTAAGATATCTTTAGGTCGCAAGTCTTTCTTATATAGAACTTTTTACGTTCGCATATTGAAACTCTAGGTTCCTCCTATACAGAACCTTTTATAGGTGAAATCTTCGAGTTGGGAGTCACTCCTATATAGAATTCTTCATCTTGAAGTTCCGAAAAAGGTGACAGTTTATTCTTATTCCCGAGCAGTGTTAGTACCAGAAGTACGGGTTCCCCTACTTCTTAAGAAGCTGAAGACCGAAAATTTAAAAGTCATACCCCAATTTCTGATCGTTATATGTATGAAAGAATATCTTGCTACAAGACTACTGGGAGATTTTTGCTTCTTCCAATGAAAGCTGAAGACTGGAAAATTGAAAGATCATACCCCGATTTCTGATCGCCATAGGCATGAAATGGTATCTTGTTGCAAGACGACTAGAAGATTTTTGCTACTTCCCCGAACGCTAAAGCTTGCAAAATCCCTTGATGGTGTGCCCCGATTTCTGACCGTCATGGACACAAAAGAGTATCTTTTCACAAGACGACTAGAAGATTTCTGCTACTTCCCTGAAAGCCAAAGCTTGCAAAATCTCTAGATGGTGTACCACGGTTTCTGACCGTCATAGACACAAAATAGTATCTTGTCACAAGATGACTAGAAGATTTCTGCTACTCCCCTAAAAGCCAAAGCTTGCAAAATCTCTAGATGGTGTGCCCCGGTTTCTGTCTGTCATAGGCACGAAAGAGTAAAAGATCATACCCCGATTTCTGATCATCATAGGTATGAGAGAATATCTTGCTACAAGACTACCAGGAGATTTTTGCTTCTTCCAATGAAAACTAAAGATAGGAAAATTGAAAGATCATACCCCGATTTCTGATTGTCATAGGCATGAAATGATATCTTGTTGCAAGACGACTAGAAGATTATTGCTACTTCCCCGAAAACTAAAGCTTGCAAAAATCCCTAGATGGCGTGCCCCTATTTCTGACCGTCATAGGCATCAAATCACAAACGTTTGAGTATGAAAAATTCTTGAATCTTTGTTGAGAGTTGTTTCTTCCGCTGCGAAGCATAAAAATTTGATCTTCCTCTAATTCTTGAGCATCTGTCAAGGAAACAGACAAGAAACTTGAATAATGCGAGTTAGCATGCTCCTAATCTTAGGGATGCCTATCTATATGATGAATGATATAGGGCATTTTCAGGGTTGTTTTAAAAACTCTTGGCCCTTGAAAGGTCATCCTCGGACTTCTCCTTCACTTCATTCCTTTTACTGCATGCTCTTTAATCTTCTTCTTATCGGTTGGGTATTTATCTCAAATATGCCCCACAACATGCTTTAATCCAAATTCATTTCTCATTTCTGTGATCACTCTCTTTTTAGTCCCTGTACTATTGTAAGGACCCGTACCATTCTTTTGTTCATCATTGCCCCATTTGATCCCGGGCTCAACTATTTTCTTATCATGCATTCTCATTACTTCTTAGGTACTTCTCCCTATTCAGTTTTAGGCACAATTGATTCGTCGAAACTGACCCATCACATAGAGTCTTCTTCTATCTTCATCCTTCTGGCGAGCGAATGCCTCAGATTTGTAAACTTTCGTTTTGTTCAAAGATATTATCCCCGTCCCTGGTTCATTCTTTATTTCTCTGAATGTGAGAAACTTGCTTTAAATCTCCAAACTGTCTGGCATATGTACTCTTGTCACCACTCTCGCTGTAATCATTGACACAATATTCCTCTGTGTTAGGTCGATCATTTGTATCCACAACCTTGTATCTTGAAGCTTACTCCTGAAGTAATACAAGGAAATCCTTTTGCTTAAAATGCCAATTTTGCTGATTGTCATCCCGATGAAGTGTGTTCTTTTGGATCAGCATACATGACCTTGAAACCAAAATTATAATAAAAAGAAACTAGAATAAGAGCTCTGAATATCAAGTGCAAAAAGCGTCACAGATTTAACCTTTCGGTGATCATTTCAAGCATAGCTTGTGTCCGTGAAGACTTTGAATATTATGGCGATTCGAAGTCGTAAAATTCCCTTAAATGATTCGGTTCATCCTCATGATTACCGCGTTGCTATAGAAGACTACTCCTTCTCAATTTTCACTTTTGCTCCATCCAAGAAAATAGACTTGTTTAACCTTTAAAGTGAAAAAATATCATTTTAATAATATAATTCTAGGTGCATGTGTGTACTTTTTGTATTTCTTTTATGAACACGCCTATTACCAGTTTTTGAACATGCCTATTACCAGGCTTTAGACATGCCTATTACCAGGCTTTAATAATTGCCTATTATCAGGCTTTCGACTATGCCTATTACCAGGCTTTCAAGCAAAAAAGTGGTTTTTTCTTTTAATATTTCATTATTATTTCCTTATATTTTGATCCAGTAGTGCATAGAAGACTACGCTTAGAATTTCAATTTCAAGCAACTCTGTATGGTTAACTTTGGAGTTTTTTCATCATCGAACTTCATCAAAGGGGTAGTAATCTTACTTTGCTGGCCAGAGTCTATTAGGGGAGAAATTAGACCTTATCATTATCACAATATTCAATTGATCTTAATGTCACATTTTGCAATTGATATCTAGGGACCTACAAAGGCAAGAAGAGATATACATATACATGATTTCAAGGCCATTGTATGTTAAGCAAAATACATTATTCGTTGGAATAAAAATCACTAAACATGACATATGCCCTTTACAAAAAGATATTTGCTACACTCGGGCCAAGGATAACAAAGTTTATTCGATGCATTACTTCAAGCCGTGGTCAAAACATAGATAAGACAAAAAGAAGAACTTCAGTCTGTTCTGAGCAGAAATTTATTTACTTTTATCCCTTGCTTCTTTCACTCTTGCAATGCGGCGGCCACATTCTGCAATGATTTATCATGTTGAGGGACTGAAACTATGATTAAACCAATTTAAATCTTATTTAAGTAGGATTAGTGACCCGATTGCAAGGGAAATTAAACATAAGAGGACCTTTAGTGTGATTAACCCATGAGAAATGATTAAAAGGCAAATTCCCCTTTATTTATTTATGCACGGATCCCCTTTACCTGGGTCGGGTCACGTCCGAATAACAAGCTAAACGGTGTCGTTTTGGGCCGAACTCAGACGCCCAAAAACGACGCCGTTTTAATACCCTATTTAAGTCCATTTTATCCCAAAAATTTCATTTTTACCCAGCTTTATAAAATCAACATTCCAGAATGCTCTGAAATTAGACTTGGTCGGCCAGGATTCCAAGTGGTTACCGGCCGCGAATCGCGGCGGTCCGGTGGTGGCCCGGTGGCGGAGCGCCGTCGTCGTCGGTGGTCGGAGAGGCCGAAATTTCTTAATAGGTATATTTTTCTATCCCGAATCTATATTTTTTGTTAGTTTTTTTAAAAACCTTCTTTATATGTGTAGATCTAGGTTTATTTTGCTTTTTATTTTCGAAAAAAAGAGTAAATAAAACAATAACCGCTTTATACCTCTTTTTGCCCGATCGGGTATTGCTGGGTTGAAATAGATTCGAACTGTTCTTTTGCGTTTTCTTTTTTTGCATTCAAAAACTCTATCCAAAAAATTTACAACCGCTATTCAGGTGGATTTATACCCGGGAAAATGAGGTTTTACAAGTTGTGCATCTAATTTATTTTGATTTAACCTCTTTGTTTCCTTTTGCAGATTTGGACTCCGACATAGGCAGTGGAGCAGAGTGACAGACAGCCGATGCCAGGTAGACGGTGAAGGCAACCAATGGCATCGCGCGTGGCAGCCACGTGGAAACGCCGCACCGCGCGTGGCAGCCACGCGTGGGGAAGGTGGAGAGTTAGGGCGGCGGCGGCAGACCAACTTGGGGGATTAGGTTTATCATTTTAGGGTTGTTTGATGTAAACGGGTTTGGGTCTATAATGGGTACTGGATCCGGGTATTTTTGGGTATTGGGTGAATTAGTTGTGGGCTGGTTAATTTGTAAATGGGTTGGCTAGTTATGTAAATTGGTGTTGGGTAAGGTTAGCGAGGCCGGACAAAATGAGCTATAACAAACTTCAAATCATTTGGATTATTTATTTAGATTATTTAAAATTTAAATTATTGCAAATTTAAGTGTTTTGATTTTAGATTATTATAATTTTAAATTAATTTTGTTTCAATTTAATTAATTTAAGAGATTTACACACGGTATTGGGAGTATGTATTTTTTTATATAATACTTAGTCCTAGTGACTAGTGACAAAACTACATAGAGTTTGGGATGGATTTTGACCCATATTTTTTTTGTCTAATGATTTTTTTATGTCAGTATAAATTTAAACTTGTTATCTTGATTTTTTTAACTTTAAATATTTATTACATTTTATTATTTTTGAAATAAATTAATTTTCCTTCAAAGTTTGATGTGAGTTTTTATAAACTATTCATAATTCTCTGATTAATTTTTTTAAAGTATTAATCAACTAGTAACAGAATCAAGTGGCCAAAAACGAATTTGCTAGTTGTCCAAAAATTAAAAATGATAAACTTTTAAATAATATTTTAAGTTATTTTTTCGTGATTTTTGACAAGTATTGATACTTGCTTTTTATATAATATTTTAAGTTTTTGGACCAAATATCGATATTTATTAAAAATTACAAAAAAATTTAATTTAAAATATTATCTAAAAGTCTAATATTTTAAATTCTTATATAAATTTCAAAATTTGTCATTTTTTAACTGTACCTTAGATCTGTTACACTCCCTTGGTGGGGGAAGGCAGCAGCCAGTAGCTTTTTGTTCATTTGGTTGGGCCGGGGAAAAGACAGACAAGGGGTTCTTACTCTTATGTTACTTCTGTATGCTGTGGGATTTAGGATAATTGCATTTTATTGAAATTGAACTCCTAATCAGAAAAAAATGGGTTACTCATCAACATAACTAATCAATGATATCGGCTGAACTAAAAAGAAAATGATTAATTTTCTTATTTTAAATTTAAGAAAAATAAATAAAAGTTTTCCACCGGCCGATAATAATCCTTTTCTTAATTTCCAACCAAAAGAATTCACAACCATATGAGATCCAGAACCTCCAAAAACATGGTGTTTTTTAATATCAAGAGAATTATTATTATTATTATCGGAATGGGCTGATGCAACGCTTACACAAACAGCACTAAATTCTATCAAAATTTAGAACCGATGCCATTGCGAGACAAGTCCTCCTGCTGCCCGGTTTCCATAGCCAAACCACGAAACTTGACGACAAAGAACCCCACACCATGCCCAAGAATTGCAGCTACGAAGATCCCAACATTGTAGGACATAACAGAGAGCATAACCATGTAAGCAAAGCACATCCGAATCACGTGAACGCTTGTCTGAATGAAAGCTCCGAGGATGGGTTTGGTCCCATGTTTAACTGCAGCCGGCAACATGGTCAGAATCTCGACGGCGGCTCCTAGAAACAGAACGAAGAAGAGGGCCAATACGTACATCCCACTTTTACTTTCCGGCCACCCCGAGAAGAGAACCGTTACATTTTTGCCCCAATAGAAGCTCATCTGCATGTTCATCGAGTTCATGCTATTATTTGACATAGGCATGTCCATGTCGACAAGAGATTTTCTGGGAGTTGATAAGGGAGAAAAGCTCGAGAAAATTGAAGAATTGCCGGAGGTGGTTTTTCTTGGAGTAGCTGTTTTTAAATAAACAAAGCAGGAAGTAGCGACGAAATTAACACATCGGAGATGATGATGGCCAATTAATTAAGACATAATTTTATCACTTGATACACTCATTAATTTTTTGTTTGTTTCAGATAATTTTGTAAAGGAAACATCTTTAATCCTCTCTCCGGACGTTGTTGTTTGAGTGGCATGTGAAGTTTGTCCACTTGGAGATGAAGATGAAACTATGAAATTCATTCTCATTTATTTTAATTTTTCGCTTTATTTATAGTGACATTATACATATAATAAAGGTTGGACTAGTAATTTTAATGAGTCAGTCTAATCATAATGTCAATCTTGGAAAATGTTGAGGAAAAAAAACATTTTTTCGATGTTTAACATAAGCCTTGTGTCTATACCTAAATGCAACCCAATTCAAAATGCAAATACCCAAACCCAAAACTATATTCTATCGTTAATTATTTAATTAATTTACTTAAAATAAACGAAAATTTTTATAGATGTAATTTTTTTCCTTTTACTATAAATATTTATTTAAAAAAACCGGAACAGAGAAAATCGACCTACCAAAAATGTTTCTTACAGTTATTTCAATTTTTTATTTATATAGGGTCCATTTGGAAGGTCCATGAAAATAGTTTTTGTGAAATTAAAAAGCTGAAGTGGCGATCAAATCATGAGTTATAACAAAAATGTGATTAGAAATTTTAATTAAAATGTATATATAATAACCAATAAGTGTTAAAGTACATTTGGTAAGTGACATTGTACTCTCAAGAGAAGGACACAAGTTTAATTTTTGGAGACGACATTGTAATACCCGAATTTTGACCGGACTAATATATAAATATAATAATAAATAATAAATAAATAAATATGCAATAAATAAATAAATTTCCAAACGTCCAATTACATTAAAAAGTGCCCAAATGACCACTACAAGTTAAAAGCCCAAACCAAAGGCCCAAATCTCATTCCCAAGTTTTTCCTCTCTTTTTCGGTTACAACCCACCAAACAAACACAAATTACAGCCCAAACAAACACAAAACCCAACTAATTCCATTTTCCCGCCCAAACCATGCCACATGGCAGGTACACATTGGCTCGCCTTCACGCGGATCTTGGTTTATCTGGAGCCAACTGTCATCCGTTGACGTTATCAGGGTCAGACCCTATAAATATATAGAGAGAGTGTGTCAGTTCAGTAATAATTAGTCAGTAATAATGACAATCATTAATAAACTATAATTAATAATAATAATTAAAGAGAGAGAAGGCTTACCTTAGTAATGGAACCGACGTGCCAGGAGCTGAACCGACACGCCAGAAGCTGAACCGCCATCGTGGAGTTGAACAGACGGTCACCAGAATCACCATGGTCACCGCAACGGAGGTAATCTTTCTTCATTTTTGCAAAAAAAAACAATAAATGTGTTAGTTTAACAAAAAAAAACGTAGCAAAAAATATAAAAAAGCTAAATACTTATCTAATCGGAAGTTTCGGCCGGAGTTTTGTTTTGCGGCGGAGTTGAAAATGAGATCGGGAGTGGTTTGGGTAGATTTAGTTTAAGTCGGGGAAGAACGGGAGGTTCTATTGAACCAATGATAGATTTAGGCGCTTGGAGGAGAAAAAATAATTTTTTTAGGTTTTTGGGGTTCGAACGACGGCCAGAAATCGCCTTATGGCGGCCGGCCGTAGTGAGGCGAAGGCCGGAGTTCAGGGGTGGTGGCCAGCGAACACCGGAGTTTGATTTGAGTTCGGTGGTGGAAGATCAAATGGCGGTTGAGGGCGGCGATCAACCGTGTTCTTCATTTTTATGAAGAACACGAAGAACATTCAAACAAAATGGTGTGTTTTGATCCGAATTTGGGGTTGGTTTCTGAGAATTGGGTGTTTTGATTCAGAGAATTAAGAGAGAGGGAGAGTTAAGAGAGAGAAGGAAAACTTAAAAATAAAGAAAGAAGGGAAAATTTTCACACAAAATGGCTTTATAAAGCCCTTGCGGAACGATGTCGTTTTGACACTGGTCAAAGGGGATCCGCGAGTTGAGTCGAGTCGGGCCATTAGGTCCGCGCGTTTTCATTCGGATCTTCTTCGGTTTTGGCCCAAAGTTTGATCTTTCGTTCAATTTAGTCCCATTTTCCCTTAAATTGACCCCGAAATCTGTAGTTCTCTCAATTTAATCCCCTATACTTTGTAATTGAACCCTTAAGTTCGTAATTAGTGTAATTGGGTCATACGGGCTTTGTAATTGGGCACTAGATTTTGTACTTGTTTCAATTCAGTCCCTATTGTAATAAAAGCTAGCTTTTTGTTTCATTTGTTTTTTAAATTAGTCATTAATTTATTTGTTTTATCTAAATAAATGCAATTAATTTATATGTGTGATGAATATTTTAAATTGGGCATTTAGTTTTGCACATTAGATAATCAAATCATATAGTTTATTTAATAATTAGAGCATTTCCCCTAAGTTTCTCTAATTATGACCCAATAATTAAGTAAGATAGATAATTGTAGCAATTAAAATATATTAAATATAAACTTTAAAATCCCAATTTGGATGGTATTCCATTGTTTACAATGTGGGTGTTATCTCAACATGGATTTTAATGAATATATTTAATATATTTACACTTATAATTGGATATCAAATTAGTTCTTTAATTGACATTAATAATTAATACATTGTAGTTAATTAAATGTATATCGAATAGAATCTTTGAGGTTCAAATCTGGATGGTGTTCTATTATTTACAATGAGGTGTGTTGCGTGTGATAAGTGCTACGCAAATGTGCAAGTATACACGTCGCAAGTAATAAAGTGATATGAGTATCGAGTATCGTCTCAACAGGGATTGGTTTGGGCCACTTTGCTTAAGTTACTGTACTGTGAAAATAAAAACACAATTGATAATAGAGGTTTTAATTAACGAGAAAAGTAAAAGCAATAAACAAAAAGAATAGATGAAAGAAAAAGAAAGAGATAGGCCAGGTTATCGTGAGTTGAGGTGTGATAGCCGATTGGATCGTTTTGGTAAAAGAGTGCACGGGCAACTCAGTTGCCGTGGCAACTTGCACAACGGGGTTGATTTGGCAACTTGCACAACGGGGTTGCCTTGGCAACTAATCGATGGTTGTCTGGGCAACTAGTTGGGCAACTAGTTGGGCGTCTGGGCAGCAACTTCAAGGTTCGACAGAGCGTTCTTTAATGGTTTCTTCTTATCCCTAAGTCGAAACTCTAGCTACTTGTGCATGCCTTGATAATACATCCCTGCGTGAATCAAGGGTGAACAACAACCAATCTTGCGCTCCTCTTAGCCGTTGAAATCCTTAACTTATTCCTAAGCCGGATTAATCTTCACCATCAATAGATTGAATAAAGACCATACTCATTCGTTTCTTGAATCTAACTCTCCCGATATTAGATAAATATATGAAGTTACGAGATCCTCTCCCAATTCACTCGCAAACAAGAATAAAAGCCAAGAATGAGTAAACCTTGAATAGAAAAGTGCAAACTCTTATTACCTAAACAAAATCCAATTGTTTCTCACAACAACAAAACACAATAACCCCAACCAATCAAGTTAGTTCATGGTTGGGTTCAAAAGATATACAAAGAATAATCCCCAAACCATGAATCTAATGGAAGCAAAGTAGAAGAAGAAATCGAACTACCTCCCTCCTTGCTATCTTGTCGAAATCTCTTCCTTCTTGCCCTTTGGAGTTGTCGAAAATCCTATCCTCTTGCTCTCCCTGGAATTGTCGAAATCTCCTTCTTATTTATAGGGCTAGGCCAAAGTCCTTCTTTGAGGAGGAGTTTAAGTTGGAATTAAATTATCTTTAAAGAATATAATTCTTTATTATAATTGTATTCCTACTAGAACTTCTCCTATCTTCTTGGAATTTAATTCTTCTTTAATCTCTGCATGGAAATCAAATTCCTTTAGGTTTGGGCTTTGCTCCACGTCATCTTGGGCTTGTCTAGTCATCAATTTCGACATCCCTATTGCATTTTCTCTTTGTCGAAAATTGCCATGGCAACGCTCTCGCGTCTCCTTCATGCATTGCCCGCAACTAGCTCGGCATATCCTTCATGCATTGCCCTCGGCAACTAGCTCGACATTGCTTTAGCAAGTGATCCTGCACATACACACACAAAAAAACACACCAAAGCAAATCTCTTTTTCCACAAAAATCACCAAGTTATGTAATCAAGCTCAACAAAGGGAAAGAAACATGAATTAATGCATGAATAACTAATTATGCAACTAATATGAGCTTAAGTCTAACAATAATATGAGTAAAAAGGGTAATAAAAATAGTACTTTTGAACACTTATCACGCCCCAAAACTCGAACTATTGCTTGTCCTCAAGCAATGCAAACTAACAATTACACGCCAAGACTTTAATTATCAAAGACATGCTTCAAACTTGAATTCAAACCTCGGAACCGTGGCACAAAGTATGATCACCTTTTAATTTTTCGGATAACACAAAAATTACCCGAACCAAACTATAGTGCTCGTGACAATGTGTGTGCGTAGTTGTGTACAAGTTGATTTTCAAGATTCTATGTGAATAGTAGGCTTTTATCAATTTAATTATCAAGCATTTATTTTAATTTTCACTAGAGCCAATTTTGGGCACCTCTAGTAAAGTA
Source organism: Hibiscus mutabilis (assembly GCA_019671005.1). NCBI lineage: Eukaryota > Viridiplantae > Streptophyta > Magnoliopsida > Malvales > Malvaceae > Hibiscus > Hibiscus mutabilis. The sequence continues at coordinate 6,106,265 of CM033743.1, forward strand.
AGCAATTTCTCATTTTATTTTAGTCGACTAGAGCCAATTTCGGGCACCTCTAGCGATTCTTTAATGTGCATTAACTACTAGAGCCAGTTTGGACACCTCTAGCAAGAAAGTGCATTTACTACTAGAGCCGCTTTTGGCACCTCTAGTAAGAAATTAACTTTTAATTTTCAATTTTAAATTTACCCAAATTTTAAGCAACCTAAGTTCACTAAGTTTCTTTCAATCAACAACCCACAACCGTGTAAAAAAAAATTCAGCATCATAGTAAAATTCTAAGTTCTTTTCATGCAATCCTAAAATTAAAGGTTCTTTCAATTAAGTGCAGTGGCGAAAATTCATCATTGGGTATTCAACAAGTCTTAAGCAATTAAATCCAATTAAAAGAATGGCAAGTAACATATGCAACATATATGTGATTGCTAAAAATGAATGCAACTAAACATGAAGCTAACTAGAAACCAACACCCCCAAACTCGAGAGAAGCATTGTCTTCAATGCACGTAAAAGTGAAACAAAATTTAAAAGAAACTAAATGAAATGAGTTAGTCAGAGAGGTCGTCACCTCAAGTGATGAGTTTCCTTCGTGCCGTTTGCTTGATTCAATTTCCGGTCAGTGGTTGAATGCTTGTGGCTGGTACCGCGTGAATAGCATTGCCTTGATTTGGTCTATGTTTGCCGATGCAGGTTTACTTGCATGTGCATCAGTAGTTGCCGAAGCCATTGTTGTTGCCTGGGCATCGCCAGTTTCTGTTGTGGTTGTTGTGGCGAGTAGTCGGCAGTAAATTTCCTTATCATGGTGGTTGTGAGTCTTGTTGTGGAAAAGAAAATAAAGAAAACCTGGAAACTAAAGATAATGAAGAAAAATAAAATATCTCCTAAAAATAAAAATGAAAATAAAAAGAAAAAGAAAAAGAAAATATTGAAAGGAGAGCATGCTCAGTCATCTCCTAAAGTGACCACTTCTAATGTTACTGCATATCTGAGAAAACTTGAGGAGAGTCGTTTCCGATACTTCTTATAGTCCATCTGTACCCTCCATCGGGTGACAATATTGCCCAAAAAGAGTTGGGCCAATGTGCTCCCAGCTACTCCCTTTTTCATTACCATGGTGGAGGTGTCTTTCTTCTTTGTTCGCTTGTAGTCCATGTATACTCTCCACCTTGCTACTATTCATGAAGGCACAAATATATTAATAGGAAAAATTATATCCATTCTCAACCATTCAATTACCTCATTCTTGTCGACTTCTATCATGGTTGGATGTAGCCTTTGTTGTCGTGGCAATTCTTTGCTCAAGCCAATTGTCGTGGCAATCGATTGTCAAATTTTGCTTTAAGTCAAGGGAAGAATCAATTTTCTGAAGAGCTTTATGAATCCAAACACCTTTTTCTTTTGGCCTCTCAAACATCTCCATCAGTAGAGATTTTGATGGCTTCAAATCTACCAACCTCGGTTCCTCAAGACATACCTGCAATGGACGATGTGAGTTTTTAAAGAATTCAAAAGGTTCAACTATTACCTGCTCATATTCCATTGGCAAAGTATTATCATCTCGTTGATCTTGCATGTGGTCGTGTAATTGTCGTGGCAATTGTAAATGAGAGCAATCTACACATTCATGCTTCAACATCAACGTTGTAACTTTCTGGGCATCAGGTTCCTCAGAATTTGCTGTAGTATTGTTGTTCTCAGCTTCACCGAGTGTTGTCGCGGCATTGCTCTGTTCAGGCTCCTCAATCATTACCGAGGCAATTTGTTGTTCAAGCTCATCATGTGTTGTGCAGTCTCTCTCATTGGCATCCTTTTGACTTTGAGGTTCTAGTTGTTCCTCACACATCGGAGAGATTTCTTTGTATTGCTCCTTATCCTCTTGCCTTGGGACGTCAGTATCCCTAGGAATGAATTGTTGGTGCATGTTATCCATGACATATGTGGATCTCCCTAATTGATCTTCTGAATCCCCTAAGGTTGCATCCCACTGAGCTATCCTCGTATCCATAGATTTTGATAGTTCTCGAATCTCTTCAATTGATCCGTCAAGTCTAGCCAAGGAAGCTAGTAACGTTTCCTCCAAGGAATTGGAATGCTCTTGAAAATGACTACATTGCCATGGCATATCTGTTGCTGCGGCAAAATTGTTATAGTAAAAAAAATTTTGAGCTTTTTGACCATACCATGAAGAATTTTGCTGCTGGTTCCCTCTATGGTCCTCCATGTAGTTATATGCACCGAAAATGTGAGGGAAATTTTCAAACACATGATGTTCTCCACACATAGCACAAGATTTTTCCACAATATAAGTTCTTTGAGCTTTTCTCGGTTGGTATAGGTAATCATCAAAGGGTGCAAGGAACTCTTGATTGGATTGATTCATATCTTCCAACATCATCTCTCGAATAGATTGGCTTTTATTTCCCGACATGTTGATGTCCCTTAACTTGTAACGCACCTAAATTTTTTTGATAAAACAAACAAAAAGAAAAGTTAGTAAAACTAAGAAAAAAATGCAATAACAAAAATAACTAACACCAATTGCCAATCCCGACAACGGCAGCGCAAAAAAACTTGTTGCGTGTGATAAGTGCTACGCAAATGTGCAAGTATACACGTCGTCAAAGTAATAAAGTGATATGAGTATCGAGTATCGTCTCCACGAGGGATTGGTTTGGGCCACTTTGCTTAAGTTATCAGCCTTTGTGAAAATAAAAACACAATTGATAATAGAGGTTTTAATTAACGAGAAAAGTAAAAGCAATAAACTAAAAGAATAGATGAAAGAAAAAAAAGAGAGATAGGCCAGGTTATCGTGAGTTGAGGTGTGATAGCCGATTGGATCGTTTTGGTAAAAGAGTGCAAGGGCAACTCGGTTGCCGTGGGCAACTTGCTGTGAGGTTGCCTTGGCAACTAATCGATGGTTATCCGGGCAACTAGTTGGGCAACTAGTTGGGCGTCCGGGCAGCAACTTCAAGGTTCGACAGAGCGTTCTTCAATGGTTTCTTCTTATCCCTAAGTCGAAACTCTAGCTACTTGTGCATGCCTTGATAATACATCCTGCGTGAATCAAGGGTGAACAACAACCAATCTTGCGCTCCTCTTAGCCGTTGAAATCCTTAACTTATTCCTAAGCCGATTAATCTTCACCATCAATAGATTGAATAAAGACCATACTCATTCGTTTCTTGAATCTAACTCTCCCGATATTAGATAAATAGATGAAGTTACGAGATCTTCTCCCAATTCACTCGCAAACAAGAATAAAAGCCAAGAATGAGTAAACCTTGAATAGAAAAGTGCAAACTCTTATTACCTAAACAAAATCCAATTGTTTCTCACAACAACAAAACACAATAACCCCAACCAATCAAGTTAGTTCATGGTTGGGTTCAAAAGATATACAAAGAATAATCCCCAAACCATGAATCTAATGGAAGCAAAGAAGAAGAAGAAATCGAACTCTCTCCCTCCTTGCTATCTTGTCGAAATCTCTTCCTTCTTGTCCTTTGGAGTTGTCGAAAATCCTCTCCTCTTGCTCTCCCTGGAATTGTCGAAATCTTCTTATTATTTATAGGGCTAGGCCAAAGTCCTTCTTTGAGGAGGAGTTTAAGTTGGAATTAAATTATCTTTAAAGAATATAATTCTTTATTATAATTGTATTCCTACTAGAACTTCTCCTATCTTCTTGGAATTTAATTCTTCTTTAATCTCTGCATGGAAATCAAATTCCTTTGGGTTTGGGCTTTGCTCCACGTCATCTTGGGCTTGTCTAGTCATCAATTTCGACATCCTTATTGCATTTTCTCTTTGTCGACAATTGCCATGGCAACTGGCTCGGCGTCTCCTTCATGCATTGCCCTGGCAACTAGCTCGGCATATCCTTCATGCATTGCCCTGACAACTAGTTCGGCATTGCTTTGGCAAGTGATCCTGCACATACACACACAAAAACACACCAAAGCAGCATCTTTTTCCACAAAAATCACCAAGTTATGTAATCAAGCTCAACAGTGGAAAGAAACATGAATTAATGCATGAATAACTAATTATGCAACTAATATGAGCTTAAGTCTAACAATAATATGAGTAAAAAGGGTAATAAAAATAGTACTTTTGAACACTTATCAGGGTGTTATCTCAGCCTTCGTCATAAAAGTGTATATTCGATATACATTTTTACTTATAATTAAATAATAAATTGTTAGAGCCTTAATTAAGACTAAAACTTTAATTAATTAGAGGAATTAATTAATTAGGAATATGATTAATTTAAGGGCTTTAAATATATGGAAGGTATTCAAGAAATTGACATTTTCACATAAAATCCATTAAATTAATGAATATTCATAGATTTAAATAACTAATTGATTAGAGCCTTGTTAGGAATAGTACTTAAAATTAACAAAACAATAAATGACATTCATTAAAAACCTTTTATGTTGATTTTTTTTTAAATACGAATATGGTAGCCACCTAACGGGGTGCTTTTAATCTCGTATTCAAACAAAATGAATTTTCTTATAAAATGATATATGCATTCGGAATTTAAATTCAGTTAATAATTATGGGATAAATTAAATTCAAATAATTATTCGAAATGCCAAAATGCCACGTAAAATTAAAGGTACCGATAACGGGCGTTCGTAGGGGTGCTAACCCTTCCCTACACGTAACAGACTCTTGAACCCAATTTTTAAGACAGAATCTCTGGTTTGGTTTTTTCGGTGTCCGGTCTACCACGAAGTGATCGGTGGCGATTCCAAAATATTTTTCAAGGATAAATAATGAAAATTTTGATTTAATATGAAAACCCTAAATTTTCAAGATTAAATTAAAAATGGCCAGAAAACCCTAATTTTTTAAGAGATTGATCGTCAGGCTATTTTTACACGTCCCGATTTCAAAAATGGTCGCGACAGACATTATTAGAAGGAGCAACATCGCATCCCAAACATGAACAATAAGATGAACATGCATATTAACAAATACAAATTTTGATTGTTTCATAATTTTACATTTAACTTTTTTTATTCTTAAATTTCACTTTTTTATAAACTAAAACCAATAATTTTCCTAAAAAACGTTTGAGGGTCGATCTTTAACCGAACAAGGCACGTAGAGGTTGGGATCGTTCTCAAAATTTCTGATCTAATGGCACTTTAGGTCTCGTTAGTGTAGATTTGAGTTCAATTAAAATTTTATCCCCTCCAATTTTTAAATTTAATATTTAATAAATTTCTTTGTTTTGAACTTAAACAACTAGGCTTTCTCGATATTTGATCCAGTTTTGTCCTTGATATATTAACATAATATATATAGACTAGACAAGAAATAACGTCACATGAAATGGCTAATTTCTCCAGCCAAGCTTTGCATCCCGTACATCATTGGATGGCTGGGGTTGATGTGAGCAAAAGCATGAACCACCCACAGCTCTTCTAAAACTGATTGCATATTCTAAATTGCTGAAGCAAAGACACTTCTTTGATTCGATCATTCTGATTATTGTGCATGTATACATTATCACAAACTTAATTTCTACATGTACGGAGAACTGGGGGTACTGTATATAATACCTTATTATATAGTCTAATACTCGTCATCGCATCGCAGCAACATATATCTCCGAGTTCCTTAACAGTAATTCTGATTCGTTATTTTTATTCTTCGGATTTTTGTTTCAGGACGACGGCATGTTGAAGTGAAACAGCCATGATATGACGAATGCAAAAACCATGCAAGCAAGGAGAAAATTGAGGAAGCGATGGTCGTGCCAGCAGCTTTGAGAGTCTGTATGGGGTGTCAGTACCGCGACTGCAGCTGTTGCTGTAGAACTGATGGTCTCATTCGATTGCTCCGTCGTCTCGAATATCACTCCGACTACGTTACGTGCAACAGAATGACAAATCTCACAAGTCCTGGGGGGGTGAAGCAGATTGATTGAGTTTAACAAGTCACAGTATGATGATAAGTTAAACACCATTGGACACAAAGATAATGGCTCATGATGTTTAATGCGTGTGGACCGTGCAGCATTATAGATCTGATGATAAAATATACACAGTCATTACACCCTGCATTTCATTCTCTTCATGCTACCTCTAATTATAACAATTTTATGCTTACTTTCAACAATTGCATATTAAGCTAAAGAGTGAGTCCTAAACTGGGAAAAACACAAGCACACAGCATCTAAGAATTGTCGGCTTGGTTAGACAAATGGTGAGGAGTTCTAAATATATATTTATATTTGTTTTGCTTTTGCTATACTTTAATTTCTATCAACCTCCTTTTTTTTGGACCGAAAGCTAGAATTCATTAATCAACCTCCTTTTGTAACCTAAATGAAACATGTTAGCATTTCATTACACAAATAGTAAAATTTTAAATCAGTAATTACAGTTGAATCGGGTAAAGTAGAGGTAGGGAATAATTAAACCAAAGATGAAAACATTTATACTTATTTCCTCTTATCTTAAACCAAGCCTCGGCACAGTGTATGTGAGCAGCAGCGAGATCATCCTTGCAAGAACAACCCAATTCTATAGGAACACCAGATTCATGGCTGTTACTTTCCAGACCCAAATGACAAATCCGACAATCTTTCTCAACTTCCTCCAAATGCACTTTAATTTCTGGCTCCACCCAACAGTTCGAGACCGAAGACACCCTCCTGGAATCCGACACGTCGCCAATCTCCCCGTCGGAGGCGTAATAGGAACCGCCTACGGTGGAATAAAACTGAGAATAGCAAGAGCCCTCGTCGGCATCGAGAAGCACACGCTAGCCTCGTCTGCGCTGACGTCACTCCCGTTCCGGCGGTGAGTTATTCCGTGCTCTAAATCGATGTGGGACATCTCTAATAATGACGTTTTGAAAAGGAAAAAATAAAGACACCGGGAAGCTGAAAGCTTTAGGCTCAAAGTTCAAGCTTTTGAGCGAGGTTGGGAGAAAATGTGAGAATTTAAAGAAGATGGTATTGGATTAGGTGACCCTTTACCTCCATTAACGAAAAATTTTTTGCAAAATGGAGAAGACCGGACACCCCAAAATAAGAAACGGCCTAAAGAAAACGAAAATGTAAAAAGAAAGAAAAAACAGAAGAATAAGTGTGTTTTAAGACAAAGGACTCATTCTGGTGATATAGGTGTTGAGGCACAGACAAAGGCACTGCAAAGAAAAGAAACGTGCAGTGAGTGCACAGAGAACTGAAAAAGAGACTTCTTTTGTTTACATTATTAGACGAATAAAAAAAAATTAGGAAAGACAGAGAAACAGAGTTGTTGGTACCTTTGGTGTTAATGACTTCATGTTTTGTACTTTGGGATATTTGTCTTAACCAGATTCTGTACGTCCGATGCTATCAGTTTACTTATGTGTGCGTCTTTTAACATAATCGGACGATCGATGTTTGAGATGTTTTTTTGAGGAAATAAATCTTCATGCGACTCGAGAAAATTTTGAGGTTTGCAAACTACATATGTGGGGGAAATGCGACATTATATATATATATATATCATCGTTTATCATTATTTTTTTTGGTAAAATACAAAAATTATCACTCAACTTTTTTTTCTTTTATTTTAGTTATTCAACTTTTAATTTTTTAATTTAATGACTAAACTTTTGGATTGTTTCTGTTTTGGTCACTCTGAATTGTTTTATTATTATTTTGATATGATATGAAATTTATTATTATTATTTAATATAAAAATAATTTATATTAAAAAAATAAAAAAGAAATCCAATTGTTCGTTGGTCACTATTTATTGGTGTAGGATGCCATCGTCACGGCCATAGACGATGGCTGTTTGATCCCAATTTCACTTGTCACTTTCTCTTGATCCTCTGAGTTCGAATCTGACCTTTATTTTATCATAAAATGCTCTAAAATCCATGAAAAGGAGGACAAAAGTGAGGGAACTAAAACGTTTTCATCGAGATTCACAAGTTTTGGGATATTTTTTCGGTGAAACAACCACCAGATTCAGACTTAGCGTGTAAAAGCGAGTCTCCCAGTGCAATTTGGGATCAAACGACCACCGATTTGAAAGGCCGACGGTGGTAAACGGTGACGACAGATGGCGACGGTTATTTTAAATATTTTTAAATTTAATAATAACAAAATATTATTTTTATTGTTAATTTTAAATTATTTTTATATTTAATAATATTAAAAAAATGCCATGTCATAATAAAAAATAATAAAAATAATTAAGAGTGACCAAAATAGGAGTAATTCAAAAATTCAGTTATTAAATTGAAAAAATTTAAAGTTGAGTAACCAAAATAGGAGAGTAAAGAAAATTGAGTGATGATTTTTATACTTTACCCTTGTTTTTTTAGTATTTTTGCGTTTTATGGAAGTTGGTGAATGAGAGGACATGACAGATTTTTCTTGGGGAAAAAATAAAAGCGTAGTTCAGTAAGTGAAATTGAGTTGTTAAATTAGTATATGTTCTTAATTTAATACTTTCCTAAGTTGTGGATTAGATTTGTTTAAAACAACCGTAAAATCTTTAATTTTCACAATCGCCCTTAAAATATACATTTTCTTCAATCTGACCCGTAAAACCAATTCTATTTGTGCCACCTTTTTTCTTTGAATTTTTCATATGTCAATTAGTTCCACGCCGAACACTTCCGCCATCGAAGCTTTATAGTTGCGTCGACCATTAACCCGAATAGACAAAACACATATGTCCTTAAAATTTGCTTTGTCAGACGGTGCAACAGTCCTACCAAATTTGGGTTCAGATATGGAGTTCAGTGACAGGGGGACAGGTTGGGTTTACGACGACATACAGATCATGGCGGCGATGAAAGGGTAAAACAAATGGGAACAAAGAAAGGGTGGTGTCCGAGCAGACAAGTGGTGGAGAAAGTACGAATGCGATAACGCAAGGCTTGACTAATGGGATCGCGAGAGCTTTCGAGAAACTGTGATTCCAAAAAGCGGTTGCAGACAGTGATGAATTTGACGAAAAGGTTGGTGGAGACCAATTTAAAATTAAAAAAACAATGATTTAAATTAAATTTTTTAAAAAGTTAATGTTTTTATTTACAATTTTTCAAAAAATGTGAGGCCTAATTTTTTTTTTTGAAAATGTGAGAGGTATAATAAGAGTTTTTAAAAATTGTAAGAGGGATTTAATTAATTTTTTAAAATTATGAAAATTAATATAAATTTTTAAAAATTTTGTGGGGACTAAATTATTTTTTAAAAAAATTCAAAGGACTAATATCTAATTTTCGAAAATGGGGGGCGTGGCCTCCACTGCCACAGGCCACATTGTGTTCTGCCCCTGGTTGCAGATGTTGAGGTGACCTAAAATGGGGGGCCAGCGAGAGGAGGAAAATTTTTAAGATTTTTTTTTAAAAAAAATAGGGATGGGGTTGTGAGAAATTAAAGATTTTAAGGAGTGTTGAGAAATTAAGAATTTTAATTTTTTTAGAATTTAAAAAATTAAAAATAAGATCACATGTCTAGGGTTGGCAACGGTGTGGGGTGAGTTGGATTTTTGCCTACCCGACATAGCAAAACCATAACCCGACCCCGACTTTATTATTATTTCATCGGCCCGATCCTAAAAAAAAATGACATATCCTACCCGACCCGATCCGACATGGCATATATGACTGAAAATGGAAAAAAATCTAAAAAAAATCATCTCCAAATATAACCATAGTTGTAGCTGAATCGAAATTTAAACAAATAATAATAATAATAACCATGAAATGAATTCTATACACAAATAAATATAGCTGGAAAATTTGTTGTTACAACATAAACTAAAGAAAAAATAGCTAAATAAAAAAATCAAATCCAAAATGAAGAACATCGAGCTAAATAAAAAATTTAAAAAAACAAAATTTGATTTATTTCATTAAAAACATGTATTTCAAAGAAGTTTAGATCGAAAAAAGAAAAAAATATAAAAGAAGTTATAAACAAAAATATAATTCAGATCTTTGAATAAAATAAAGAATATATCTGAAAGTTCATTTTTTCTTTGAAAAAAAGAAAAAGGAGCAAAACAAGATGTAAAAAAGGAGAGCATGTTAGTGAAGAAAAAGAAGCTATCAAGTTTGGAGTCTCAAAAATTTTCTCGTCAGCTTGGCCAAGTAGTTTTAGGTTGATTGTAGATTGGATTAATGGTGCAGTCGATCCCCCTCCTGCAGCTTTTTTGTGGGTACAGGAGTTAGCGGAATTAATGTATGAAAAAGGAATACTTCTGCGGCTGATTGCCAGGCCTCAGTGGCGGAGGCTTTAAGGACAGGTGGACGTTCAAAATTTTGAGAAATTTAAATTTTATTTTTAAAATTTTTAAAATTTTAATTTGATTTTTTTAAAATTTTAAAAAAAATCATATTAAACTTTAAAATTTTAAATATTTTTATTTAAATTTACTCTTAAATTTTTAATTTTTTGTTAAATCACTCAAAATTACTAAAATAATTAATAAAATTCTCAATTTTTTTAAAAGAGTTTAATCCTTCAAATTTTTAAAAAATTAACTTGGCCCTGCAAACTTTTACTCTAAATTTTGCCACTGCAAGGCCTGCAGCGTGATTGCGGATAATTTAGCCAAAAGAGACATTGTGTAATTGTCCTGGTTATGTCTTAAAGGGTTAGTGTTGTTTTGGCTTTCGACTGGGTTTGTATGTAGGTAACTTCTGCCTGGATAAATTCTTGGGATGTAATGATTTATATTATTAATAAAATTTTAGTTAGGGTATTCTTTTCTCCTTTGATAGGGAGGAATTTTTTAACGATGCTTATCAACTTTAAAAAAAATTGTAAAGATGAAAGGATGGAAATTTGAGAGAGAGATATGTACTCAGCGGTGGTAGATGAAAAAAAATTGAGAGAGGGAAACGGGTTTAGCGGCTGAGGAAGGAAATGAAATGAGAAAGAAACCCTACATAGAATATAGTGTGTATATATATAGGGTGGTATTTTTGTAAATAAGTTAAAAATATATAATATAATTAAAAATATCAGGGTCGGGTCGGGTCGAGTCGGATCAAAGATTTTTTTGCTCTAAATCCGACTTCAAAAATCTTTCACAATAAACTCGACCCGAACTTAATTTTTTTTTAAATCCGCCTCTATCGGGGACGGGAGGGTCGGAAACCGTCGAGTTCGGGGAAATTGCCAACCCTACACGTGTCAAACAATATTTGGGTGAGAATTTCTTTAAATGAATCAACTTTAAAATAATAATTTGAATGAAATATTATGCACATAATTTAACAAAAAAAAACACCTAATGTAAATAAGTACTAGTTGAACAAATATTTTATATCAAAACCTTTAATATATTGTTACAATGGTTTAAGTTTAAACCAGTTAAGGAAGTTCATTATATCTCAATCAAGTTAATGATGCTGTTTTATCAAAAAAATAATGATACTGTAAAATAGGTTAACTAATTGTTATGAATCTCTTTCTTATAATTAAATTTAGGATTTGGTTACAATACATTAAATTAGTTTGATCTTTAGATTTGTTCAAAAAAAAGGTTTGATCTTTAGTGAATTTAAAACAGATTAATACCGAGCAAGCACATTTGGCCGGATGGTTAAACTGTTTATCTTTGTTCCCTAATATTCACTTAGGTGATGGGTTTTAGACCCACTAGGAACACCATATTCCTTCCCCCTAGAGTCACATTCTCTTCCCCTCTGACTAGAATTAGGATTAAAATTAAGATTTGTAAAAAAAACACTAATACCTCAAAGAATAAAATACCTATGCTATTTTTTAAAATATTCCTTCCAACATAAAAATTATCATATAAGCTGATGTTCTTTAAAAAAATCTCTACATTAACATTTTAATTGTAATGCTTAATAATTTGAATTATCTAATCACACTATAAACGTGTAAAAATCAAATTATGTCAAGATTACGAACGAAAAGCCAAAAACTTGGCAAATTACGATGAGAGCAAAGGGTAATATGGCATGGAGCTTGGAGAATCGTAAATGGACCACTGCCTCCTTTGGGTGAGTCTAACGTACGAAATATTTAAGGTGCGGCTAAAAAACGATAATTTTTTTTTAAAAAATCAAACGAAAAATGTTAAACTTTTTAATAACATTTTTGGTTAGTTTTTTCTGCAAGTATCGATATTTATTTTGTAAATTTTGATACTTTGTCTCAAACTATAAATTTATCAAAAAATTAAGTATCAATACTTACAAACTCAAAAAAAATCAACCGAAAATGTTACTCCCTCCGTCCCATTTATTTTGTCCATTGTTGACTTTTCACACAGTTTTAGGAAAAAAAAGTTTGTATAAGAATGTGTATGTAAAATAATTGAAACAATAATTTTATCATAGAAAAGTTGAATTTTGTTTTATTGGGAAACTAAAAAAAGATATAAAAGGAAATATACCTTATAAAAGTTGTTAATTTTTTCAATGAGATATTTTAAGTGGAACAATTTTAAATTATAAAAATGACATATTGAGTGGGACAGAGTGAGTATAAAAAAGTCTAACATTTTCAGTTCGAGAATAAATTTCGAAACTTACTATATTTTAACCGCAGCCAAGATCTACAGCAGCCAAGACCTACCCTTCCTTTGGATCGAAACCCACATGTTTACTTGCCATTTAAGCCTAAATGTTGTGCTCCACATTCCTCTTATTGATTTTCTTCCTTTTCGTTTCGCTTCTTTGCAACTTTCTATGCAGAATCAGAAGCCTTCGGGGCTCCTTAGCTTCGATCAAAATGTTTATTTCACCAATTTAGTATACACAATTTTTTTCCGGGCATAATACCAAAAAATTCCATAACATTTAACTGAATAGTTATTTCTATTTTTATTTTTTGAAGCACTTTAATTTTCAATATTTCATTTTAAGTCAAAATAGTTTATCCGTGGATGAAAACTGTCTGTCAACTGACGATAAATAACTTGAAATGACTTGATAGAATGCTTTCAATTATTTAGATTTGGTGATTATAGTTCTAAATAAAATTGAGTTTAGAATTGGATCATTTAGAATTTAAAGTGTTTTAAGTTTGAATAAACTTTCAATTCAAGTCAATTTTGAGTTCAGATCGATTTGTATTTGGGTTAAACATATTCAGACTATTAAATTTTTACGATCAAATCTGATTATATCATATTTAGATTTAAATTGATCGAAACTAGTTTTCGAATTCATATCAGAATATATAAGCCTTGTACCGAAAGAATTAGATGGAAAGACATGGAGAGCATGGAAAGTGAAAGCTAAAACTATCTTCAACAAACCAATGGTTTGTACAACTTATTAGCGAAGTAGTGAACTTTTCTTTCATCTCTTGAAATCCTCAAAGCTTCAACTATCAATATATAAGAATGGTGAAAATATCTTTGGGGTTGGGTAGGGACGGGCGCAGGATATTAGGTTAGAGGACGAACTTATAAAAATTTAGGTGGGGCGAAAATAGATTTTTAATAAAAAATACATAAAAAAATTTGATCGTATAAAAATTTCAAATTTTTAAAGGGGCGACCGCCCCCTCCAACCCCTTTCGGTCCATCCCTAGTTGGAGTACTCCATTATGAAGCTAAATGGAGAGGTGAAAAAAGAACTTTTGGTTTCACGATATTATGTAGCATCTAACAATCTAAAAAGGAAGAGAAACAGAGAAATTATTTACAAGGAACAAAGGACCCAAAAGAAGTAGAACCAGCTTTGGACGGCTTTCAATATGAAGCGTCGAAAGTGGAGCCAGTTCCCCCACTCCCATTTCCCTTCCGCAAGTGTGGATGTGGTGGTTGGTGGGGCTGCTCATTGCATCATTCTTTTCCTAATTTCCTTTTTTTTTTTTTAAATCTTATTATGTTTTGGTTTCGAGATCAGTTTGATTCGGGTAGAGTCAACTAAGAGTTCGATTAATTTGAGTTTTAGAATTTTCTGATCGTTTTGAAATAAAATTAGTTTAGGGTTTGTGTCATTCCATTACGAGAAAAACTTCAATATACATGTTGTATAAATTTTAGTTTATAAAAGCCTTTTAGTTTTAGGGGTTAGGAATTCAGTTTAGGGATTAGAGTTTAGGGGTTTGGATTGTAGGGTTTAGAATTTAGGGTTAGTGTTTAGAATTTAAGGTTTAGCTTTTTTAGGATTTAGGTTTAATTTTGATTAATATTATTGTGTATCAAATTTAAACCCTTCAAATCTTAGGTTATTTGAATTTATTAACAACAGAGGCACTTTATCTCCGAGGTGTTCTTTGAAGCTAGACTTACAGAAAGCCTTCGACTCTATTGATTGGGGTTTTATCTTAGCTGTGCTGGAAGCTTTGAATATGCATGCAGTGATGATAGGATGGACGAGGGAATGAATTACTACCCCTAAATACTCTATTTCCCTAAATGGAGGATAAGTTGACTTTTTTAGTGGGGCAAAGGTGTTCGATAAGGGGACCCCCTCTCCCCTATCTCTTTGTCCTTAGCTGAATGTTCTCTCTCGCTTGTTGGATAAAGCTGCTGAGTTTGGTATCTTCTCTTATCATCCTAAGTGTCACAGGCTCCGTCTAACAAATCTTTGATTTGCAGATGATCTTTTGACTCTATTATGGCTACTCTAGGAGTTCCATGGTTACTTGGATGGCTACTCTAGATAAATTACTGACAAAAAGTAAGCTTTTGACTTTTTGAATGAATGTTAATCTACTTTGTCCATTATGTAGAAGAGAACAAGAAACTAGAGACCACCTCTTCTTTTCACTGTGATTTTTTTAGGCTAGTTTGGGAAGCTGCTTTGCACGCTTGTCAGGTTCGACAGACAGTGCTTGGATGAGACCAAGAGTTGAGCTAGGTGTGCTGCTCCTTGAAGAGTAAAACGCTCTCGGCAATGATCTTGAAGCTGGCCTGGAACAGCAGCATTTATATGGTGTGGTGAGAAAAAAATAAAAGACTTTTCTAGCATATTGAGAGCTCTGCTGATCTGGTTATTAGATAGGTTAGAGAGATAGTTCAGTTGAAACTTAGAGGTAAAATTAAACATAGTCAGCAATCGAGGCATTATAGCATTTGTTCTTCTTGGGATTTAATTGTATAGATTTTTGTTTGAGCTGCACATAGCCTTTGCTTACTTGTACAGGAAAACTCTTGATGTTTTTTGATTTGTTGAAATACAAATAGAAAAATTCATCTAAAAAAAACTATATGGGGTTGAAGTTATTTTAAGTTCAGGACATTTTAATCTGGGTTTGGCGGTTTTATGTTTGTTGTATTTTCTATGATCGGGCTAGTCGAATTAAGTTTTCGAATTCACATTAAATTTCTTTTAAAAAAATTAATTTGGTCCTTAAATTTTAAGAAAATTTAATTTGACTCCCTCAAGATTTTAAAAATTCATATTAAACTTTCAAATTTTAATATTTTTAATTAAATCTCTACGATAATTTTTAAAAGTTCTTATTAGACCTTTAAAATTTTCTAAAATTTTTAATTTAAACCTTCAAATTAAAAAAAAAATTAAGTTCCCTTCCAAATTTTTGCCTCAAGTTTCATACTAATTTCTGGCACCGACTAAACTAGGGACCTAAGTTTAACGAGGAAGCTGACGAGGCGATAAAAAAAGAAAACTGTCACGTAAAAAAAAATAAAAAGTTATTTTTGGCACTCATGTGAGCACTCGTCACTACGAAAATATCATGTCATTCGGTTGTTACATATTTTTGACAATTGATTTTTATAGTTTAGTGACCAAAATGAGATAACATTTGAAATTCAATTACTAATGGTGAAGTTTGTGCCCTACTTAAAATTAAGTGCCGAGTATATAATTATAGATAGAAATTAGAAGGTAAATATATTAATTTTTACCAAAATTAACGAGATGTTTTTTTTTTATAAATATTTTTGGATAAATTCCCCAAATAATCACTAAACCTTTAAGATGCTTTCAATTTAGTAATCGAACTTTTAAAATTTGCATCACAATCAAAGAACTTTTAATTTGTTTTTATTGGATTACTCCTATTGAAAAGCGCCGTTAAATTTTTCTTCTCTCCCATTTTGTTAAATTCTTCATCTCTTAGTATCTGTTTGTGTTATGTATGAAAAGCCTTGCTTAGTCGATTCAAATGGAGGTTGGCCGTGGTAGATGAAAACCGTTTCGGACAGCTCTCGCAGGCCCAGGTATTTCACATCTCCTTTTTGCTGATGAAGTGATTCTGTTTTTCGAAGCGACTTATGAACAAGGTGTTTTGATCCTCTCTATGCTTGCGAATTTCTGCGAAATGTCGGGCCACAAGGATAGTGTTCCGAAAACGAATATGTATTTTTCCAAGAATGTAAGTTCGAAGGTGTGTGCTCAAATTAGTTTTGAATTGGGGTTTGCTGTTGTGACGAACTTGGTGAAGTATCTTGGTGTACCCTTTTTGCATGGTCGAGTTACGACGATGTCTTATTAGTATCTTATCCAAATGATTCGGGATAGATTAAGTGGGTGAAAGATGAGGTCTCTTTTTCTTGCCAAACCTGAGCAATTACGGGTGAGATTTCTTCGAGCAAAACATAAATGTTCGGAAGGTTTACCAGAGCTGTTGCATGATCGGAACTGCTCCAAATTATGGAAGGGTCTGGCGTGTATATGGCAGGATGTACGTCAGAATATCAGCTGGTGTATTTTTTTTGGATAGAATGTTTGTTTCATTTCATCCAAAGTGTAGCAAAGCTACGAAAATTCAATTAGTCTTTATATAAGTATGCCCCATTCCGTACAAAGTAAAGAATTCATCCTATATGTTCGATCTATGTGCTTTCCTTGTAGTTTAATACGAACTGTGTCTATAATACGGTTAATCAAGTCGGTAACGGTGCGAGTAGTACCCCTGAAGCATTGAAAATTCCTCTCTTCCCAGATAGTGTAAATGTAGGCACACCAAGCAATTTTAAGGAAGTGAACTAATAGAGAGCGCCCACGGAGGTTTGCAACTGCCCAAGGAAGCTCATCTTCCCACCCCATAAGGTCACAGTTGAAGTGGCAAAGGTTTAGAATACCCTTCCAAACATCTCCCGAGACTCGACAAGCAAAGAATAAGTGATTCCTTGAGTTAACGCCTTCTTCACATAGCAAGCAACAGTCATTTTCAAGGATTCCTATCCTCCTTAGTCTATCACGTGTTGGTAGTCTATCCAGAACTGCCATCCAAGAGATGGTTGAGTGTTTAGGGATGTGAGATGAAAACCAAACAAGTTTGTGCCAAGTGTCTTTTTCCCTCCTCACTTTAATTTGATCCCTCATCTTGAGAAGTTTCTTGACAATCCAACTGTAGTGACTATTGCATTCCGTGGTCCAGTAGTCACCTCTTTTAAACACATATTCATTGAGTCATGCAACCCATAAGGATCCATTCTGAGCAAGGATATTCCGGACTAGTAAAAGTAGATTAGCTTTATTCCAATAACCAACATTTTTTAAACCTAGACCACCCTCTGATTTGAGTGTACAAATCTGGTCCCAACTGATTCTGGCTCCTTTTGAGGAAGAGTCACTGCCTTTCCAGTAAAACCTGCTACAAATCTGTTCGATTCTAGATATAACAGTTTTGGGTAGAGCTAATTGCCTACACCAATAATTCGTAAGGCTAAATAACACGGATCGTATTAACTGAAGCCGATCACCATAGCTTAACTTTCTACTAGACCAGACATTTAGTTTGGCTGTAAGCTTCTCGAACAATGATGCACAATCTTTTTCATTCAGTTTTCTAGTGACTAAGGGCACGCCAAGGTATCACACAGGAAACCTACCCATTTGAAAACCAGTGATGTGTTGAATGTCTTCCAACTTGTTAATAGTGATGCCACAAGAGAAGAGTTCTGTCTTGGACACATTCAGTTTTAATCCAGACATGCTATAAAACTGCTCCAAAATACTGAGAATCCCCAAAATAGAATCAGTGTCACCTTTGCAGAATATCAACAAATCATCCGCGAAAGACAGGTGGGTGAGAGCCACCCTCTTGCATTTAGGGTGATATTTGAAAATACCGTTCCTGGCAGCAGGGTTTAAGAGTGCAGAGAGAGAGTTCATGACTAAAACAAATAAATAGGGGGACAGGGAATCACCTTGATGGATTCATTTGCCCCCTCTAAAGAATCCCTTTAAGCTCCCATTGAATGAGACTGAGAATCTAGCACCAGTTACACAAGCATGAATCCAGTCTTGAAATTTGGCAGGAATTCCCATAGCTTCTAGGATCTTCATCATTAATCTCCAGTCAACTGAATCAAATGCTTTCTGGAAGTCTATTTTCAAGGCACATCGAGGCGAGATGGTTTTCCTAGAGTAACCCTGCACTATCTCCTGGCAAGCAATGTGCTATCAATGATACTCCTCCCCTTGACGAAAGCAGATTGGTTAGGAGCTATCATACTGGGAAAGAATTGTACAAGTCTCCGTACTAAAATTTTTGTAATAGTTTTGTACACCACTGAACAACAATCAATTGGCCTGAAGTCCTTAGCCATGACTGCATTCGGTGATTTTGGAACCAGAGAGATTGCTGTGGCATTGAACGCTGGTAACATGTTTGAGGAGTCAAAAAAGAATTGAATTGCAGCAGTAAAGTCATCTTTAACAATTTCCCATGCATGTTTGAAGAACCAAGCAGTGTATCCATCATGACCAGGACATTTATCATTCCCTTGCCTGAAAAGAGCATCTTTAATCTCCTGCTGGGTTATTACCTTGCAAAGTAAGTCATTAGCATCAGCAGACAAGGAGTATTGAAGTAGTTCTCTGAGTGTATCGACTGAGCAGTCCTGTACGTGGGGATCTGGTGTACCAAACAATTTGGTGTAAAAAGAGATCATTTCATTAGACATTTCCTCAAAAGTTTCTAGCCTATTGCCATGATCATCAATAAGCAAACGGATGGTATTCTTTTTTTCTTGGCAGCAACTGTAGCATGAAAAAATTTGGTGCTCATATCACCTTCTTGTAACCACTGAACATGAGCTTTCTGCATGTAGTACAGATTTTCCATCTTTTCTAATTCAATAAGCTCAACTTGTAATTTGCTCTCTAGCTCTGTGTCTTTCTTCCCTACACCAGTAAGATTAGCAATCTACAGCTGTTCATAATGTATTCTTTTGGCAGTTACTCTACCAGAGATGTCAGAGAAGTGAGCTTTGTTAAATTCCTTAAGCTTTGGCTTCAATCTCTTGAGCTTAATAAAAAGTATCTTCAAAGGGTTACCTTCTGCTTCTTCTTGCCAGGATCTTTGAACAATATCTTTATAGTCTACCTTCATGGTCCAAAAGTTAAAAAATTTGAAAAGCTTGGGGTAATGAGCAGGGATGTCTTTAGTGAGCCAAACTATGGATGGACAATGGTCTGAGTCTCCCTGAGCAAGGAACTCAACCATAGATTCAGGAAGAGAAGTAAACCAATAACTATTGATTAGTACCCTGTCAAGTTTCCTAGCCAGGAACCCTTCATCTTGCTTGTTGGACCAGGTAAAAACAGGGCCAGTGTAGGGGTGATCTGTCAACTCTAAATCAGCTAGGCACTGCTTGAAATTAGCCATATCAGTAGTCAAGTAGGGCCCCCTTTGTTCTATGTCTGAACTCTCTTGCGCATCAATGAAAATGTTAAAGTCTCCCCCTACAATCCATGGAATGGAGCCAATACTAACTGCAATCTCATGAAGCCGTGCCCAAAGATCCCGTCTAGAAATATTGTCCGTGCTCCCATAAACTGTCGTGATCACAATGTCTTTGCTATGCATCATGCCTCTAATTGTAATAGACTGGTTAGCATGCTGAACAACAGAGAAATGCAAATATTTTTTTTCCATAAAACCCAAATCCTGCTGCCAACAGTGTTATAATTGTAGTAAACTATCCAATCCTCTCTGAGCTTCTCAGCTGTTCCTTCAGCTTTAGTGGATCTAATAGGAGATTCTAATAAGCAAAATACCTCAACATTTAGCTTTGTAAGTCTTCTCATCATTTTACTTTGCTTAGAGGGATTGTTGAACCCTCTCACATTCCAAAAACAAACTGTCATTGGGAGGTATGCTGAGTATGACCTCCACATGATAGGCCAGGTACATCTCTGCCATTTTTTGATTTGTCTATGTGCTCTTTTTTCTTGGTCTTGATTTCTTGCAACGATGCAGCAACACCCAGTGAAGCTGTCATTGGCTTCCTAGCATCAGTATCAACATTAACTAAGGCATCAAATTTATTGGTCTGAGGCAGTAAATCCCTTGGTGTTTCCCCTGGAATGAGCTTTCCCTTTGGATTTCTTCTTCTGGGTGGAGACTTGAAGGGAAGGGAATTCAGAGTTTGATTCATCGGTGGCTGGCTTTTCAGACTTTTGGAATGCAACTTCTTGAATAAGGCTAGCTTGATGAGGCAAATTGTCATGCTCAGTAGCTTGCTCTTGCGAACCATTGTAGTCAAAAGGTTGATCTAGAAGTTTTACAGTGGGCCGAGGAGCAATATTTCCAGTAACCACCTGCAATGGTTCAACTTGATCAGGAACTGCAACTTGCTCAACAACAGATTCACTAGAATTGACAGATTCAACCCCAGCAACAGTAACACGGGATGATCCACCATGTGCGTGAATAGAGGACTCTTTTACTCTCCATATTTTGGTACCAGCTTTCTTCACTTTACAGGCCTTCTCTATATGCCCAAAATTGTTGCAATTAGAACAACAAGCAGGCATCCAAGGGATGCTAACATAAACAGTGGTAGTAGAACCATCACGTAAGACAACCTCAATTGTTTCAGGCAGTGTCACACCAGCTTCTATTTCGAGGCATATCTTAGCAAACTCAAGTCTATCTTTAGAAGCTGTTATTGAATCCACATAAAGAGGCAATCCAAGAGCACTACCTATATAACTTAGGCCCTTCCTAGTAAAAAGTTCCAGGGGAACGTTATATAGCTTGACCCAAATTGGCATTCTGTTCAAGTCTAACTCTATTTTTTTCAAGTTTGGTTCCCATTTGCGGAGTATCAGCGGTATGTTATGTATATGCATGGCCCGGATTCTAATATCCAGTCTCTAACAGCAGAATCAGTAAAGGAAAAAACATAGAGACTTGGACCTGCGGGACTAACCTTGATAGTTGAATTTTCCCCCCAAAGAGATTGCACAATTCGTTGCATAGATGCGAAATTGGGCGGAGCCCCAATGAATTGGCCGACAAGCGAGTACTTCCATTTTTTATCTCCTTCATCAAACACCGGTTGGACCAGTTTAATCTTTTCAGTAAGAACAGGAGAATAGTATTCTAGTGCTTGCTCTTCAATGCCATGTATAATTTTCCTCCAATCCAAAGTCTTGGCAGTAGTCATCAAGGAAATGAAATGAATTTAACTAGTTGAGCGACGCAGAAAAACAGTGGAAAACGATCGGAAAACCCCAGAAAAGCGAAGGAGCTCTCAGCTGGTGTATTGATAATGGCCGATCGGTGGACTTTTGGTTTGATGTTTGGCTGGACAACTGTGGTCCCTTGATCGATTATGTCACAACAGCGGGGCCTATCAATATGCATAGGGTTACGGTGGCCAATATGGCGAATGAGGAAAATAATTGGAAGTGAGAACAGTTTGATCGTTATTTACCATGGTATGTATTGCAGCCAAAAAGGGACCGATTCCATTATTTGCAAATGATGTTATTGGTTGGGGTGCGAGAGTTGATCGACGTTTTTCGATAAAATCAGCCTATGAGATTCGTAGTTGTTATGTCAGTGTGGCCTCTGAGAACGTATGGACGGTTGTAAACAAGTTTAGGGGTCTGCAGCGAATCAAGACCTTTCTTTGGCTGGTGTGCTGTGACCGGGTGATGACGAATGCCGAAAGGACTCGACGTCATTTCTCTGTTGACATCTGTTGTCCGTTATGTTCCGACCCTGTTGAGGACGTCAACCATCTTCTGAGGTTGTGCCCATCTGCCTTGACAATTTGGGTTTCGTTGGTTAAAAGGGACCAGCTCAATGAATTTTTGTCGATGTATTTAAAGAAGTGGATTGTTTTGAATCTTCGCAATGCTAAAGAATTTGTTGTAAACGTCGATGACTGGGACATTCTTGTCGGATCCATTCTGTGGAACATATGGCTCTATAGAAACTCCATTTTCTTTGATTCGCCTTTAGACGAAATAGTTCGGTGCTGGACATGAGTAAACATTTGTTGGAGATCTCCTGCCAAGCGTTAGCCATGTGTGGTTAATGGTTATCGAAGACAGCCGCAAGGGCCTAGGGAAACGAGGTTGAATTGTAATAACCCATTTTACTCGGGCCTTAAGCCCACTAACCTAAAACTAGTACCCATTATCCAAACCAAAACCAACCCAAGCTTGTACCTGAATCAAACCCGGATCTTAACCGACCCGACCAAGAAACCAAATAAAACCCTAAAACAAAAATACTTAACCCAAAATAACCCTAATCTTCCGCGCCGCCACCAGCTTCCTCCGGCCACCCATTTTAGACCAAACCCTAAGTCAAACGAAATCCTTAAAATCTTGAAACTCTAAATCAAAATAACCCTAAAAATAAAATAACCTAAACCTATAGCCACCATACCAACTAAACCTTAAACCAAACTCATCATATCCCTAATCTACTTGCCTATCATCCATAGCCGAACCTATACCCTGCAACATCCGGCAAAGGACAGATCTGCAATCAAAGAAGGAGATTTGTTTTATTTTTTGTCCCAGATCGGTTATAAAACTGAAGGGAAAACAAATGAGAGGGGGAGAGGGAAAAACAGAGAGTTTTAGAGCTTTTCAGTTCTGAAAAATCTTGTAAGAAGGGAAAATTTCAAAAAAAAAATCTTGTAAGGGGATTTTTGAAGCATTAATAAAATTTCAAAAATCAAAAAAATAGTGTTGTTTGAATCGAAGTTTAAATCCCGTTTCTAGTTTCAAATCCAAATTGTTTTCTTAGTTTTTTTTAAAACTCGGATCGAACTCAAAAAGGGAAAGAAAAGAGGTAAGTTTTGAGACTTACCTAGTTGCTCGGCTGTCGCCGCCGCGAGGCCATTCGGCCGATGACCGGCATGATGACGACAAGAGGGCCCGTCATTCTAGTTCAAGAGTTGGGAGAAGGAGAAGAGAGCATTTATAAGATTAAGGTTTTTTAACCAAAAATTAAAACCCTTATAATTTAAACCGTCCTATAAAACGACATCGTTTAGGTGTCAGATTTTAAGCTCAAAACGGCGCCGTTCGGCACTTCGACCCGCGCGTGACCCGGTTACCAGGGAAGGATCCGCGTGTCCTTCAATGGGAAAATTATGCCCTTGGTCCCTAGTTTATTTCCCGCTTTAACTTTTGTCCGTGGTCTAATCTCAGTTTCGGTCCCTATGCTTTATTCCCGTATCCATTTTCATCTTTTTTTATTTTCGCACTTTTATTTTGCCACTTGCTCAATTTAGTCACCATTTTATTTCTTTATGCATTAATTTATTTTATTTGCATTCTAGCTTTGTTTTTTTCTGTTCTTTTCATTTCGGTCCTTTTTTGTTTTGATTATTAACCATGTATTATGTATGGATATATATATATATATATATATATATATATTACATATGTGTTTATTTTATTATATGTTACTTTTTATATATTATAATATATATTGTACATATTTTAAAGTTTACATTATTTATTAAATATTTAGTATATTAAATGTTATTTAATGTATATATATAGTGTTATAATATGTATTGATCATATATATATATATATATATGTATTTTTGGTATATAAAGTATGATTAATATTAGATTATGTGTATTATTATACATTATGTTTTTTTTAAAATAAAATATTGAAGTATTATATATGTATAATTATATGTATATATTATTATATGAAATAATATTATGAGTATTTTCCTTTTATCATGTATATATATATGTTATGGTTTTAAATATATGTAAGTTTATTATAATGTATATGGTTTTGTATATTACATTCTTTCTATATACGTATTTAATACGTATATTTTTGCTTATGTTAGTAACTTTAGGATTTGTGTTTTGTTTATATATATGTTAATTTATTTGTATCATTTTTTTATCATCTATTTTTTTTCAAAAGAAATAAATTTTAAATTTTAAATCAATGTTTTGAAACCTCGATAAATCATATCCCGGGCGTAAAGGGATGTGATGTTTTTGATTTTTCCAAGAAAACGAGAAGCTGTGTCCCAGGCGTAAAGGGATGCGGTCCTCTCGATATTTTTGACATTTAAGAATCGTATTTTAAATTTTAATCGAATTCGCAATTTTCAACGCCAAGACATTAAATAATCGACTAGGTACCAATTTTAGGCGGTGTGGGGGTGCTAATACTTCGCCATCCATAACCGACTCTCGGACCCTAATTTTTGAATCTCTGGTTTTATTTTGGTGTCTGGTCTACCATTTTTAAATGATCGGTGACGACTCCACATTTTTAATGCCAAAATCGGGCGGGCATTTTCAAAACACGAAAAAACAAATTTTCAAACCCGAACGAATCCAAATAATAATAATAATTTTTTAATACATCAAACGAAAATTTTAAAACCCGAACTCGAATGAAATAAAAAGTGAGCATCGGGCGGATTTGGGTGCTCACAGCTAGCGACTCCGCTGGGGACTTTTAAAATAAAAAGAGAGTCAAGCCACGAGTCGATTATTTTTTAGTCTTGGCCATTGGAAATTCTCGAATTCGATTTTAATTTAAACTATGATTCTATTTTTTAAGACATGCATTTTATTTTTTCTGTAAATATTACTGAGTTAATTTTGCTCCATTCTATGAGCTTTCTACCCAAGCTCCGTCCCTTTTAAGTGGAAGTGTGATACCGCCTTCGTGTGGGTTACCACCGTATAGGTTGATGAATCGTTTTCGGGATATATTTCTTATGTTTTCGTGTGGGTTACCTCCGTATAGGCATAAGAGATGTGTCCCCCTGAATTGAACTTGACCCGTTTGAAACCTATAATGGGTGAGGATCTGGGGCCTTGCTACCTTTAGTAAGGGACAACGATGACAATTCGGGTACCCTTCCTTAGAACTAGAACCGCATATAGTGAGCTGTAGGAGCCAACCATTTAGAACCATGCGAAACTCTACCCGTTTAGCGGTTACCCTTTTAGGTTTTAATGCATTTTTTATATGTACAGTTTTTTTATCCGCTTTATTCTTACCTGAATTACCATTTAATTTGTTCATTTTATTATTTAATTCGAACTGACCCATTTATTTCTTTGTGATCACATCATGTTAAATCCATTCATTTTGCGTTAACTACATGACACATTATAACATTTTTATTTTTGCATTTTACCAGCATGAAGTACTAATTCACGGCTGGTTCTCAATTTGAAAAAATTATCATCGGGAGAAAATCTATTACTCTAGATATCAAGACAATATTCAAAGTTGCAAATGAATCCTATGAGTTCAAAAGTTGAGCCACGAGAACCATTTTTGAATTAGTACTTTCGTATCTAGGACTTGCACTTCGCATCTACATGCATTCATTTTTGAAAAATTTAAAGTCGGTCATCGGGTTACCCCATTAGGTACAACAAAGTTGGTCGATCTAGTACCTTACAGAACCTCTATAAGAGTTTGGTCTTGGGTCATGTCCAAAAGCACAATCCACATCTTTTACAAACATTGTGCCTCTAACAAGATCCCAGTCTGGGGGCATTCTTTGTCAAGGTCCAGTCTTCATTGCCGAGTCAAACCCATGCATCCCTGAACCCATTTAACGGTTCCATTTGTAAAGGGTGACAAGTTCCACTTATGTGATCCATATTCGAGCAACGTAATCTGTAAGTGTACGTAAATTTATGCAGATATGAAATTGAACTAAAATAATATCTTGCAATCGGAATTAGAATGCTAAAAAAAATAAAGGGAGATTATAACAAATTAGAGTATATAGACTAAACCTCAAAGCAGATAATTATAAAAGGACGACAACCATTATATCGCTTTTTTTCCCTCCAACTAAAAATTATAGAAAATAAAATGAAACTAATACATACACCAAGTTTTCTTTAAAAAGACAAGCAGCTTTTATATATATATACGACCCAATCAGCTAAGATAATAAATATATTTTTGTGAGAAGTGCACCCAGTCTACCAGATTTATTTAATACTCAAACTAAGGCTCCGTTTCGTATTGTTTTTTAAATAAGTTTTTAGCTCCAAAAGCTGGTTTGAGATCAAACATCTAGTTTTTGGAAAAAAAAATTACTTTTAAAAAGTGTTTTTCAACCTAAACGTAAAAGTTAAATTTTTTTAGCTTTTGCGGTTGTAAAAGTGCTTTTAATAGCCAAATTATAATTTTAACCTTCATTTACTATTGTGTTTATTTACAACTTATAAATTTATAATTTTTTACGAAGATATTATTATATAATTAATAAATTATTTTTTAGTTTAAAAATTATATATTTATTCATGTCAAGTTTCTTAAATAATATATTTTCATGAAACACGTATAATTGTTGGAACAATATGTATTTATTAATAAAAATATTTTTTTTTATATTTTTATGATAATTTAAGCTGATATATTTCATATATTATAACGTTAAAGAATTTGGATATCAATTATATATATATATATAACTTACAATATCATGTCCAAAATGATCATTTATCTTCATAAAAACATTTTTTGACAGCAATGTCAAACACTAAAATCTTACAATCATTTTTTAAAAATTCTTTTTTAAAATCTCTTTCTGACAACACTTTTAAAAATTACTTTTCAAAAGTAATGTTAAACTAGCCTTAAGTGTATACATTCCGAATCAGATTCAGAAAGGAATGTCCAAGCTCTGATTCAGCTGCTTACCATAAATAACATATTCAATTTGTGTAATTGTAACAGAATCCTCAACTCCTTAAACCAACATCGTTCATAATTAAATAAATATGTTATTAATGAACTTAACGAGTAATTTTAGTAAAAAAAAGTATATATTCTTCTTTGAATATCCGAGTTCAAATAGATTTATCTATAAGATGTATGTGTAATATATCAAAGATTTTAAAAAAATATATATAAATATGCACTACATTGTAATCATTCATTCCCAATTTTTAGTATATAGTTTTTTTCTTTGCTTAGAAAGAACTCCATAGCCCCACGAGTTTTAATTTGAACGAAACATTTGGCAATTAACCACTTATAGAAGGACACTAGATTATAAACAAAATCACCACAATTTCTATATAAAACCATAGCAATATTAATGTAGACAATTAGCACTGCTCAAAACTGTTATATCTAGAATAGGGCAAATTTGCAGCATGTTTTACTGGAAAGGCAGCAACACTTCTTCAAAGGGGTCATAATCAATTGGGATCAGATTTGTACACTCAAATTAGAGGGTGGTCTTAGTTTAAAGAATATTGGTTGTTGGAATAAAGCAAGTTTGCTATTACTAATTCGTAATATCCTTGCTCAGAATGGATCCTTATGGGTAGCAGAGCTCAATGAATATGTGTTTAAAGGAAGTGACTACTGAACCACAGAATGTAGAAGTCACTTCAGCTGGATTGTCAAGAAAATTCTCAAGCTTCGTACTGAAGCTACTGTTAAATTTTTTTAATGAATAACTAATTCTTTCTTTCTTTCAGCTATTTTTTTTTCTAGTCTATTAATAACAAAGCGAATTATTTCAATGGCTTTTGCTATTATAACTGTCCCGACCACGATTTTTTCTTTTTTTAGGCATTTCGCCTTGAAATAAGAAATTGTATTGATACTAGGTATATAAAAAAAGCATATTAGATTAACTAAACTTAAAAAGATGATGATATTCATCCTAGGAGACTGAATTTTGAGCATTTGTATGTAAAGTGTGTGTTACTTGTCAAAAGGTTAAAAAAATATGAACATATACTAAACTATGTTTATGGTTAGGATGAGCCCTTTTACTTTTACTTCACTCGTCTTCTGACATTTTTAGTTCAATTATTTTTAATCTTTTATTAATTTTAAAATTAGACAAATTCACCTTTATTTTAATGTTCTGATCTAAATTTTAAGATTTTTTTTCGCTTTTAAAAGTAAAATTTGATCCCGTATTTTCATTCTAATTCTGTGTCTAATAAGATGTGATTAGATAATTAACATGATTTGATATAAAAGAAAATGAAATTCTCATTCAAAGACCATCCTCCATTTATATTTTGCATTCTCTCATCGTACATTAGAAGCAAGAAGAAGACAAAATTGTCCATTGGTTGGATCATTTATTTTCAGACCAACCCATTTCCTATCTATTATTTGATTGACTAATCCTTTATATTGTAATGTGTGAAGGGTCAAATGCTTTGGTAATTCCTCATGGGTGGATGAATCAAGATAATTTTAGATTAGAGTTCTAGATTTTTGTTCATCCCTTACTGAAATAATATCTCGGAGTTTGCAGCGATAACTTTGTATATCTACTGTACGCCCATTAACTATTTCCTACTGACTCGCAGCCTCACTAGGCTAGTATCTATTGTTATCATATGATCTAAGTAAGGGTGGAGGACTCGCTAGCAGGATGCAAGGATCTGATTCCCATGCTTACCAAATAACTCGGTTTATTTAACTAAATAAAAGTTGTTCATTCGGGTGATAGATGAAGGCGTTGGTCCATCGGTGCCTTAGGGGCAATCATCTGTGCCAGTGTATAAAAAGACATTTTCAATTCTTACAGTAGCGAGGGGGCAAAATTTCAGGGTAGCAAACATTCTCTAGAATTTCTCTTAGATTCAAACCTATAGCTGATGATAGAACTAGAATAGATACTTTATGTTTCCTACTTACACGAGCCCATATCCTTGCTTTTTTATCAATCTCTAATTCTAACCTCCCCCCAATATGATATTATGGTACCAGTATAGACCGAAATTCTGTTATGATCCAATTCTGATCGATAATAGATACCGGGGCTTTGCAATATTTGATTGATCACAATTCTGTATATTCCATTTACTATAGAAGTTCCGAATGAGTTCATTAAAGGAATGTTTTGATACGTATACCAACGTGGGATAGAGTCAACAAAAGTGAAGTAAGTGCTTATGATTCAACCAGGGGGCGTATAACTTATAGACTCCGCAACAAGGATTCGAACGATTAGGTAGTTTTTTCAACTTCAAGATTCCTTTCGGGGGATCCAATTCAAGGTTCAAAAATTTCAAGAAACTTATTTTCTTTCAATAAGTGGATTGGGAAAAATTTAAGGAATAACAACTATGAAAATAAGGGCTTCCGTTCGTAAAATTTGTGAAAAACGTCAACTAATCCGTAGGAGGGGACGAATTATCGTAATTTGTTTTAACCCGAGACATAAACAAAGACAAGGATAATCCTGTCATGATGAATCCTGCGATGTATTGGTGATGGGTATATAATGCAACTTGAGTAGTAAAGTCTTGTGCTATGAACGCATAAGCAGGTAAAGAGTACATGTGTTGAACTACCAAGGACGTAATAACCCCTAAAGAAGCTAGAGCAAGGCCTAATTGAAAATGAATCGAATTGTTAATTGTGTCATAAAGACCCTTATGCCCACGCCCCAATCGTCCTCCCGGAGGAATATGTGCTTCTAAAAGATCTTTTATACTGTGACCAATTCCAAAGTTAGTTTTATACATATGATAAGCAACGAGAAAAAGAAATACAATAGCTAAATGATGGTGTGCAATACTAGTCAACCATAAACTTTGCGTTTGTGGATGGAATCCCCCGAGAAGGATTAGAACTTGTTGGGCTCATTATTAAGAGAGAATAGTTGTTTTACTTACAAGGACTGAAATGGAAAGGCACGTCTAATAGTTGTTTTACTTATAAGGACTGAAATGGAAAGACACGTCTATGTTGTCTAAAACTCCACTCGTATAAACAAACCCCGAATTCTCTCCTCTCTCTGTAGATTATTCCTCAAATCTGAGATCAATGTAATTCTGATGAAACCAATTATAATTTGATGGCAAAAAGAACCACAAATGAATTTGATCAGTCCTGGGAATCCGGGGCTGGAGCCGAAGCTAGAGCATCACCCGCAAACAACTCTGTTGAACCGGGAACAGGTCCCGGGGCTGCTCCTGAGCTTGACATGAACTCCACCATCGACCGCCGTGGGTTGATGCGCTGAGCCTCACACAGATCTGGCAAAAACACTCCTGCAACCAACCATTGGGATATACACTCCATTCAATTCTAATGACATTATAAGAGTATTGGAATAAGTTAAATTATAAGGACTAAATCTCAAATTTTTCCATAATAGAGGGACCGAAACCATAATTTGACCTATAAGGAAAATATGTTTGGCAAATTCAATACCTTCACCGGCGGCCAAATTGAAGAAAAGATCGACGATGTTGGGGCAGTTGTGGCTGCAAGCAGGGGCGCAAAGCTTGTTTGTGAATTGCGGCTCGAGAAGGGAATCGGATGAAATGCCGACGGCGTTTCTATCAACCCCACAAGCCCGCACACATTCGTCGCTCTCGATGTGATCCGCCATTCGTTCCACCACCACCTCCGACGTCCGGCATTGGTACTCTACCTTATCTTTCTCCATCGTCGTTTCCAACAAACATCTCCTCCTGGAAGACGATATCGAAAACGCACAAACATCATGGGGCAAATCCTCGCAAACAAACTCAGCTGCACAAATTCACAACACCCATAATATACATGAACATATAAACGTAAAAGAGATATTTCCATTTACAAGTACACTTACGTACCTAGAGAAGCACGGAGGAAGAGAGAAGAAAGGAGGAGAAAGAAAGGGGATTTGAAGGAAGGCATAGTTAAATAAGAGATGAAGCTAGTTTTGCAGGTTTAGGATTTGAGTTTGAAGATAGTACAGAAATGTTTTTTTTTTTTTTGAGGGAGTAATAAAGGAAGGTTTGATTATATATAGAAGATGAAATGTGAAACCAAAAGGGAATGTTACAGTTTCTATTTATAGAGAATGTAAACACAGGCTTTGTTTAAGCCTCTAGTCTGCCTTGGAAGACGCGTTTCGCCTTTGGATTTCACGTTTTCCTTTTCTTTTTTGCTTTCGTTTAGTTTAAGAGTTGATTTGTTTGATATACGTGTCTGTTCCTCTCTGCATGCTTAAGTAATTCCCCAATAATTTTCTAGATCCGATTCTAGAAATTGAACAACTTGGCTCAAGCTGCAAAGCTACTCGGCGTTCTCCGTTGCTGATCGTTAAAGAATCTTTCGATAACATCGGTTAGAATCCATAATAATATAAAGATTTCGTTAAAGAATTTTTATCTTTCGATCTTTAATATCGTTCAAAGGACGCCTTGAGATAAAGAGTACAGTCGTAGATCTTGTCGTACTTATCATATGTCGAATTATTATTATGTGTGATTCACCTATTCTAATTTAGATCGAAAGTCATAATGACCCAATTGAAAGGCTTGAAAACTTGGAGGACTAAATTGAAGAGCTGGTTTGTGATTGAAGTTTGAATTATTATTACGTGTGATTCACCTATTCTAATTATTTTTCTTTGACGCTGTTGGTTCTCTTGTTCACATCGACAACCTCTCTGCTGCCTCTCCATCTGTCATCTTTGCACCGTCCTGCTGACAGTGAACGTGAAAGGAAAGTTCAGTAGAAAACAAAAAGCTCTAGAAAATGTTTTTTCTCTTAAAATCTGATGTTTTACTATTTAATGTTAATTTCTAACTTATTATCTATTATTTTATTGTTATTTGGTCACACAATCATGATTATTGAAAACAAGTTATCAAATTGAACCTATTAATAACGTTATAAAAATAAGAAGGCTAAATCAAATTAAATTAAAGTAAATGGATCCAATTCTATATTTTAACATGATAGAGGGACTAAAATAACTATTAAACCAAAAAAATTGTCTTCGTTAAAACCAAAGAAGCTTCACTTTTTTTTCCTTTAGTTTTGGAGTCTTTTCAACGCAAATATGCGACATGCTTTTGAACCTTTCGAAGAAATTCTTGGAATAATTAACGTTGGATTTATTAAATGAGTTTTATTTTATTTTCAGAAACTCCAATTCGTAAGAAAAATAAAGCGGCAGACGTTACCCTATGTTCGAGGCCGGAGCCATTAATAGGTTAGAAAAGATAACAATTGTCTTTTTCAGATTTTTTTTTGTATAATTGTATTTTATGCTATTTTTAATTTAAATATCAGTTAAATAAAGTTTTTTTTGTCTTTTTTATTTTTAAATTTAAAAATTTAATAAATTTGTATTCTTTCTAATGTTTAATTATAACTCCGTTCTTGTCTATGTTTTTAACGTAGAGATTGCAGAATATATCTAATGTAAACGGCTGTTACAAGTTACAACATATAGTCTCTAAAATTAGCTTACAACAAAGACAGTTATGTAATATTATATTAGAAGATAATGATAAATATATGATTGCAATAGAGAAATTTTTTAAGATTTAGAGTGAATAAAATTAATTGGAAAAATCACATACAGAAGAAGAAAATTTTTATTAACGTTGAAATAAAAATTACAAAAAAATTGCAACTTAATATCTTACCCTAACATTTAGTATTTATTTATGGAATAATGTCAAAAAATACTCATAACGTTTGACTGAATAATCATTTTAGTATTTATTTTTTTGAAGTAATTTAACCCTTAATATTTATTTTTGGTCAAAATAGCTCATATGCGAATGAAAATTGTTAGTCAACTAATGTTAAATGAATTGAAATGACATGGCAAACCTAAATGGCATTGCACGCCGCGATAGCACTGTCATATAAACAAATATGTTGACTTTACAGAATGACACATCAGTCAAAAAATACTTTTATAAAATTTAAAATATTTTTTCATCTGTCATTCTGTCAAGTTGTTTATCATCAGTTAATTAACAGTTTTCATTCACAGATGGTCATTTTGACCCAAAATGAAAGGTTAAGGATTAAATTGCTTCAAAAAAAGAATAGAAACTAAAGTAACTATTCAGTCAAACGTTAGGAACATTTTTTCATTATAGTTACTTCCTTACTTGATTACAAACAAACTTGCGTAGCAAAAGGAACTACTCAAACTTTAACAAGTTTTTTTTATAACAAAAACTTTAACAAGTTAGATAGCAAAGAACAGCACAAACTGTTATAATACAAGAATAATTATGTTTACTGATTAAAATTTATATTTGATGCAAAAATGTCACTCTCAAATATTTGAGGAAATAATCTCCTTTGGGTTGGAAAATGAATACGCCTAGTTACTACTACAACTTCAACCATTTCAGGCAAGGACACAAGCCCCAGCAAAACCTGGCAGGATAGTTGTCCTTCAAGTACACCTCCCTCCCGGCTTAATCCGACAATGTAGAATTAGCTGAAAGATTTAGATGACAAAACATGGTGACACGTGTAACAGGCACCATCAAGATCGTATGTCTTTCGCATATGACCCTGGTTGTCGGAGGTATAGAAGCCCTATCTGCGATGACATCAGAAGAGAACTTGTTGAGAAAAAAAGAATCGGCAAAAAAGCCTGGAGTGCACTGATATGCTTGGGTGTTGCATAACCGAACACCTTTGGCCCTACGGAAAATGTCGTCCGGAGCCGATGCTGCACCACTTGTTACGCTAACTTTTCGAGTTGTAAGTGTCTTCCTAACAACAAAGAGGATCATTCCAATGATTTAAGATGCTCCAAGCACGCATGAGTCTAAACATGCAAGTTCAGTATGTGCATAGTGTCGATTAATTTGCAAACCAGAGAATTATTGCAAACAGAATTTGTAACCTAAGATGATTTGAAATGGGAGATTATAAGGAAATGAAAAAACTATGCCGAGGGTCTGACGATAAAATGCAAATGTGGTTTAGATGATATAATAACCGGATGC
Organism: Hibiscus mutabilis; assembly: GCA_019671005.1. Classification (NCBI taxonomy): domain Eukaryota; kingdom Viridiplantae; phylum Streptophyta; class Magnoliopsida; order Malvales; family Malvaceae; genus Hibiscus; species Hibiscus mutabilis. The sequence goes on from CM033743.1 coordinate 6,140,164, forward strand.
AGCATATGCATAATCCAAATGAGGAGAAGAAGCACTAACTTCGAGTTTAATATTTATACACCCTCAAGAAGACGAATCCAAATATCATGTACTCGATCATCAAAGTAAGTTGACAGAAAGAATATTTCCAACGACTGAATCTCTTTGATGCTAACGCAGAGCTTTTAGCCACCTGCTTTACAGATTGTTGACGTTTTTTTTTATTATTGAACTGAGGTCTAGGCATCAGAAATATTCTGTCAACTAAGCCTTAATTTTTCTAGAGCAGTAATATGGGTTGTTGTTTGAAAAGTTGAAAATCTCTCAATTTGGTCATTTCAGCGGTTATCATATTGTTTTCGTGATTGATTTATTGTAGTCTTATTGTCCAACATTTTTGTTGCAATTTGAATATCATCTTAACCAATTAAAGAAAGCCACTATCGACATTTAAATTTTTTACCAATTGTAAAACTTGACTTTATCAGTTTAAACCTGCAGATATACGAAGTCATATGCTCATTCAATTTGTAAATGTTCGTGTAAACCTCACAACTTAGCTTGTAGAACATTGGTGATTCCCATGCTTTTACATAACTCGAACAACAAGCCACAATCACGAACTCATCATTTTTATTGTAAAGATAAAATTTTATAAGAGATAGTTTGTTGCGTACAACAATTCAAAGAAAAGTTGCAGAATATTTCAGAGAGTAGATAGGAAGAAAAGAAGGAATTTAGATTGAAGAAGATTCTTTTCAGAGTTTTTTCATGCCTAAACTAATTACATGGCATTCGTTTTATCAGCTATTCCTTCAGTAACAAACAAAATCTGTTAGAGCCTTTGGGGCCCTCCTTTGCCTTCCTCCTCTGCGCAATTCCTGAACATTCTCAACAGGTTCTTCCAGCTCATCTGTTCCTGCCAGCTTAGCATCCTCCTATGTCTTTTTTGCTAAAAAAAAACAAGGTGTTGGTTATTTATTTGTAAATATTTATTCGTTCTTCCGCGTGGAATTTTATAAAACCCGTGTTTTATTTGAAAATTGGAGTCGCCACCGAAAACTTAGGTAGGCCGGACACCGTAAAAACCAGAGATTTAAAATTAATGGGTTCGAGAGTCGGTTACGGATGGGGAAGGATTAGCACCCCCACACCGCCCAAAATTGGTACTTTAATAATTACCGCTTTATTAATATTAGACTTTTTGGATTAAAGTGACGATTAAATTAAAATTTGATTATAAGTGCGAGTAGATTTTAAAGGCCCTGTTATCCGAGAATAAACGCCCAACCACTATCACTACGCCTGATACTGGCCCCATTTACGCTCGGATAAAAGGGCACCTCATTGACAACAAGAATATATATCCATTATGCAAACTTAAAAAAACATGTCAAATATAAATAAGTATATTGCGATCAAAATATAAATAAATGCTAACATAATAAAACATTAATCTAACATAAATACATAAGTATCAAACATATAAATAAAACGAATCTAACAAATAATAATAATAATAATAAAAGTGATGCATGACATGAACTAAAATAACATATCTAAACAATATGAAATTCAATATTAAGGACTAAATGCATTAAATTACATGGTAAAAATTAGGGGACTAAAATGTACTAATATTAAACTATACGACAAACATAGCAAATATCTTAGGACTAAAATGAACATAATATAAAACATGAGGAAATAAGCATCGACTAAAAAATAACAAGCTGAAAGTTAAATGTTAAATGCAGTGACCAAATTGAAATGAAAATTAAAAGCTAGAACCATGACTAAACTAGACACACATGAAAACTTAAAGGATCAAAAGCAAAATTATACCACGGACGGAAATGTAAACAAGAAAAAAAGGGGGGCCATCTCTGTAATTAGACTCTTTCACAAAAACGCGGATCCTCCCCTGAGTTAGGGTCACCGCGCGAGTCGTGTCTCCAATGCGACGTCGTTTTGTTCTTACCGGTTAAAACAAATATTATGGGTGATTTTTGGTTATTTCGAATCAAACTAAAACAAAACCCTAAGAAATAAAAACCTAAGCTAATCTCTCATCTCCTCACTCTCGAACGACGGCCGTCACTAGTCAAGGAATGAAGGCCGATCACCGGCTTTGGAGCTTCACGGCGGACGACGCAACACAGCCGGAGAGGTGAGACTCGAAACTCTTCCCATTTTTTATTGAAAATAAAGAAACAAAAATTTGGAACAAGAGATTTAAATCGAACAACCAAGAAATCTTTTTACCTTTATATTGATTTCGAACAATGTACTCCCCAGATTACAAAGGTTTTTTTTATATCTCCAGAAGTCCCCCTTTTCAAAGGCCCCATGATTTTTTTTTGAACCCCAGATTTTTCTCTGGTTTTTTCTCTATTTCCTCTCTGACTTTCGAATCCCAGCCCCTTTTGTTACAAGATTTCTTTTTGGATTTATATCCGATTTTTTACCATAATAAAAGATAACAACTCCTTATTTTATTCCTGTTGCACATCTGGTGATGGTTGTAATCTCGGATCTTTGGGGATGTTGCCGGGTTGGTAAGGGTAGGGGTATGGGTGTGGTCAGTTCGGCAGAGGGTAAGGGTAGGTTTAGGGTTATTTATTTCAAGGTTTTGTTGATTTGATTTAGGGATGATAGATTTGGGGATAATTTAGTTTAGGGTTTTGGTGGCCGGTGACAAGGAGGAACGACGGCGGTGGCTTCGGCAGAGGAGGTAGCGGCTGGGGTTAATGGCATTAGGGTTAGGGTTTTTTGGTTCCGGGTTGGGTTAAAGTTTGGATCTGGGTCGGGTTCGAGTCGTAGATTTGGATTGGTTTGGTTGAGTTGAGATAAAACGGGTTATTACAGTTGCCCCTCTTTGCTCATTGTTGTGTAACAGCAATAGAGCAAAGACTAAAAATAACCCGTTTTATCTTGTCCGGCTGCGCTTTTTCCCTCTTGATACATGTCTTCTTTCTTTTCTTGGTTGATTTACCTTGTCACTCTTGGGAAGCAAAATCTTCAAAATAGGGGGTTGTCTGTTGGGGAAACAAATTGAGTCCAACTTGCTACATTATTGATAATAAGCTAATACCTAAAGAGAGTTCGACCCAGCTGCAACACTGACGAAGAGGCAGGGTCTACAAAATTTGATCCAGCTGCAACATTGACGAGGAGGCCAGACCGATGGATGAAAGTCTTGATGTCTAATCCAGCTACAACTCTGACGAAGAGACAAGACCAAAAAACTGACAACTTCTTCCTTTTCTCTTTTTTTCTTTTTCATTTTTTTGTTCTTTTTTTGCTTTTTTATTTTCTCTTTTTTTTGGATTTTTTCTTTATTCTTTTCTTTATTTTTTCAAGAAACAACATTGATAAAATTTGAAAATTAGTAAATTTTGACCAAACTACAACACCGACGAAGAGGCATGGTCTAAAGTTTGTGATGTTGATTCAGCTACAACACCGATAAAGAAGCATGATCGGAGTGTTTTTTTGTGTGATCAAGCTACGACTCTGACGAAGAGGCATGATCAGAATTTGGTTGAAAGCTCATTTTTTTCTTTTCTCATTTTTTTCTTTTTTCTATTTTTCTTTGATTTTTTCTTATTTTTTGATTTGTTTTCTAGCTACAACATTAATAAAGAGAACTTGAAAATCAGTAAAGTTGGATCTATCAACGGAGAAACAGAAACATTAACTGGAACCCTACTACACCATCAGCGGATAAGTAGGACAGCAGTAACTAAGACCTAGCCACTCCATCCGCGGAGGACTGGATCGAATAATGACGACCTGGAACCGGCTACACCATCAGCGGAGAGCAGGATCTGAGGGCGACGGGAGCTTGGACCCGGCCACTCTATCAGTGGAGGACTGGATTGGACAATGACGACCTGGAACCGACTACACCATCAGCGGAGAGCATGATCTGAGGAATACGGGAGCTTGGGCTTGGCCACTCCATCAGCGGAGGACTGGATTGGACAATGACGACCTGGAACCGACTACACCATCAGTGGAGAGCAGGATCTAAGGACGACGGGAGTTTGGACCCGGCTACTCTATTAGCGGAGGACTGGATTGGACAATGACGACCTGGAACCGGATACTCTATCAGCGGAGAGCAAGATCTGATGACGACGGAAGCTTGGGCCCGGCCACTCCATCAGCAGAGGACTGGTTTGGATAATGACGACCTGGAACCGGCTACACCATCAGCAGAGAGCAGGATCTGAGGGCGACGGGAGCTTGGACCCGGCCATTCCATCAGCGGAGGACTGGTTTGGATAATGACGATCTGGAATCGGCTACACCATCAGCGGAGAGTAGGATCTGAGGGCAGCTTGGACCCGACCACTCTATCAGCGGAGGACTAGATTGGACAATGACGACCTGGAACCGGCTATACCATCAACGGAGAGACTAGATCGGGCGATGAAATTTGATAAATTTCCTTTTGATTTTTTTCATTCATTTTTTCTTCACTTTTACTTTTTTTTGATTTTTTTTATTTTTTCGACTTTTGATTTTTTTGATTTTTGATTTTTTCTGATTTTTTTATCTTTCTTCCTTCTTTTTTTTCAAAAATTTTCAATTCTCTTTTTTTGATAATTTTTCTTTTTTCTTGAACTGTACAAAGAAGTAAAACTCGAGAAAAATTAGGTCTGGCTGTACCGACAGCGGAGAAACAAGACCTGAATAGAAATTTGATCTGTTTTGGGAAAGGTTCAGATCTATTGCACCATCAACGGAGAAACAAGATCTTCAGGATGTCTATACTGCTGTACCATCAGCGGTAAAGCAAAATCTGGAAATGTTGGCCTATCAACAATGACGAAGGCAAGATCTGAAAAAGGCTACTTCTACTGCTCTACTGGCGGAGATGTATGACCTGAAAATGAAAAAAAAACATTAATCAGTAAATGTTCACAAAATTTGTCATTGATACATTTTATTGATGTTACCGCGTCCTCTTTGTGTTTGGCCTCCTCTAAGACTAAGGTTGGCCGTCGTGTTGTTGCCCCCATGGCTGAGGATATTCGGTCTCTTTCGTAGACCTGTCATGTACGAGCAAGATTGCATGAATGTATCTAATTTCATGTCTAAATGCATGTGTCTCCCTAAATGCATGGTGATTTTGGTGTATGCATTTAATCTAAATGTATGACGTATGCAAAAATGGTTTAATGCAAGATGAATGCAATCTAAATGCATGAATGTGATATGATTTTTTTCGATCCTCAAAAAGATACCCCTGACTCCTCACTGGTCCCGTCAGGATCTTGGTTTTTTTATGCGGCGGTGTCCCGACTTTGTCCTGGGTTCGATCAGCTTTCATCTGAGTGGATGCCCCAAAATTTTGTTCATTATATGACATCATCTGACACTGTTCTTGTAGCTAATTTGAAACTTTAGGGTGATTCTGTTGCCCCCTAAGTTGGGTTCATAAATTGTGTTGGTTCATGGTAGCTCATTATTTTTTGATTGGGTGCAGTTTTACAGACTGTGGTCAATGTAGACATTTCAGGGTGCAAGGGTTTGACTCGGCAATGAAGGCTGGACCTTGGCAAAGAATGCCTCTAGACTGAGGCCTTGTTAGAGGCATAATGTTTGTAAAAGATGTGGGGGTGCTTTTGGACATACTCCAAGACCAAACTTTTGTAAGAGGCTCCGTAAGGTACTAGGTCGACCAACTTTGTTGTATCTAATTGGGTAACCCGGGGACTAATTTTGAAATTTCAAAATGTATGCCTGTAAATGCGAAATGCATGTCCTAGATGTGAAAGTACTGATTCAAAAATGTTTCTCATGGCTCAACTTCCGAACTCACGGGATTCATTTGCAACTTTGAATATTGCTTTGATATCTAGAGTGCTAGATTTTTTCCCGATGATAATTTTTTTAAATTGAGAACCATTCGTGAATCAGCATTTCATGCTGGTAAAATGCAAAAATTAAAATGTTATGATATGACATGCAGTGAATGCCAAAATGAGCAGATATGATGTGATCACAAAAATGGGTCAATTTGAAATTAGGGTAAAAATGAAAGATTTCTGATCGGGTAAACCACTTGAACCAATACCCCAATGTAATGCAAATGCAATGATGTATGCAAAAAATGGTAAAACAAAAAGAAAACGAGTCAGTACCTGATAAGATCAATAATACATAAATAGAAGAATAATTTAGATAAGGTAAACAAACAAAACAACCCTATTTACATCCCGTCTAAAACACCTAGGTTATCCGCATGGCTCTAAAAGGGTGGGTTTCTATATGTTCTCTACATGCAGTTTTGGTGCTAAGAGGTACCCGAATTGTCCTCGCTGTCCCCTACTAAGAGTGGCAAGGCCCCCGGTCATCACTCATTATAGGCTTCTTTCAACCGAGTTCAACTCAGGGGGACCCATTCGCTTATACCCATACGAAATAACGATATCCTCACGAAAGTATAAGGTAGTCGAGCCCCGAAGGTACTTGCTAGGCCCATACGGGAGAACGATATCTCCACGAAAGCATTATTGTTTCCCCTCACTTAAAAAAACGAGTTTATATGGCGTATTTTAAATGCGTTAAAACAAACGCGCAATTATAACCGAATGTTAGTTTAATAGTCACTTTAATCCGTAATTTTTGATATTAATAAAGCGGTAATTATTTGAAAAAAGCTTGACTTTCGTTTGTTTTTGAAAAACAAAAATTTCCCCAGCGGAGTCGCCATCTGTAGCGATGTCCTTTTCACTAAAAAAACAAGTTGTTGGTTATTTATTTGTAAATATTTATTCGTTCTTCCGCGTGAAGTTTTATAAAACCCGTATTTTATTTGAAAATTGGAGTCGCCACCGGCCACTTAGGTAGGTCGGACACCGTAAAAACCAGAGATTTAAAATTGATGGGTTCGGGAGTCGGTTACGGATGGGGAAAGATTAGCACCCCCACACAGCCCAAAATTGGTACTTTAATAATTACCGCTTTATTAACGATTAAATTAAAATTTGATTATAAGTGCGAGTAGATTTTAAAGGCCCTGTTATCCGAGAATAAACGCCCAACCACTATCACTACGCCTGATATTGGCCCAATTTACGCTCGGATAAAAGGGCACCGCATTGACAACAAAAATATATATCCATTATGCAAACTTAAAAAAACATGTCAAATATAAATAAATATATTGCGATAAAAATATAAATAAATGCTAACATAATAAAACATTAATCTAACATAAATACATAAGTATCAATCATATAAATAAAACGAATCTAACAAATAATAATAATAATAATAAAAGTGATGCATGACATGAACTAAAATGACATATCTAAACAATATGAAATTCAATATTAAGGACTAAAATGTACTAATATTAAACTATACGGCAAACATAGCAAATATCTTAGGACTAAAATGAACAGAATATGAAACATGAGGAAATAAGCATCGACTAAAAAATAACAAGCTGAAAGTTAAATATTAAATGCAGTGACCAAATTGAAATGAAAATTAAAAGCTAGAACCATGACTAAACTAGACACGCATGAAAACTTAAAGGATCAAAAGCAAAATTATACCACGGACGAAAATATAAACGAGGAAAAAAAGGAGGGCCATCTCTGTAATTAGACTCTTTCACAAAAACGCGGATCCTCCTCTGGGTCAGGGTCACCGCGCGGGTTGGGTCTCCAATGCGATGTCGTTTTGTTCTTACCGGTTAAAACAAACATTATGGGTGATTTTTGGTTATTTCGAATCAAACTAAAACAAAACCCTAAGAAATAAAAACCTAAGCTAATATCTCATCTCCTCACTCTCGAACGGCGGTTGTCACTAGTCAAGGACTGAAGGTCGATCACCAGCTTTGGAGCCTCACGGCGGACGACGCAACACAGCCGGAGAGGTGAGACTTGAAACTCTTCCCCTTTTTTTTATCGAAAATAAAGAAACAAATATTTGAAACAAGAGATTTAAATCGAACAACCAAGAAATCTTTTTACCCTTATATTGATTTCGAGCAATGAACTCCTCAGATTACAAAGGTTTTTTTTAGATCTCAGAAGCCCCCCTTTTCAAAGGCCCCCTGATTTTTTTTGAACCCCAGATTTTTCTCTGGTTTTTTCTCTATTTCCTCTCTGATTTTCGAATCCCAACCCTCTTTGTTACAAGATTTCTTTTCGGATTTATATCCGATTTTTTTACCATAATAAAAGATAACAACTTCTTATTTTATTCATGTTGCAGATCTGGTGATGGTTGTAATCCCGGATCTTTGGGGATGTTGCCGGGTTGGTAAGGTTAGGGGTATGGTTGTGGTCAGTTCGACAGAGGGTAAAGGTAGGTTTAAGCTTATTTATTTCAGTGTTTTGTTGATTTGGTTTAGGGATTATAGATTTGGGGATAATTTAGTTTAGGGTTTTGGTGGTCGGCGGCAAGGAGAAATGACGACGGCAGCGGCTTCGGCAGAAGAGGTAGCGGCCAGGGTTAATGGCATTAGGGTTAGGGTTTTTTTGGTTCCGGGTTGGGCCGGGTCGGGTTAAAGTTTAGATCTGGGTCGGGTTCGAGTCGTGGATCCGGGTCGATTTGGTTGAGTTAGGTTAAAACGGGTTATTACAGCTCCTTTGATTGATGATCACCTGATGACTCAGTAGTGTCAACAGTGCTGGCTGCAACATAGTTGTTCCAATGCAAGAATGATTTTATTAAAAATGAGTTTGATGAACGACAGTAAATTCGTACCAGTAAAAAAGAAGACTAGTTTGGTTAAAAAAAGTTCAATTTAATTTTTATATTTTAGTAATTTTTTGAATATTTTACTTAGGACTTACTTGATTATTGTCTAATTTAACAGGACCAACTTGTTACATAAATTTTTTAATTATTTCACTACGTCATCATTTCACGTTAGTTATCATGATAGTAAAATTAATGATCATATTAATATAATAACAATCATTGTCAGAGAAAACTTATTTGATTCATTTTACCAGTTTAAATATTCAACTAAACATAAAGGAAGCTTTATACAAATATGGTATTTGATTTTTTTATTTTCACAAATGTGGTTTTTATTTTTTATTTCTATAAATATAACACTTTTATAGTACTGAAAGTAAAGTCGAAGGGAACACACTATCTTTGAACAATAAATATTTTTTAATTAAAAAATTTGAAGTAGGAGGGAACAAACATTCTTTGAACAATATTTTACACTGAATTCGGATTATAGGCCTACCATCTTTAACATATTTTAATTAAAAAATGCACAGTAAAGTCGGGTTATATTCTTACTAACTTTACTTTTACTATAACAAATGCTATAGATTTAAAAATAAAAACAAAGATGTTATATCTCTGAAAAAAAATATTCCCCTACAATATTGGTGACATTTCCCCAAACATAAAAATAAAAATATAATTATTTTTTTAGAATAATTTAAGTGCTTTTTAAACATTTAAAAATATAATTGAAAAGGGACCCATAGTGCTTCAATAGTCAATATTGCTGCACGTGCCACATTATTTAAACCCTTCAAGTTCAACAATCAAACCGAAAAATATTGATTTCTTTAGTTTTGTGGCTTAATGCTTAATTTAAGTTTTTAACTATAAAAACTAAGAGAATAAGGGGAAATAAGAGAGAGGCTCCTCCTTTTCTGTACCTTTCCCCTTCTTTACTTTCAAAACCCTAGATTTTTAAGTTTTTTTTTCGGATCTCTTACGCCATTCTTTTTTTGAGAGATAATTACCCCCAATTTCGCCTCATTTTTTTCCTTTTTTTATTTATTGTTTCGTTGCCTTTCTTTTTCTCTCATTTTATCTTTTTCTTTTTCGACGTTTGTTTTTTTGACCATTTATTGGTTTCTTTGTTGTGGAGGCTTTTCCCTTGGTGACCGAAACTCTGTTCGGGTTTCGATTTTGTGAGAGGATGTTGGGTTTACTGATGGGTTCGAGGGTGCGGTGCCTTGCCTCCGATTCTGCCGGACTTCTTACTGAAGGCCTTGTCTTCCGTCACATTCGGTGATCTTTTTTACGCCGATCTCCCCATTTGTCTCCTCCTATTATCGACGCTTCCAGATCGTACGCGATGATTCGGGTTGAATCTCTTCTTACATCACCTTAAGTGTTCTCATCCTCTACGCCGTTAGAATCGATATGCAGGCTTAAGAATGACAATTGGCTTAGTGTCTTCCTCCCTCGTCCCTCAGCGGACTTGGCTTTCCCTCGTGTTGGGAGTTGGTGCTCCACTCTTCTTATTTGGTGTTTTGTTGTGTTGTGTTTTTCTATCTAGTTTGATTTCTGATTCCATGTTCTCTGTTTGTGTCTTTGTTTGTTTGTTCGGGTATTGTTGCTTTCTAGTCAGTGTTGTTCTTTTCTTTTCCCCATGTTCCTTGTAATGACCCAATTTTGGATTAACGATTTAAGTGTCGGATTTCGAGTTTTGATTCGGATTTCCGATATGAAATAAGGGCTAATTGAGTTTAAATTATTTTCAATTTTATCGGGCTTTTGGAATTTGAGCTCATGGAGATTGATTTAGGCTAAATGACTTATTTTGCCATCGAGTTTGACCCCAATTAGTAATGTTGTCCTTCGTAAAATGTATTTAATTAAGTCTTTCAGTTCGCACATTGAAACAAATTAACCCCTGACTGATGAAACGGTTGATTTAAGTTAAGAACTAAAATAACTTTTGATATGAAAGTTCTAGGAATCAAACCTAGGTCTAGCTAGCGTAAAGTATAGTGCTTTACCACTATGCCAACATCTCAACCTTAACCATTACGCCTAAATTTTCACAGCCCTGGTTTATCAGGTCATGAAAAAACAGCCACTGTTCAGATTTATAGTTCAACACAAATCGACCCAAGTAAGTTCTTGTTTTGCCGGTGATTGTTTAGTTTGTTCATCATTTGATATGATTGATGAAGTAGAAAAACTAATGTTCGGCTTTTGATTTTTTCTTCTTTAATGGCTTCAATATATATAATCATCGGATCGGATACATACGAGGAAAGGGAAGCTGAGCGAGAAAGCATGCCTCAAGAAAGGAAAGAGCAGTAAAAAAGATGGCACAAAAATCACAACTCATAAGATAAAGTTACACGTAGAGCCTGAATTTGGAAATCCAGGAGCTTTCGTTATAGAAAACAATCACAAGTATAAATTCTTCCTTCAATCTGCAACTCTGGTAATCCCAGGAAATAAGGTCATCCATTTCGACTGCCGATTTTGGGAGTATCCGACCAAAGACACTAACACCAGTGTTATCTTCCAAACCAAACCCCTGCTGGTCTAGTGGAATTGAAAAAAGGAAGAGCTTGAAAGCTTGAGAGGTGATGGAACTGGGGAAAGGAAAGAATGGGATCGAATCTATGATTATGATGTGTATGATGATCTTGGTAATCCTGAAAAAGGTCAAGATTATGTTAGGCCTGTCTTGGTAGTTCCAATGCCTATCCATATCCTCGCCGGGGAAGAAGCAGCAGCAGCCAAGCTATTGGGATGAGACTATATATTATATTGAGTGTTTTTTTTTTGACAAGATTGAGATGTTGGTATGGTGGTAAAGCACTATGCTTTACACAAGCCACACCCAGGTTTGATTTCTAGAACCTACATAACAAGAGTTATTTTTAACTTTTAACTTTTAACTTTATAAAAATAAATATGAAAAATAAGATAAAAAATAGATTTTATTTTTTGCCATGTCATTATTTTGACTTTTCAACACTGAAATGACATGCTATGTGGCGCATATGGCTGACGCATTAATGAAGTAACGGCCAGTTTAATGGTTCCGTCAATTAAGGGGCTAATTTACTTTAATATGCGAACTGGAATACTTAATTGAACGCGTTTTCGCGTAAAGGACAATATTACTAATTGGGGTCGAACTCGGGTAAAAAAAGTCCTTTAGCCATTGATTTAAAACAACTGTTGAGTATTTAAGTACTTAGTACTTTTATTTTAGAAACTTGAAACATTTGGAGCCCTTCTCTTGCGATTTCCCCTTCAACTCAAATCACCAATATTTTTGGATCCATAAATCGTGGGATTATGGCAGCCTAGGGAGAGGGAAATTTAATGCATTTGTAGGCTTTGCTTCCGCCCTTTTTATTTTATCTTCCTTCCACCGTCCCTCTCTCCTCATTTTTCACCCCTCATTCTTTTCTGTTCTTTCAATTTTTTTTGGTAACTATTAGATCTTCATTTGTTTCCATCATTCTTGATGGTCATTTATAAAACTCTTAACTCCTAAAAAAAAATTGGTGAAACATCTAAGAAGAAGAAGAACTCAGTAAAACAGTAGTTTCTTTACTTTTACCTATTAAAATAAGCAAAGAAAAAGGGTTTTGTAGAAACTAACGCGAGCCCATAATCCTTAACTTAGCCTTTTGGTTTATAAACTTTTCCACACAAAATCTATAAAATTTAACCTTTTGATTTGGATAGAAAAATACTTTTAAAAGCAACAAAAAATAAGGTCTTAATATAATTAGGTTCCGTTAAAAGATAAAATTATACGAAATATTAAAATTTATAAGTCAATACAATAATATTATGGATGGGTCTACCACGCTTGACGAACATTGTTGAACACCACCAATACTGAACACCATTAAATTGATTAATAAATATTAAAAATCTCAAGGACTCAACATATAATTATAAATTATTTAAAATAAATTTTTAATTAAATTATTTTCCATATATATTATATTTTTTAATTTTTTAAAAAATTGGATCGAATACCAACCTTAATCAATTTAAAAATAAAAAACCCGACACCCTAAACCTAAAAACCAAAACCCTAAGTTGAAGATGAATCTAAAAGAAATTTCGTTCATTCGTTTTCCTTCTTAATCTGTATTTTTTCATGCTTTTTTAACTAAAGTTGAAGTTGAACGCAAAGAGGATCCACCATGGCCAAAAAACAGCTGAAGTTGAACATCTCTGAAAGAAGAATCAATGTACTTAGATTCTTTTTTTATATTTTAAGTTTTAACGATCGAGCCATATCCTTATTCCTTACATCATTCCCTATATATATTCATTCATGTTTCCACTTTGTTTTACCATTAACAGAAAGCCTTGAAGAAAGTTAAAAGGAAGCTGAAAGCTGCACGAGAGGATGTGACCTAGATGTTGAAGAGTTTAGAGTTTAGAGTTTAGAGTTTGGGTTTTAGGTTTTATGGTTTTGGGTCTTGGGTTTTAGTTTTTATGGTTTAGGGTTTTTGATTTAAGATTTGAGGTTTAGGGTTTTTTATTTTTTAAATTGACTAAGTTGATATTTGATCCAATTATTTTATAAAAAAATAAAAAATATAATATATATAGAAAATAATTTAATTAAAATTTTATTTTAAATAATTTACAATTATATGTTGAGTCTTTGAGATTTTTAAACTTTATTAATTAATTTATTAGTGTTCAGTGATGTTCAGCGTTAGTAGTGTTCAGTGATATTCAGCGAGCGTGGTAGATTTTTTCTAATATTATATGTTAATGTATAATAAAACTACATTTAATTTTAATTATCCAAAAAAACTACATTTAATTTTTATAAAAATGATAATCCAATTTGTCACTCTAAATTTCTTTCGACTTTACTCTTATTTACACGACGTCATTTATCACGCATCACACTTTTATGAACGAAGATAAAGAGTAATGACAAGGGCCTTCGCCCTCTTAGATGATAAAAAAATGATATTTATTCATTTAAATTTTTAAAATTTAAAATCATATAATAGTAAAATCACCGTCCGTCTCTAAAATGATAAATTTTAGTTTAATTCTACCAAAAAAATTCAACTAGGATCCTCTCCTTAGAAATTATTATTTATTTATTTTGACAGAAATAAATTATTATTTATTGATATCACAAACAAATTTCTTTTAATGAAAAAAAAACAATACTTTAATAATTAAAATAAAAAAATAGTATTATTGAGAAAAAAAATGAAAACAAGCCTTATATTGGTTTCGTTGGGTAAATAATCCAACTTGAAACTAATATTTGAAATATAAGGTATGTTGGGGGAATTTTAGGAATTTGGGCTATTTTTTAGTGTCAGGGGAGAACGCCATTAGTATGAGGCGTTCTCTATTTCTTTTAATATTTTTTAGACAAAAAACGACACTTACAGAAGATATTCTCTATTTTTTAATATTTTTTAGATAAAAATATTAAAAAATAAAAAAACGCCTACTGCAAGTGGTGTTCTCACCTCACATTATAAAAAATGGTTTAAATTCTTAAAATTCTCTCAACATTTCTTATATTTCAAATATTTATTTTAAGTTGGAATACTGTTACAATAAAACAGTCGACCAAGTGTCTCTTTAATTCGCTGTGTTTGTCTTATGGCATAAGAAGTATCGACAGAGCGCGCTGCTCACTCTCTTTGTAAAAGTTAGAAAAACAAACCAAACAAGGCCTTAAAGTTTTGGACCTGACGATCTCCACGAAGCTTTCTATTCTCTTTCACTTATTTCATTACCCTTCCTGCTTTTTCCAACTACTTTCTTTCGCCTTACATTTCTCGGATCTTATTTGTCTCTCCAAACATCTCCCATTCTCTCTGCCGACTCCATTCCCTCTCTGGTAAATCTCCGATTCTTTTTTTCTTTACATATATTTCATGCGGATTCATATTTCCGCTTGGCTGCTGAGAAAATGGAGGAAAAATGAAGTTTCAAGTTTGTGTTTTTTAGTTTAAAATGTTTATATTCAGCTTAAATACATGTGAACTAAGTATTCAGAAGAATAAATAGGGAGGTTTTTCTTTTTAATGGAAAATCAAAGCTCTAATGTTATTTTGTTTACTCGGAAGGAAGCTACAATGGGAACTTAATTATTATATTTTTCCTTTTCTTACTTTTTCCCTTGTTTTCTTAGTTAGCATTATTCTTAAAAAAAATTAGATTGAGAAATTTTGGATTTTGATTATAGAGTTTGGAGTGAGAGATGGCCTCGATATTGTATTCTCCAGCTGCATTTATTGGAAATTCAGCTTCCGATCTTCTTCGGAGCTCCTCCAACGGCGTGACCGGTATTCCTCTTAAAACCTTGGGAAAGGCGCGATTTGTGGTGAAAAGGAGGGATGCAACTATAGCTGCAAAATTGAGGAAAGTAAAGAAGCATGAATACCCTTGGCCTGCAGATCCGGATCCAAATGTGAAAGGCGGAGTCCTCACTCATCTCTCTCATTTCAAGCCACTGAAAGAGAAACAAAAGCCTGTTACTTTGGAGTTTGAGAGGCCACTTGTTGAATTAGAGAGGAAGATTATTGATGTAACTCCTTATTTTTAGTGATTGTTGATCTAATTGATAAAAATATTCCCGTGCTAGCTTTCAAATGTTGTGCTTGTTTAATGCAGGTGAGGAAGATGGCAAATGAAACTGGTTTGGATTTCAGTGATCAGATTGTTTCGTTGGATAATAAATATCAACAGGTCTGCGTTTTAAGTTTGAGGCATTGTGAGACTGCATTTGTTGCTTCCATGTAGTGATTAAATTTCTGAGATATTTTTTTATATAATTCTCTGAATCAGTATCTATTCATCCTGTTAATGGAGTGAAGTTACAAGTCTGGAATTTGTTTGGAGGGGGGGTGAATTTAATTATGTCAAAGTTCTATTTGAAGCCCGGAAGTTCTGTTCTTCATATTTGCAATCAAAGATTTTGCTGTTACATTCGCTGTGGCATTCATCATTGGTTTTTTAGGATTTGGTTATAGTATATGGTTTTAGTTTTGGTTCATTCATTCCAAGGATGAACAATAATGGAACTATTGCATCATTGCTTGAATTTCCATCGCCTTAAACTCTATAATCTATAAATTGCTCTGATGTAGAAGTCTGTATCTCTGTGATACAAGCCTGATATGTTATTTTCATGTTTTGAAGCTTAATTCAAAGTTTTGGAAAAGGCTTGGTCAATGTTTCATGTTCTTTTAACTGCCAACATAATATCGTAATGTGAAATTGTGCGTCAAGCTTGCTGTTGTCATGTCCAAATTTTTGTGCCTGAACTTTGTGCTAATTGTCATGTTTTAAGTGGTTCATGCCCTGTCAAAGATATTGGTAGATCATGACGTTGGTCGTTTCGGTTCTATTTCTTCTTACCCCTTATGTTATCATTTCAGGCTCTCAAGAAATTATACCTACATCTTACCCCTATACAACGAGTGAACATTGCCCGACACCCTAACAGACCTACTTTCCTTGACCATGTATTTAACATTACCGATAAGGTTTGGCGGTTACATGCTCATCAACTTTCAAGTATGAAATATTGCAATTCTCAACAACTTTATTTTTAACATTTGGTATGTGGGTCATGAATGTTTCATATGCCCAGTTTGTGGAACTTCATGGAGATCGATCAGGGTACGATGATCCAGCTGTTGTTACTGGTATAGGAACCATTGATGGTAGGAGGTACATGTTTATTGGTCAACAAAAGGGTAGAAATACTAAAGAGAATATTCAGCGTAACTTTGGAATGCCAACACCCCACGGGTAAGTTAATGGAACTGTCATGGTTTTTGAAAATTTTACTTTATTTGTGGGAGGGAATCTATGTCACTTTTTATTGATATTTAGGAAAAGCTTACAGATACAGGAAGGCTCTACGCATGATGTATTATGCAGATCATCACGGGTTCCCTATAGTCACTTTTATTGACACTCCTGGGGCATATGCAGACCTTAAGTCTGAGGAGTTGGGTCAAGTACGAGCACTATCATTATCTGCAGCTTACCATAATCACTTTTAATGTTGTCTCAGCTGATTTTTATGCTCTACATTCATGTAGGGTGAAGCTATTGCCCATAATTTGAGGACCATGTTTGGTCTGAAGGTCCCAATCGTTTCTATTGTTATTGGAGAAGGTGGATCTGGTGGTGCCTTGGCCATTGGCTGTGCTAACAAATTGTTGATGCTGGAAAATGCAGTCTTTTATGTTGCCAGGTGATTTTGGTTTTTCGCTATTGATGTATTGAATCTTGATTAACTATATACAATCTGGCTTTCCATACCCAAACAATGTGCCAAATTGGAGAAATTATATAATAGGCCCAATAAAAACCACCCCTTACATTAATTTTTTCCATATATCTTTTTACAGAGTGAATCTTCACTCATATTTATTGTAAATCAAATTTAAAAAACAGTTTTTACCAAGTGAAGATGACATGGAAAAAAGATGAAGTGAGTGGTTTTTATTGGTTGGGACCATAGATGACGTGGCGAGGAGGACCAATGATATAATTTCTTGCCGAATTGCTATTTGACAAATCTTTACTTTTCTTCATGGTACCTTGTAAGATTTCTGTTATTCTGTGTAAATGTTGATCACTTTTAGATGTTATGCCCATATGTGCAGATACACTGATATTCTCTTTTTCTGGTTTGATTTTTTTAATGGTATAGTCCAGAGGCGTGTGCTGCAATTTTGTGGAAGAGTGCAAAAGCTTCTCCAAAGGTTTGAAAACAGTTGTCGCATTTGGTCTTTTCTTTCAATATTCCTTTTTTGTTAATAATAATAAATGAACATATTCCTTGGCCCTGGCAGGCAGCTGAGAAGCTGAGGATCACTGCCCCAGAATTGTGCAAGCTGCAAATTTGTGATGGCATCATTCCTGTAATTAACATACGTTCTGAAATATCTTCTGTGAATACTTTATCCTGCTTGTGCCATTTTCTTGTTTCTTCCTTCCTACTTCCAGGCATTGCAAAAACCATGATAACTTAAACCTGCTACGTGCCGATTTCTTGTGGTGAACTGCTAAAGGCACCATTGCACTGCTTTCCTTAGCACATGCTTTATAAGCAAAAACTGTTACAATATGGAGGCGTGATTTATGTCTTTAATAATTGACTATGTCTGTCTGATGTTTGATGGAAATACCATGTTTGGTTTTCAAAGCATTCATACAGCTTTAATGTTTAAATAATGCTTAAGGTTTGTTGTTTCCTTTGGGAGTCCTGTTAATTTCCATGGCATCTGAGAGTTATATGTTACTTGTGGTAGGAACCACCGGGTGGTGCCCATGCAGGTCCAGCTTGGACTTCACAACAAATAAAAGCTACAATCAATGAAAATATGGATGTGAGTTCCACTAGCACTAGTAGTACTTCATCAATAATCTTTTTGTAACATACTAACAAAAGTTTTTCTGCAGGAGCTCATGGCAATGGACACTGAAGAGCTACTAAAGCATCGCACGCATAAGTTTAGGAAACTGGGTGGATTCCAAGAGGGTGTCCCAATAGATCCCAAGAAGAAGGTCCATATGAAAAAGAAAGAAGAACAAGCTATACTTAGAACCTCAAATGCAGAGTTGGAGGGTGAGATTGAGAAAGTGAAACAGCAAATCTTGAAAGCCAAGGAGTCATCCACCACGCCTCCTGAGTTGGCTCTGAAGAACGTGGTTGAAAAATTGAAAAAGGAGGTCCATCACGAATACTCTGAGGCCATTAAATCCTTGGGCTTGAAGGACAGGCTTGAAAAGCTAAGAGAAGAAGCTTCAAAAGTAAATTCAAGGGACCAACTAATGAATCCAGTTCTAATGGATAAGATTGAGAAGCTTAAACATGAGCTCAACCAGAGTCTATATGCGGCTCCAAATTACATGATCCTAAAACATAAGCTGGACATGTTGAAGGAGCTTTCCACAGCTAAGAGTCAGTCAAAGGCGGTTACAATGAAGCAGGAAGTTAATAAGAAATTCAATGAAATCATGGGTCGGCCCGAGATAAGTGAGAAGCTTGAAGCATTAGAGGGTGAGGTTCAAAATTCTGGTTCATCCAGCTTTGTGGATTTAGACCAAGGGCTGAAGGACAAAATTCTGAATTTGAAGAAAGAGGTAGAATTGGAAATGATTAATGCTATCGAGTCCTTGAGTCTGAATGTTGAGGCCGTTACATCTAATGCAAAGCCAACTTCACTCTCCATCTTCAAAGACAAGGTGGATAATTTGAATGAAGGAATCAACAAGAAAATCCAAGATGTTGTCAATTCATCGGAGTTGAAAAACATGATAGAGTTGTTGAAGCTGGAGATGGCAAAGGCTGCGGATATTCGGTCAAAAAACAAGATCGATGCTCTGGAACAGCAGATTAAGCAAAGACTTTCGGAAGCTATCGGCCCCTCAGAATTAAAGGAGAAACATGAAGAATTGAAGGCAGAAATTTGTGAAGCAATTCAATCTTCCGGTGGAGCTAATGGAAGTTTGCAAAGGGAACCCAAGCATGAGATGAATTTTGCTTAGTGGTTGCAGCTCCTGGTATTTGCTTTAGATTTGTGATGAATCATCTTGATCTCTTACATTATTTTATTTGAATTTTGATTTAGCACAAGGACCTCGAATAATTACAACTGTTTTACCATCAAATGCATTCAGTGTTTCTCATACTCTGTTTCGACCAATTAGTTGAAATTCCTAGCTGCCAGTACCTTAAGATTACTTTTAGGAATAAAAATTACCAAAGTCTAAAATCATTAGGTAAGCTACAATGCCACGTTACACTATTATTTTGTTTGTTGATGGAATATTATGATCTAATGACTAAATTCACATTGTGATTTATTTAATTCAACAATTTTATATTTCACCATTAAATTGGAAGATATTATACGAAAGTTTATAAAATTATTTTTATTGAATTTCATCTAAATTTTACATTTAATATATTATTAATATAAATAATATTTAAAAACAATTACATGCGTTATCATATATATAAGGTCAACTATGGGAGGTTCTAATTTGACCCTCGAACGATCAATTTTGTCAATTAGACCAACTTTTAAAATGGTTTTAATCAAGATACTTACCGTTAGTTTTTTACGGAAATGATGATATGATAAATAAATTTGCATAATTATACATTTAGTCCTCCTTAATTATCTAATATATCAATTTTATTATCTTCTTGGTTTACATACGGGGGCCTGTACAATTACAGATAAGTATATACTTATTTCTTAGGTTTAATTATCTTCCTTTCTTTACCATCTAATCACAAAGAAAATGACATTGAAAGAGAAATGCTTTTAAAATCAAATTTGTGTGAGTCATTAGTTCCCAGAAGCAGCTTACAAAGGAGCTGCTCAATGCATTGCCCACATCATCGAGATAGAAACAGACACAGCAAGAAAACGCTTATAAAAGAAACGGGCTTGAACTTGTTAAGGTTGATAAATGTACGTTTATGTTTGTTTGTTCGTTTAATTTTAACCGAAAAATGAATGAACAAAAATAATTAAACGAACACAATTTTTTGTTCGTGTTTGTATTTTGTTTATTTGTTTATTATATTAATTTTCTATATTAATTAGAGTTTAACGATTTTTATTATTTTTTGTGGGGTACAATCTCAAAAGTGTTACATAATTAATATGATACAAAAATTGAAGTGACATCCTAGTGGTAAAAGTGTTGTATTTCTATTAGGTGATAGATATATTCGAGCAATTTAATCACAAGACCGTAAAGTGCTTGGGTTTATTCAAATTTTAAACTAGACATTGTAATTATTTTGTATTCGAATAGAATGATACTAAATATGACGAAAAATGAAAATTCAAGGGTATAAGAAAACAAATTCAAATATCAAATTTTAAAAAATATTAGAGCCAGTTTGACATTGTTTTTGAAAATTGCTTTTAAAAGTGCTATCAAAAAGTGATTTTGAAAATTAGTTGTAAGATTTTAGTGTTTGACATTGCATTCAAAAAGTGTTTTTGAAAAGATAAAATATCCATTTTAGACATAATATTTTAAAATAAAAATAAATAAACGTAAATGATGTTTAATTCGTTAGCATAAAAATTATTAACATTATTATGTATGAAATAAATTAACCTAAATAATAAAAATATAAAAACCATGACAATTTATTAGTAATTTTTATATATAAAATATAAACTTTTAATACTTTTAAATAATTAATATAAAATTTTGAATTAAATATAAAAATTTAGCTTCTAAACTATGCATTTTTTATATTATTATAATATAACTAAATATTAATTTAATATATTAATCATTATATTTAATATATGTAGTCATTATTATATTTAATATATATAGTAATTATTGTATTTAATATTAAAATATTAATTTAATATAATAATTATTATATTTAATATTATTTTAATATATTAGTATTATTACTAGTATTAATAATTAAGGGTAAAAAAAAGTAACTTTACAATTAAAAGTGTTTTTCTACTCCAAAAGCTAGAAATTTTAACTTTTGAGATTGGGTGAAAAATTATTATTTTTTAATTAAAAACTCATTTTTAAGCCATGCCAAAAAGGACCTTAATATATTAAAAAATTATAAAGTAATTGTTGTTATTTTTATAAAATTCTCTAATAATGTTTTTAAGATTGCGAGAATGATTCTCTCACGATGAATATTTAAAAGTTTTCTTGTATTATAAAGAGAATAAAGATGTGCAAGTAATTCTTGAGTATTTGGGGAATAATGCAAACCCAAATAATATTTTGAGTTTTGGGAGATGTTAGGGTACATTTTAAGATCTACAGTGAATTTTACAGTGCAAGGTGAAGTCGCCACCTATAGATGGCGACTTGGGGGAATATGCCATCTATAGGTGACGACTTCACCCTGATTTTGTTTTGAATCGATAAGGAAAAATATTAAATTATTACAGATCAAGGGGGAGTCGCCACTTGCGGATGGCATCTTTCCCTAAGTCGCCATCTGCATATGGCGACTTCACCCTGCACCGTAGAATTTGCCGTAAATTCTAAAATATCCTTAAAGGTATCTTATTTTCCTAAATATTCAATCCATTTGGATTATTTACCCAAACTGCTAGCAATTTAATATGACATACGTACTTAAAAGTTAATTGATAATTAGCTAAAGGTGACATAAATATATGTAATAAAATAATTGATGAGTCTACCACGCTCGACGAACACCGCTGAATACCACTAACGATGAACACCGCTAAACAATATTAAATTAATTTATAAAGATTAAAATCTAAAGGCCTCAAAGTATAATTATAAATTATTTAAAATAAAATTTTAATTAAATTATTATATATATATATATTATATTTTTTAAATAATTGAATTAAATATCAACCTTAATCAATTTAAAAAATAAAAATATTAAACCATAAACCTTAAACTACTATAAATCCTAAACTCAAAACCCTAAAACTACACCATAAACCCAAAACCCTAAATCTTAAATCATAAACCATAAACTCTAAACCAAAACCCTAAACCATAAACTCAAAACCCTAAACTCAAAACAATAAACCTTAAACTATAGACCCTAAACTCTAAATTCAATGTTTGAATGTAGGGTTTAGGGTTTATAGTTTAGGGTTTTGGGTTTTAAGTTTGGGTTTAAAGTTTTTTATTTTTTAAATTGACTAAAGTTGATATTTAATCCAATTATTAAAAAAAATTAAAATATAATATATATGAAAAATAATTTAATTGAAAATTTATTTTAAATAATTTAT
Organism: Hibiscus mutabilis; assembly: GCA_019671005.1. Taxonomy (NCBI): domain Eukaryota; kingdom Viridiplantae; phylum Streptophyta; class Magnoliopsida; order Malvales; family Malvaceae; genus Hibiscus; species Hibiscus mutabilis. Next base: position 6,162,672 of record CM033743.1, read on the forward strand.
AATTATATGTTGAGTCCTTGAGATTTTTAATCTTTATAAATTAATTTAACGGTATTCAACGGTGTTTATCGTTAGTGATGTTCAACAGTGTTCGTGGAGCGATGTAAAATTTTCCTAAAATAATACATAAAACCAAAACAATGTCATGCAATTGTTGTCCGTGGTACCAAATGCAATGTACGAGAGATTATCCTGACCTGGCTTACATTAATTATTAGATGTGGCGTCCTAATCACATATTTAACACTTAATCTATATTTAATGGAAACGTTCATAAAACGACAAATAATTATGTATTTTTAATTAAATTTCATCTATACACGCTGAAAAGTAATAAGTAACAACAAATTTTATAATGTGATTGCAGTAATGATATCTTAGTGTTGCTCTAGATTTTGTCCAAATGAAATTACGGACCGATCATTTTCCTAATTGAATTAACCAATGGCAATTTTATATAAAAAAATCCTTTTTAATATTTTTTTACTTAAATGACCATCGGACAATGTTATTTTAAAAAATAACTCCAAATCGTTCATGTAAGGCGAACTCGCGTTCTACAGAAAGCGAATTTCATGTTAAAAAAGGCAGGGAATTAATTTTTTTCTTTTTTACCAACTTACTCAACACGGAACTCACATTTTGTAGAAAACGAATTCGGCTTATGTGAACTATTTAAAAGTCATTTTTTAAATAACATTGACCATCATCGTAAACGACTATTTAAAAAAAGTTTTTCATATAATAATGCCTAACCAATGTGTATTCTACTGCTCCGTTTCCACTCATCACCTTCCTTAATTACTTGGACCTATACGAGTTTTTTTTTAATATATATAATTTATGTTCTTTTTATGGTCTATGATTAAAATTCGTAGCACATCTTTTTAACAATGTTAACTTTAAAATTCGAACCTAAGTTTTATCCCGAAAATTATATAAAAGTTATCCCCAAGAATTAATTTATTTGAATATATTTTTATAACAATTATAGTGTTTAAATCAACCATAATTCTAATATTTAAATTAAAGACAAATATATTTAAATATATTCAAATTTATAACATTATGAATGTAGTAACAGTATCAGGGGCATAATGTTGTAGGGGCTAGTGGCTGTGACCTCTATAAATATTTAAAATAAATAAATTGACATAATTGTAAAATTACTTTTTACCTCTAAAAAATATATAATTTATTATTAATCTCCTATAAATTTTTAAATCAATTACGAAAATCTAATATCTAAATTCATACGCATTGATAACTTGTTTTAAGTATATTTCGATACAATACACATTCATATCTTGTTCATTTTATTTTTAATTATTTTAAGGGTTTTTATTTAATTTATTTTTATTATAATTTTTTTACACAAGTATATCTAGTTTAACTTTAAAATCTAATATCTAAATTCTAACCATAAACTATAAATTCTAAATCATATAACCTAAACTCATAAACCCTAAACTAATTTCATAAATCTAAAATAATACCGTTTATGAATAGATTACTTCCACCTTTAGTGCATAAGATAATAATTTTTATTTTAATATTATATTTTAATTATTTCGTAATTGATTTAATTTGAACGCAATATTCATGTACTTAAAATTAAATAGTTACGTTATTCCTATAAATACATATGATTTAAAATTCTAATAATATTTTGAATTGTTGTTTTGGATAATATATCTCCCTATCTTACTTTTGAACTAACATTTTGTTTAAAAATTAATTAATTTGATGGTTTTTGTTGGACCAAAATATTAAAAATGTTAATTGACAAGTATAATAACAGTTTAATGCAAAGTTAGTTAAATTTGGTACTGACTTAAGTATGAGTTCATTACACCACACGTCTTTAAATTATGACTTTCATTCTAAATTAATCTTTAAACTTTTAACTATTTTAATTTCATCCCCAAAGTGATGACCCTCATTTTAAATTGGTCCTCAAACTTTTGAATATTTCAGTTTTATCCCCAAACTGTGACCTCATTCTAAATTGATCCCCGAACTTTTTGAATATTTTAATTTCATCATCAAACTATTGTTTATAGCACGTCATATTATTACATAATACACATCAGCGTTTCATGACAATTAACAAATATTATAATGGTTTTATTAACATAAAATATGATTAGCATCTATTGATAATTTGAGGATGAAATTAGAACGTTCAAAAATTTTGAGGATTAATTTAGAATGAGAGTCATAGTTTGATGATGAAACTAGAATGCTCAAAAGTTGGGGACTAATTTAGAATGAAAGTCAAAGTTAAATATGAAATTAAAATATTTAAAAATTTATAAACTAATTTAAAATAAATGTCATAGTTTGGAGCGTGTGGTGCAATTAACTCCTTAAGTATCTAACAACATCTCACGGTATAAATTTCAACACCAATAAAACTTACATTTATCTCGCGAGAGTTTGAAAACATTTTAACTCAATGCATCTTGGAATAATATATTGAGCTTGATCTATCTCCAAAGAGATGTAAACAATTTTAAATTAATTATAGATGTGAAATATATTTCTTATGGGTTTAAATTTGATACACAAGCTATGTAAAATAAATTTTACACAAGCCTGCCTATTTTTACTATAAATCAAAATTAAACTTAAACCCTAAAAAATTAAACCCCAAACCTTAAACCCAAAATTCTAAATACTAACCTTAAATTTTAAACCCTACAACCTAAACCCCTAAACTCTAAACCCTAAACTAAACCTCTAACCCCCAAAATTAAAAGGTCTGTATAAACTAAAGTTTACAAAGACTGTGTATTGAAGTTTTTCTCATTTCTTATACTATAAAATAATTTTTTAATCATTTTCCAACTAAGTTAGTGTCGAGCTGCACTAACTCAATAAAAAAATTAAAATATAGTATATATAAGTAATTTAATAACTCAATAAAAAATTAAAACATAATATATATATATAACTAATTTAATTCATAGACTACTCAATTAACAAAAATTATTAATGAATTTATTTTATAAAAAATTACAATAATCTTTTTATCTTCATACTGTTCTACATTTTAGAGTTTTAAAAAATATTTTATAGAGACACGACAAGAAAAATGATTTCACAATACATTTAGATTTCACAATGATATAAAAAAAATTCTCAAAAGATTAAGAATATCTATAAACAGATACTACCTTATAATCAGCTTTACACTATTAAAAAATTAAATGTTGTTTCGACAAAAACAGAACTACCTTATAGCATGGGGTTACATCTTCAATTCTTTATAATAAAAAAAAATACAATAGAAAAATTATCTGTTTAGACCCTTGTTTTTTTAACTTTGCCCTTTATTTTTTATCATTAATTACACTTTACCACTTAATCTTATTTCTAATTGTGCATGTTTTTGTTGAATTTAATTTTCAATGTACTAATCTCAACAACAAGGTTTGTTGCTGCAATTTTAAATTGGTATAAAGCCAAAAATGCCCCTAACGTTTTATTGAATAGTCGTTTTGGCCCCTATTCTTTTTCTTGAACCAATTTAACCCTCAACATTTTATTTTGGGTCAAAATGACCCCATGCGAATGAAAATTGTTAGTCAACTGACGATAAACAGTTTGGAATGACTTAAGTTTAAATTTTGGGTCATCATGTTTTTGTCGATTTCGAGTCTCGGTTCAGTACCACCAAGCACACTTGTATTTGACCAACGTTATCACAACCATAAGCATGTACAACAAAAACATGATTAATTAGTGGCTGATAAGAGGTTTATAATGTTATATATTTAAAATGAGTTTTTAAAATGTCTTTTTAAAAATAAGATTTAAATGGATTCAACTTTAAATTTAATAATAATTTTGATGACTATGATGGTTTTCTAGTGTCTTTGGTTGGTTTGATTTCTTTGTTTATGTGTCGGTTATGAGAATGTTTTTATCCTTATATTTATCCTATGAGTACTATTTTATTCCATTTAAGTTTAAAGAAGTTTTTAACGAGGCTCATGAAGGGGTGACAATGGGGCGGGGCAAGGACGATTTTATATTCATCACTCCATCCCCAACACTTGCAGGTAAGATTTTGAGGAATCTCCATTAAACGTTTCAGGTATTTTTTCATCCCCATGCACGTCTCTTACGGATTCCCACGGTTTTCGGTTAATACTCGTACCCAAAAGAATAAACAAAGCTTAATTCATTAAAACAAATATTCAACATTAAATCTCCAAAATTACAAACATAAATGATAAATTTAATTTCACCAACAACAAACAAACCATTTAAAAATTATAAAACAATGCTAAAATATTAACTATTAAAACATGACAGTCTCACTACCTTTAAAAGAAAATATGTAACTAATAATCTACGATTCAAAATTATGATCTGTTTCTTTTAAAAGGAACTAGGTTTGATAATATCTCCAAGCATATAAATTACATCTTCGAATTTTACTCTTGCGATTTATAGCGAATTTCGGAAGTCACCGCCATTGTTGTTTTTGAAAACAGTCTGCAGTCTTTTCTTCAAACTTTGCTCACTTAAAAATTAATAATTCATAATATATAACTCAAAATCAAGAACATTATTCTGACCTTTGCTCACTTTCTGATTTCTCTTGTAGAATTTTTGGTGATTTTTCAAAGTCATTGCTAAAACTATTTTCTAAGAAAATCGGTTGCCAAATTTTTATAACCTCTCAACGTTCAAATATTTATATTTTTTAAAATACATATTGAAAGCGATCATAGTGTATTTTAAACAAAACTAGACTGAATCACGTTTACAACAATGTATAGCCCACTTTCTAATTATTTTTATAGAATTTATGGAGAATTTTTAAACTTACCCCGCCATCTCTGTGGGAGATTAGATATTGTTGAAAAATGGGTAAATTACCCTTATGGCCATCCAACTTTGTAAAAATATTGGGATCCCTAGAGATATTTTTCGGGGATTCCCACGGTGATTTATACGGGTACGGTTTGATTATCCCCATAGTTCAAATATAGCAACCCCTTCCCCATCCCCACTTGAGCTTCGGTGATAAAACTTCCCCATTTTCGTCCCTGTGGGTGAAGATTTCAGTTATTCTCCATACCTGTCAGTTCGGATCCTCATGGTTTTCGGTCACTCCCCACCCGATTGTCACCCCTATACGAGAATAACTCTTTTCTCATTAAAAAATAAAAAATAGAATTAATATTTTTTAATTTTAAAAAATTTATCGGTGCGACTTCAAAAATTAATTAGCTCACATAAAAGATGTTATATCAACATTTCATTTAATAAAAAGTATTATCACTTCCATGATTTAGTGATGTTCTAATTTGAACCGTTAATATTGTAACTTAAATTAATTCATTTTAAATGTATTTTTCTTAGATAAGACTCATTCACGATTAAATTTATATTTTAAGCATATTATTTCATTTTATATGAGTTCAAATCTTGACATTTATCTTGAGAATATAAATATCTCTTAATAAATTAATTATTTTTGAACGCACGATAAAAAAGAATTTACACAAAAAACCCTATATAATGAAAAAAATATCTCAAAATCTCAATTCTATTGATATAACTAAGGAATAATGACAATCTAGATACAATTTAACTTATAACATATGAAGAGTCGACAACAATTCAAAAATGTTTATATTATCTTATTTCGGGCAATCTGTTTGGAATATTTAAAAGGTTTTGTAACGACCCAATTTTTGAGTTAGTGAATTGAGTCTCGGGCCCAGGTTATGGGCCTTTATCTTGGAAGACTAAGTTAAGGGCATTTAGGTTTGGGCCCATTATTTTGGGAGAAGGTTTTGAATTTTAAATATGTGTAGGTGGTTGAAAAAAGAAAGAAGATATTGTGAGGAGAGAGAGAAAGGAAAAAGGTGAAAAGTGGATAGTGGGAGAGAGATGAGGAAAGAAGAGAAAAGTTAAGGGGTGAGTTAATCTCCGATCTACAAAGATTCGGTCGTCCGTTGTCGACATCTTTATTGCCATTGTGTTCATCTCCTCGAGATGAGTTCGTCTGTAATACCCCAAATTATGGCTTAGAATTCTTGATATGATTCGATATGGCTCGAATTATTTGAATTGTCCCTTAGAATAATCACATATGGGATTTAGGACTCAAACGAGAATTGTGAACAATTGAAGGCCATTTTGAAAGGGCTAAAAAGAATATAAGATAGGACTTAAGGTTTGCATGTAAATTTCCTAGTAATTAGAGGGCATTGACACTTGTCTTGAATTGTTTCAAACATGTGTGTGGGGGGGAGAAGTAAACCGGCGTTTGGATGAAATGAATCAAAAGAGAAAAAAAATTATCTTCTCCTTCTTCTACCCATAGCCGAACCTTGAATTAGAGAGGGAGGGAGATAGAATTCAAGTTAGCTAATTAATTCTTTGCACCATTGATCGGGTATTTTTAAGGAGAGGGTAAGCATCAACTTCCTTTCCTTAATCAAATTTTAGATTCTTGAGATTGTGAGAAAATTTCTTGTATACTAGATGTTATTAGATTTCTAGAGTTTTGAATGCATGTTAAAAGATTGTAGGTGATGAAACCACATGATTTGTAAAATTATGACATAAGTTAGAATGTTAAATTTGCTTGATGATAAGTCTTGGATTGATTATATAGTTGTGTTGGAATTGAAATTGATGACCAAGCTTGTTAGAAATACAAAAAAAAAATGATGGTTTATGCTATATGTGTATGGATGTTAAACGGGTCTGTTATAGTAGTATTTTGGGGACTGTTTTGATAAAGATGTATAAATACATATGTGTACATGAGAATTGGAAAGATATATTTATAAATGAGTAAAAAAAAGAACGGTATTTGTGTTCTAAAGACAAGGGAAAATCTGTTTTGATTTTTAATAGGGCTGTTTTGTGTGATAATGAGTTGGGGGCTGCTTTGTATCTAAGTAAAAGTAATCGGGACTGTTTTGATACATATATATAATTATGTGGACATATATTTGGGCTATTACTTATATATATAAGTTCTCAGGGCTGTTTGATACACATAAATTTGTATATAATTGTAATAGGTTGTTCTATATATTTTAAGGTCATTAGAGGATTGATTGGAATATGTACTTGTGTGCATTACAAAATAGGTCTATTTTGAGTAAACCTATGCATATTCATGAGTTGTTTTACAAGATAATTGTTGTTAGTGTTCGTTAGGGGTTGTGCTAGACAATTTAAAATGTTTGTAATGCTTGAGTAAGGTTATGAATGTGCTTGATCGAAGAATTATCTTTTAAGTAAAGGAGTGGTGTAACACATGATTATACTTTTGTTATGTTAGGCCAAGAAGGAGTGGAAGCAATAAGGACTAAGGTAGATTCAACCGTAGATAAACAAAAAGGGATTGTGATACGGGAGCAAAGTTAGCTTGAAACGAACTGTGAGTGTGATTTAAAGTCTCAGGATAGGATTGAAACCATCCCAAGCCTCTTAAATAACTTTACTTTATATGTTGCATTTCTTAAATTAACTCATGTATGTGCTTAAGCAAGGGATACAAGGCAAGTATCTAAATTTCAAGTATTCAAGATGAGTATAAGTTATCCGCATGCCTGTTATTTGAAAGTACCTCTTGTACTTAAACATAAGTTTATTATGAAAAGTTTAACTCTGCTTTATGATCTTGGAAGTATGAACTAAGTTCACCTCTGATATGATAAGAATGATGATATGTTACAATAATATATGAATATGGAGTTGAACTTAACCTAAATTTTGATAAGATAAGAACATGTGAAAAGCCTTAATTCTCAAGACAGTTAGACATAGTTTTCATGCCATAGAGTCCATAAAGCTCTTGTTTTGGGTGGACTACGGTCCTTATTTGGCGATAGTAGGAGGGAAGTGTTGTGGTCATTTGGCGACAGTAGGAGGGATTGACCGGTACTTTGTGTACCACTTATTTGGCGACGGTTGGGAATTCGTGTACCTAGGTTGCTTGACCCTCAAGGCTATATTAAAGAAATATATGAAAGATTCTAATCTAAACTATTAAATCTTAAGATAACTTGCTTTATAAGTAAATGGTGATTATGAATCTATGAATATCCTTTTGAATATGTCTTTATGTTTGGTTAAATGTTGTAACATGTCTATGTATATTAAATTTTTGATTCAAAATACTCTATGAAACATGTTATTCGAATGACTTAATTAGGCATGTCTACCATTGCTTGTATGTGATTATAAATCCCATTTAACATCATAGTTTTAGACTCCTTGTGTTTAAGAATTGTAGTGTGAGAGTTCATTTTCTAATTATGTACTTTAAATCGTCTCACTAACTTTATACTTATATAATTCTTTTCACTACATTTCAGGATAAAGTTTGTAGACAATCCTTCTTTTGGAGCTCATCCGAATCACAAGTACATTCTCAGAGTATGTTTAGTCTCTTTTGTAATACTCCTAGAATGGTGGCACCATGTTGGATTTGTGCATCTAGCCTATTTCCCTTTTCGGCATGTAATAATTTATAAGTACTTTATCCTATATGTAATTAAGCCCTAAAGTGTTTTGGTGAATGTTAATGCTTGATGAAGTTTAGATGTTCTAGTTGTTAGTATTTAATATTTGAGGTATCGTGAGAGATTTTACATATATTAGTAGGATATGTTGATGTTTTGTAAACCTTCTTGTTTCATCTGGACATGCTTATGTTGCTAATAGTTGGTTGAAATATTTGATGATCCATGACATAGGTAGAATGTATGAATTTTATTTCTTTGCTTAAGGTGTTTTTAAGGCTTGTTCGTTTGCTAGGGTAAATTTATATGCTTCTTATAGTAGTTTCTTTGGTGTTGTTGGTATGTTATTAGCAAAATGTTAAATCGTGTCTATAAAGAATAAAAATAATAATAATTTAAAATTTTGATATTTTCAAATTGGTGCTTATACTATCTAAAATATTGAGTTTTCTTAAAGATCAAGTTAACTTATTCATCTCCTTTGAATAATTAATAATTAGTCAAGCTCAACTTTGATTTACTAATGTCTTAAACAAGTCTAAGAATATATGCTCAAATGATCTTTCAAAATATATTGTTTTGATAACTTAAATTGATTAGATAGTTATAATTCCTTTTGAATGCTTGTGGTGCTAGACTTGTTTGGTTGTTTGATGTTGCTTGTGTAGTAGTACTTCTTTACTCGGTTTATATTATAATCCAATCTAGGGGTGTTACATCGTCGGTACCAACGACACCACCATCGGAGTCGCTGTCGGAGGGGGCAAGAGAGAGAAAGTTTTGTGTTTTTTAGTTGAAGAGGTTCGAGAGCTCGAAAGAGAAACCAAGGCCACCATCGTGCTCACCAGAAATGAGAGAGTCGGGATAGAGCCTTGCAGTCTCCGTTCGGCCTCCAGAAGTCATCGCTTGCGCGTATGCGATGTCCGGTCAAAGAGAGTTGTTATAACAGCTAGGCTTAAGTTGTTGGGCCAGCCGTTTGAGCCAACATGTTGAGCCGAGCCGTGGCCTAACGAGCCGACCTACTTATGGACTAAGTCGATCCTCCAAGCCGAGCTGAGCCATCAGCTGTTTGCTAGAGCTGCCATTGATCGTGACCGAGCTGCCGTTGACCGTTGACTTTTTTACCAGAGTTGACTTTTTGGGGGAATCCTACCTAGGGGCTTCTTGACGTTCTAAGTCCGTTAACGTAGTTTATTTCACCAAATTTAAACTCAGTAAGTTATTTTTACACGTTTAATCCCCTAAAATAATCTAATAGTATGAAATGGCTTATGTAGTTGTATTTGTTTTATCTGAGGATTTGGTGGACTCAAATATTGGAATTAAAGAGATGCTTGAAGGAGCTTGGATGGGGATTTATCGTTTTAGCTTAAGTTTAGTACACCTCGAACTCCTATTGCTTCATGAGCATCATAAATGTGATTGCTTTGCGTTTAGTATCTGAAAATAGGTAGACGATGAATGTACATGTTGGAGATCGATAGTATGAGGCTTGATATCTATGAGATGCATGATGATGTTACGGATATAATGAGATGCTTGGAGGCTTTAAAGATCGTGTAGGGTCGTTGAGATACTCGTATAATTATTTGATGATTGATTGATTGATAATGGTGATGCCTTATATGTTTGTTCGAAATGAATTAATGTGATTTGATGAGAATTATGCTTAAGAGATAAATACTCGATTAAATGATTATGAAGTCGGTAATTAATATTAATTGAATGAATGTGTTAGTAAGCAAACCCTAATAACTTTTATAAGCTTTGGGGATCGATTCAGGCGTGGTAATATCGTAATTCGAGAAATTGTGCAAACATGCGAATAGGTACCCACTAGTACACGATGGGCGTATCGATACAGGTTGACATGTATTGGCACTTGTAGAAATCTAGGATTTTCGATAAGCATATATGTACATATAGGTACCCACTGAACGGAATGGTTATAATGCTAATAAAAAGATAGAAATTTACGTGGAATATTAATAAGATAGTATGGGTAAATAAAGATAATTAATGAGGATGATTAATATACTCTATCAAAATGTATTAACAAGTTGGTAAACTTAAATGATGGCTTGATAATTGATAGAAACCATAGAGATTGGTAATCATGTTAATGTTGTGTGCTGTTTGGACATTAGGTTGGTTGAGTTACCTTGTTTGTTGGGATCTGGATACCCAGAAAAAGAGTGTTGCAACACCATGGTTAGAGATGCCGAATGTATGTTCCCGAAGTTGTGTGGCACCAGATCTCATTCAAAGATGCTCGACGAGAAATCCTGAGTACGGGTGTATATTTCTGAAGCTGTGTGGCATCGAGCCTTACCTAGAGAGAAATAGTGTATGTTCCTGAAGCTGTGTGGCACCGAGCCTCACTCAGATTGTATGCTCCCGAAGCCGTATGGCACCAGGCCTTACTCCAGGTTTGTGGTATGACTTTGTGTGCTTTTGCTCGGATGATCTGGTGAAATCCCGAGTATGGTTGGGCCCTGTGTGCCATGTATGATGATTTCTATGATGTGAGCATGTGTTTAGGCGACTAGTGGTAGCGACACATGTTTATTTATCTCTCATTATTGCTCATACTAGCTTGCATGCTTATGTTTATGATTAGCATGAAGTATAGTGTAGTAGATGTGTACCACTGAGCTTTGCAAGCTCAGCTCTCGGAATCGTTGTTTTCGTACTTAGGTTGATCGTTGCATCGTGGGATCGAGGAGCACTATTAGTACGAAACTCCAACATGTGGCGGTTTTCAAAGTATGATACTTTTATTTAGTGAGCTGTGTATTCATAGGACCTCGCATGGTGAAGTCTGTAATTCTTTTTTTTTTTTGAAATTGTATTAATCAAGTCGAATGTTTAAATATTTTAAATTAAAGTGGAGCTCCTTTGTAACGATTTAAATTGTGTATCTATGTTTTCAACTATTGGATTTAATGTTTTTGGAAAATACCTTGTTTGGGCTAAACTGATTTGAGAATTTTTTTTATAGAAATAGGTTGGGCTTAAGACCCAAATGAGACATCCGAGTTTAGAGTGTTACAGGTCCAGCTAGCAGCTATGTGATTTTCAACTAGATTGTACAATTTTTTTGTTTGATATAAACAAATCTCTTTTACCAATATAATTTAAAATTTAGAGTTCCAATATTTAGGTTGTAAGATTTAAAATTTCAGAATTATATATTTTTTGATAAATCCTAATTCTAATTATAGTCCTACTTAGAGGGAAGAGGAAGGGAGACTCTAGGAGAAGCAAAGGGGAGTGCTCCTAGTGGGTTTAGTCGAACTGAAGGTAATTGGAGGTCTTAACTATTCAATTTTATGGATATTATATTATGATGATAAGATTTTTTTATAATAAAAATAACTTTTTAATATAACATGATTTGTTTTTAATTTCTAGAACATGAGCTTGTGTTAGGTTCCTTTTATAACACTATACTTACTTACTTATGTTTAGAAACAAATACCTAATTAGGTTGATAAGTGATGTATGTTATTGTTAGGTTTGTAAAGATGTTTTTTAAACTTAATTTTCATTGAATTTTCAATGTAGTGATTTTGCTAGATAAAAGGAGGAAACATGATCATTAATATCTAAATATCCAGGTAATGTTTTTAAGCTTATTTTTATTGTAGTTTTTTTTTTAAATTCTCATTATGTATTTTTTTGGAAATTATAGTTACACCCCATTTAAAAAAAAACTTCAAATCAAACCCTTTAAAAATTTTAAGTAGACCCTGTTTTTCCAAGATCCACCCCTATTAATTTGCATAGTTTCAAAATTAAGAGGGCCTAAAAGCAATTTGACCCCAAAATTGAAGAGTCAATGCTCAAATTCCCTAATTTCAAAATTACGAGTACCTGAAAAACAATTGAATCCAAAAAAAATGAGAGAGCTAAGACTTAATTTATTTAGCTTTAAAACTAAAAAGGACTAAAAATGAAATTGGACCTAAAGTTTTGGAGAATATAGTACCTCCCAACTTAGATATGGCTCCGTCCCTAAAAATAACTAGACCAGGGTTCAATTACATGTTCTGAAAAATGGGAATAGATTTAAAGTTGATGATGATGATATAAACTATTTAATGTAAAATGGGTGGTCCAACCCATTAAGAAGTTAATTGGTCAACGGCTGATTTGACGATTTTTTTTCCTCAGATGCATGAATGTGTACATTTGACGCCATACAAAATTCCCACATCTTTTTCATTACACTGCTGCTGCCTAAGTTCAAAATCCAATCCCCTACACATCCACACGTTTTGTGTACTTTCGTACAATTGCTCGAGTAGTTGGGAGAAGTTTTCATATTTATTTGTTCCCTCAACTTAATTATAATTTAGTCTGTATTATTACATTTAACCATTTGTTATCTCATGATCTATTCATCTATTGAATGCAAACCGTCCCGGTTAAACTAAAAATAATTGTACTAATATGAGATCCATTAATTGGTCGAGTGGTTAAGGATATTGTATTGTTTTATTTTGTAAGAATTCGAATCATAATATTTATTTTGAAAAATATAAATATCTCCCTACTTAATAAAAAATAATTACACTAATACGTCGTGTTATTTAAAAATATCGCTAATAATATGGAGAGAGGATGGTTCAAACTTTATGTTGGTACCTTAAAATTGAGGATTTAAGTCTCAGAAACACGATCCTCTACGAAAAGAAATCATTTCTCTCTTTGTAGTACTCTATTTATGCCTCAATATTAAAAAAAATTATGGTTTAAAATTAGTATTTAAGGTTAGAGTTTAAAGTTAGAACGTAGAGTGTAAAATTATTTTTAATATTTAAAATTTAAAATTATGCATTAGGGATTAGTTTTTAGTATTGCGCATAGATAGGAGCACCAAAAATGATATTGAGTACTTGTATTGTGATAAAAGTAGTTAATAATGTTCCAATAGATGAATCGGTCTTTGAGTACTACGTGTATTGGTATTGACGTGTTATGGTGCGCCGAATATTAAAGTTACTAATTGAAATCATTAACTTAATTAGATGATTATATTTTATTTTTAAATGTAATTATGAAAATAATAAAAAAACTAATAATAATAAATTTTATTTAAAGTATTAAAATCTTGTACCGATAAATACAGGTCGGTACACACCAGTTTTTTTATTGACATTGATCGAAATAGAACTACAAATATAACTTCCGTTGAAATAAAATAAAATTATGATTACTTTTGTAATTTATGTTCATCCTAACACTCGCTTGGCAAAACTGACATGCATACAGCAATAGCTCTACTCAAGCGACACTGTTAACTTATTTTTGTCTCTCCTTCTATTTATCTGATGTTAGTGTATATCTTTTCCTCCATTAATATTTAATATATGTTTAATTATCAGTCGTATTTTCAAAAAAAAAAAAATATCAGTCGTAAATTGATTGTGTTAATAAAGAGAAATTATATTATGGGTCATTCCCGCCACGTCATCCATAAGACTAACTAATCAAATGCATCCATTTAATTAATTTTTCAATTTCATCTTTTTTACCCAGTGAATCTTCACTAATATTTACTGTAGATTAAATTTAAAAATAATTTTTACCTAGTGAAGATTCACTTGGTAAAAAAGATGAGATGGAAAAATTAATTAAATGGATGCATTTGAGTGGCTGATCTCATGGATGACGTGGTGAGAATGACCCATGATATAATTTCTCGTTAATAAGACAGATGGAACTATTTTTATTAATCCTTTTCAATTTAATCTTTAGGCTCGTTTTAGTCCATATTAACATTTAATTTTAAAATTTTAATCATTTTAATGACTTGAATGACAGATGACAAACTCAAAGTGCACTATAATAAATAAAAAAACGTTTAGTGACTAAATTGTACAAAAGTATAAAATTGAGGAAATAAAAATGAATTATCCCCTAAATTATATCCATAGGATAAACAAAAGAAAATAAACCACCACGTTTTGACATAAATAGGGTGCACAAAATCCGACTCGACTCGAAAAATCGAATTATTTGACTCAATTCGATACGAAAATACTTGACTTGTCTTAGCTCAACTCGTAATTTTATAAACTGAACTCGACTCGAAATTTTTTTAAATAAAGTTTAAGTTATAAAATGGAAATTCAAATAACACGAGATTTTCAGTAATTAGTTTATTAGTTTTCAAGTCGAGTCTATCAATTTTGTCTGATATATATATGTATATATCACATATGAAAAAAATATACATGTGTATTGTATATGGTTATAGAAAAACATTTAAATTGAAACTAATTAGCACTATAAAATTATAAATATTTACAATTAAATTCGAATAAAACTTAAATAACTTAACTTGAAAAAAATTTAAATAAATTTTAAATTATAAAATATTTTTAATTCGACTAACTCAAAATTATTTAATTCGACTCGATAGAATGCTATCTCTATACATAACTACCCACCTCTTTTATTATTTCAAGTTGATAAACCCGGCTCCTTGTATATATAAACCCTTCCCCCGCTTCCCTCACCCTCCATCTTTCCCTTTAGACTTCAACACAGCAAACAAAGGAACCAATTTCGAAGCTTCACCATGCCTTCTTCTTCAGCAACTCTTGTTTCCAAGTGCACCGTTTTCCCAGACAGAAAATCCGACATCAAAGCCTTAAAGCTCTCAGTTTCAGACATCCCCATGCTCTCCTGTCAGTATATCCAAAAAGGTGTTTTGTTCACTCCCCCTCCTTTCTCTTTCCCTGACCTCCTGCTTTTCCTCAACCGATCTCTTTCCGCCACCCTCTCTCACTTCCCTCCTCTGGCCGGTCGTCTCACCACCGAATCCGACGGTCACGTCCACATCACCTGCAACGATGCCGGCATAGACTTCCTAGTGGCCAAAGCTCCTCAATTTTCCATCAATCATATTTTGCCTCCCGGAGAAGATGTCCCCGATTGTTTCAAGGACTTCTTCACTTACGACAACACGATCAGTTACTTGGGACATTCCATGCCGTTGGCGGCGGTTCAGGTGACCGAGTTAATGGACGGGGTTTTTATTGGCTGCACAATGATGAACCACGCCGTGACCGACGGGACTTCGTTCTGACACTTTTTCAACACCTTCGCTGAGATTTCTAAAGGAGCTTCAAAAATATCAAAATCTCCCGATTTCTGCCGGAACACCGTTTTTAATTCTCAAGCCGTGCTTAAATTCCCTCCCGGCGGACCCACGGTTACTTTCGCCACGGAAGAGCCGTTGAGGGAAAGGATTCTCCATTTTAGCAGAGAAGCTATTTTAAAACTTAAATACAGAGCTAATTATGGTTGCCTACTAACTAAACAAAGTCAAAGCATTGATAATACCCAAGTATTAGGAAATCTCAGTAACGGTAAGGTAAACAACAGTAACTCAGAGATTTCGTCTTTCCAGTCGCTTTGTGCTCAGCTATGGAGGTCGGTGACGCGCGCCAGGAAACTGGAGTCGACGAAGATGACGACGTTTAGGATGGCGGTGAACTGCCGACACAGGTTGGACCCAAAGCTGGAGCCGTACTACTTCGGGAATGCGATTCAGAGTATCCCGACATATGCAGCGGCCGGTGAGCTGCTGGCCAATGACTTGAGCTGGGGCGCTGATCTACTACACAAAAACGTGGTGGCGCACGACGATGCTACGGTGCGGAGAGGTGTAGCGGACTGGGAGGAGCAGCCACGGCTGTTTCCGTTGGGTAACTTAGACGGTGCGTCGA
This sequence comes from Hibiscus mutabilis, assembly GCA_019671005.1. NCBI lineage: Eukaryota > Viridiplantae > Streptophyta > Magnoliopsida > Malvales > Malvaceae > Hibiscus > Hibiscus mutabilis. Next base: position 6,178,921 of record CM033743.1, read on the forward strand.
TCACGATGTGAAGTTCGCCTAGGTTTCCGATGTACGATAATGATTTTGGGTGGGGGAGGCCTTTGGCGGTGAGGAGTGGAAGGGCCAACAAGTTCGACGGGAAGATTTCGGCGTTTCCCGGGAGAGAAGGGAATGGGAGCGTTGACTTGGAGGTTGTTTTGGCGCCGGAAACCATGGCAGGGCTTGAGAATGATGTGGAGATTATGCAGTACGTATCGGAGATGGTGTGATTGAGTGAGTCTAGTGTAGTGGAAAAGGGAAACAAATGGTATCCAACGTGGGCCGTTTGATTAGTCGTTAAACCGTGATCCATATCTTGGGTGGATCTTTGGACGGTTGTGATTTCATTTACCCCACACACTCGTAATAATCCATTACAGTTAATATTTATTTTTCAGTCACGTCAACTTAGATAAATGGCATTAGTTAATTTCGTTTTAATTGTTAATGTTTTCTTTTTTATTCATGGATTAAGTTATCATGTCTTATTAAAAAAAAGTTACCATGTCTATCACTTCAACTAACGTTGAAGCAGATGTTCATGCCAAAAACCCAATAATATTTAACAACTTAATCAAACTATCTAATATCCATTGTTCAAACAAACAAGACCAAACATGTTACATTTTGTTCATCTCATCGAGCAGAGTTTATGCATATTATCATGAATAAATTGGATTGAAAGATTGTTCTCACAATTGATCTCTATAATATCTGATTCGAATGATTAACTATTAGATTAAATTAACAAATTGGATACAGATAATTATACAAAAAAATCATGTACGAGCAAATATAGGAGGAGAGCATGCAATGAAAGGGAAAAGAAGATGGGCGAGTCTTTACTTTGGGTCTGATGTCTAAATTCCCTGACGCTTGAAGAATTCTCTAAACCCTAAGCACTGAGATCGTAATTGAACTGGATACAATAGAAACATATAAGAATTTTAAATGATAAACACAGTGCAGAAACACTCGAATAAACAAAACATACTGCTTCAGGCTTCAGCATTAATACACAACCATGATTGTGAAATTCTAGAATATTGTTCAGTTTCTAGAAATAACACTCAGAAACCAAGTGATAAATGAAATTAACGATGACCATGCACAAGCGGTTTAATGTACAGAAAGCCAACAAATCTACTGCTCACTCTTGTCCAATAAAATTGTCACTTTTTTGTTTTAAAATTATCTTATTTAAATTGTTATTTTGAAAAATTCAATCAACTTTTATAAGATAAATTTATTTTTTTATCCTTTTTTAATTTTTCAACAAGGCTTAAATGAAAAATAAGTGCCCAAACTATAATTCTCTTGAACTTTAAGTGTCTAAAAGTATTTTTTTTGTAAAAATATATGCCTAAAGTTTCAACCGTTATAATTTTAAGTGTCCGACCTTTAATGACCGTTTAAAAGTAGAACGAGACACGTGGCAGGAATATTATTATTTTTTATTTTTTTGAATTTTTTTTTTAAATTTTAAATTTTAAAAAAATCTTCAAATTTTCAAAAATCTTCAAATCAGTCCCTAAATCCCTAAAAATAATAAAAACACAAATCTTCATCGCTGTCGTCGCCTATCGCCGTTGCTGACCCAACCTTTTCAGTCGTCGAAAACCGGTGAACAGTGTGCCAATCGAATGACTATTTAGCATTCACGTTCAATGTTCGACTGGTACACCATTCGTCGGTTTTCGAGGACAACGCGTTGAGGGAAATAGCCGATTGGGTTCGGCGACCAAAAGGGTGGGTCGGCAACGGCAGCGGTAAATATTTGGGGATTTTTGGATTATTTTTTAAAAAAATTAGAATTTTAAGATTTTTTGAAAACTTTTAAATTATTAAAAACAAAAATGAATTAAAAGAAATTATAAATTAAAATATGATACGTGTTAAATTTTTATTGGTTAATAGATTTTTATCAAATTTTTATTGATTATTAATTTTTTAACGGCGATTAACTACCGGGTACCTAAATTATAACGGTTAAAACTTTAGGCACCTAAAGTTAAAAAATGGTATAGTTTGGGCATTTATTTTTCATTTAAGCCTCCCAACAAAAACAAAAGTCAACTTTCTAAGGGCAAACTTATCATTTAAATTATTTTACACCACACAATTTTTTCCTAAAACTTCGTTAAAAGTCAACATGTGACAAAATAAGTGGGACGAGGGAGTATACGAAAAGCATTAACATAAAGAGCTTTGCTTGCAGTGTATATATGTATGTATTAGCAGAATGAATACATGAAAGTTTATCTAAACTGTATTTGCAGATGTTGGCAAGATTTTTCAACATCAATATGTCCGGCAGTTGAACAATAGATCAACATGTCAGCAAATATTCAAGCAGCAGACTCTTAACATATACTACAATAAAAGCTATAGACTAAAACATATTTTCTGCCTGTAAGATTCATTTGAATGCAGCTTCATTGCAGATGAACTTATGGTAAAACAACGTAAACAATAAACTAGGATGTGGGTGTAAGAAAAGAGTAAAAGAAACTAAGCAATAGTAACTTAGCACCAATACTGTCACCATATCACAGACACCACTACACAAATTAGGGTTGTTCTAAGGTGCAATGGTAGTTTGTGTGCATAAAAGCTCTTCAGGTATGGGCTCCATAAGGGGACATAAGCATCTCCCATGTCTTGATCCCCTTCACCCATCCCCAAGGTTCAAATTCAAGGACTGTAAAAATGCTGAAAGAATAGAAGCATATCTCTGTATCATGCTGACATACATCCACTCTACAGGTCCTCCATTCTTGAAACAGCAGGGTGAACTTGAGTCACCAAACAAAAATTTGAAGTGCTAAAAAGCAGGGGTCCAAATAGCTTTGTCGCGGCCACTATTTTGCAGTAATCCCACCGTCTGCCACCACTAAAGACCTCAATAATTTTTTGAAGAAACTTCACATCAATAGCAGCGGATTGTGTCCTCAAATACAGGTGTAACAGAAAATATGTATAGGCGATGACAGCTTGCTATTTCAACTAAGCCAATACTTTTTAAAAAACAGTTGAATGAGACAAATCGAAAACAGAAAATGAAATATAGCAGAGTTTCAGGATTTCAAGCTGCAGGATCGATTGAAACCCTGAACTCAAGTAGAAACCTTCAAATCAAGTTCAGGGTTTCAAAAATCACCTTATTTAACTTCTTGGCGGGTTGGAAGCTTTCAACCTATTGTATTGTATGTGTTCTCCATAAATTGCTTAATTTTATAAATTGAAGTAATTTTTTGTAGACATTAATGGTCTGGTTTGGTCATGGTTTCCAAAAAAATTAAAAGGATTTTAGTACAATATTTAACCTATACAAAAGCCTTAATAAATTCCACGGACACAAATGCATTTAATTCTATCAGCTCACCAGCAATAAGGTCCAGGCTTTGATTACCCTTTTTAATTAACATTCTCCAATCATATTAACGGCTGATTTGTATGTAGCAAAGTAAACATATCTGTGGAATCACAAATCAATTTATTATTTTCCTTGGTTGGGTGAAACACGATCATCTGTTCCGGCAAGCATAGCATTACTTGGTCTTCCTAATGAATCCCATTGTCCCAGACAGCACCCTCCGCACGTGGTTCACAACTTCAATGGCTGATTTTACAGCTTTGCATCTGGTTCTTGGCACCATGCATCCTTCCTGCACGTACAAACAAAAATCAATGTTTATATATCCCCAAAGTCAACCTGGTAGAACTTTTTGTTATGCTCATGCAATTTATTTCTTTCGGTTTTCTACTATTTTAAATTTTAAGGCACGTAAAATAGAGCGCAGGCTGCATGTGGGCAACGTAGGAAACCCTACAATTTATGAAGAATAAATCAAACGGGACACTACATCACGAGGACGGTGCTGCTAGAACCCAACTGGTCAGACAAGAATTCGAAGAAGAGTGATGATTGATAATACATAAATAGGACATGAAAATATTGTGTTCAAGTGAAAATGGTATGAAAATTATGAAATTAAACATTGCGGCTCATGGGCAGAGTTACATTAAAAAATAGGGTCAATTGACTCCAATTAATTTGTTGAGATATGAGATTTAAAGGGTTAATATAGAATTTTTTATAAAGATTATTAGAATTGACCTAACTTAATTTGTCGGATACGAGCTCAACAAAACTTATTATATATGATATATCTCATACTTCATTCTGACCCTACTATAAAAAAAATCGCTACAGTTGTGGCTTCAACCTTGATGATTTTTGATGTATCAAAATAAAATTCTTTAGTCGTGTAACGGTAACGGATTTCCTTTGATTTAAAGTCGAGGTTGATAATATAACAAAGCTTGTGGTGTAATGGCAATAACAATGAACTCTCATTGATTTGAAGTCTAGATTGATAGTAGATATTGAGTTCGATTCAAATAAAAAAAGTGAAACAAAAGATAAAGGAATGAGGGTTTCATTAACCAACCTTGCACAATGACATGAAATCATGGTCAGTTTCTCTGTCTCCCAGTCCCAAATCTGGCAAACTTATGCCAAATTCCTTCAACATGGCAGCCCTTTTGTGTTGTCCGACGAGAATTCCAGGGTTCATGGTAAACCCAGTTGCCCTGCCTGATTTGGTGACATACAGCTCTGTTCCAATAACCTTGTCGGCTCCTAAAACTGTTTTTGCAAATGGTTCCACCATGATTCTAGGATTTGCAGTAACAACGTATCTTTTGCCGAAGGAGCTAAAAACTCTCCAGGTCTCGGGATGAACATCCTCGGCGTAAAACTTCGGCAACACAGACCTGGAAACGAGCTCGATGTTTCCGATTTTCAACCCGGCAAAGCAGATGAAAACGAAGGCTTTATTGGCTGCAGATTCAGAGATGAACATGTTGGCCAAATACACAAACGGAAGGGATGCTAAGAGAACATTTGCTCTTGTAAGGCTGCCAGCTTCTAGAGCAATGAGTATGAAATACGGGAAAGGATTTGGCGACATGAGAAGGGTTCCGTTTAAGTCTGCGGCCACCGTTTGATTTGATCTTCCCTCGGTGCTACATTTCGAAATCGGTTCGAAACAACGGTGATCCTCTATCTCCATGGTAAAGGTAGGCAGAGGGAGAGTCTAATGCAAGTGATCAAACACAGAGAAGATGGCAATTGGCAATGATATTGTTGAGTATATTTGTTGGGTTTTATATATGTAGCATGAAAAAACAACGAGACCTTGAGACAGATGGAAGGATAAAGTTTGTAATCAAAACGGTTATTGATCAAGAGAGTATTAACGTTTACAAATACAAATACAAATCTTCTATCATTTGTTTACGTATAAATTTGGGCATTTGTGAAGTGGGGTCCGAGTAGTTGGAGATAACAAGTGATAGATCAGAAACTAAAAAATAAGGGTTTAAAATATTTGTTTTTTTACAAATAAGTATGCAAAATTATTCCCCTTAGGACATATGACCTAGTCGATAACGATATTCAAGGACGTCAGTGAGGCAGATTTCGCCCTGCTTTGTACTCAATTGGACGGGATGAGTGTATTTTGCGAGTGGTGGAGGCAAAGATGAGGACAGAAATTAGATTTATTGTGGGTGGTGACTATGTACTCACCCATCATTACCCGCCCCGTCTCGTCTTATTTTTATCCGATTTTTTTCATTATCGTTTTCCAATATACATAATAAGCATATTTAAATAATAATAATTTTTATAATACTCAATTCACATTCACTTTTATTTAAAAAATGTCACTCACGAAGTTACAATTTTTGATTCTCACTATTTAAAAGGTCGTGACAATTAATTATGATATTGGTAGTATAGTTATTGTACATTGTTGTTAAAAAATATTTTGTAAATATTTTTTTGGATTTAATGTTAGTTTTTCTTTAAAAAAATTAATATTAGTTAGAAATTAAGCTTATAATTGTGTAAATTACACTTTATACAAGACATTAAAAAATAATAGGAGTTCTCAACAATCTCTAAAGCAAGTAGTTAAAAGTTATCGGTTGACACATTTCCTTCTTCTTAGATTGTAGCCGTGAGTTCTAGACCCAGTAAGAACAAATTTCCTCTTTCTCTCTTTTTAGATAGGAATTATTGAGAAAAAAAAAGAAGTTTTGTATGATTACTACATTTTCATACAATTATGGTGTGGTGTCTAGACATCTAAAAACAAATAATAAAAAAAGGGTTGAAACTCATTTCGATTAATTACGTGCATAAGTTTCTCCCTATGAAGAGTGTATTCGAATATTCAAATTGTATTTAATTGTATAGAATTTAGTGATTAAAATGGTTATCTAACCATCTTAATTACAATTAAATTTAATTATTAAATGATTTTTCAAACGCACGTTGGATACTTGTAGTTGTAGTTGCAGGTGGCGGAAGAGAAAAGAGTCAAATATCAAGTGGATGAAGGCGCTTTCATTTTCCTTTTCTTTTTCCAGCTGCAGAACGTGGGGATCATAATTAGAACCGCCTTGGATTGAGAACGAGCGGCCGCCTTTACTCCCACCCTCTTATTATTCTATTTCCCTTTTTCCCCTTTAACTATTATTTTCCTTTTCATAATTGAATATGTATTTAGGAAAAAAAAAACGAAGCCAATTTATTCAATTCATTACTTTGTTTGTTTATTCAATATGATGCTCATATTGAGTTATGTTTTATAAATTCAAATTTTAATATTTAATATTTACATTGAGAATGTAAATATCTTTTTTTAATAAAACATGTTGAAGGTAGAATTCAAAGAAATATGTACATATCTTACGATTGTTTTAAAAAAATCTAAATATATATTTGTAGAAGAATTTAAAACTAGTATATATGATTTTTTTTTTAAATGGAACTAAAAAATATACTTTAAATTTTTTTATAATAAATTATACAAAATTATGATTAAAAATATAATGATTACAAAAAAAATATGCATAAATATAAATTTTTAAAATGTCAGCAAATTGTAAATGCACATACTTTGATAAATTTAAATTAAAAAAACATTTTGGGGAAACAAATTTAAAAAAGTGTAGTATTAAAGTAAACGGTCATTTATGTCAATAAGCACTTATCAACAATCTGTCAAAATTAATTTTAAAAATATAATTAAATTGCTACGATTACAAAAAAAATATGAGTATAAATTTTAAAATATTTACAAAAATCCAAAAAATATAAAATATAAGCAAACTGTAACAGTACATATTTTGAAAATTTTAAATTAAAATAAATATTTTTTTGACAAAATAAATATATTGAAGTCAATGAACAATTTATGTCAATCGGCGCTTATCAACATTCAACAATCTGTCAAAAATAATTTTAAATAATTTTATTAATTTATATTTTTTTATTAATTCCTCACTTTATCATTTTGAAGTCAGTGCAATATCATTATTTTTCACATGACACTATTTGAGAGTTGCACGTATATTTTGGTTAACGATATTAGAAATAGGTTTAATTGAAAAAGGTTTTCAAACGTAGTAGGTGTTAAACTTTATTTGTACTCAAAATATATTTTTAATATTTATTTCGTTATATTTTAAATTTTTTATTAATTAAAAATTAAAAATTTTATGACATCTGATAAATGCATGACACATGACTTATTTTTGAAGTTATTAAATTTTAAAAGTAAATTTTTTTAAAAATATCTCAAAATTTCCATTTTTTTCATAGATCTTTAAAATTTTAACTTCTTTTTGAAGATGTCGAATCAATCATCATCACTCACCACTCTATAGTTGGACTCCTTCGACGATTTCCTCTCTTTTTTGTCACCGTAAATTAATGATCGAGGTGTCAATTGAATGCCAAATGAGATTCACAAACGATGAGTGTGACGAGTGGACAAACGACGACTGAAATTGTGGCTCTTGTGGCAAAAGGAAGAGAATTCGTGTTGCGCGGTGACATAGTGTTTGACGGTGGTTAATGATTTGAGGATTTTAAAAAGGATGAAAGTTTTTGGACTTTTTAAAATTAGATTTTTAGTTTTAAAAAAGCTTAACTATAAAATAAGTGCCCAAACTATGGTTCTTTTTGTAATAGGTGCTTAAAGTATTTTTTTTGTTGAAATATGTGCTAAAAGTTTTATTTTTGGCTGAAAATAGGTGCTTAAAGTATTTTTTGGTTAAAATAGGTGTCAAAATAGTTGCCTCAGTTGACATTAAAACAAGCCAAAAATGAAAAATACTTTAGGCACCTATTTTAGCCAAAAATAAAATTTAGATACATATTTCAGCCAAAAAATACGTTTAGCACCTAATTGCCAAAAATGCATAGTTTTGACACTTATTTTGTAGTTAAGCCTTTTAAAAAGTTAAAAACATAAAATTTAACCACATGTCAAATAATGTTTGGATAATAAATTTTTTAACCGATCAACTTTAAAATATTAACAGAATTAAAAATTAGACACCTAAAATATAACAAAATAAAATGTTAAAAACTTATTTTTTTAAAAAAAATTAAACCTAAAAAAATATAATTTAAACACTTCTTCACTTAAGACCGGAAAACACATCAAAACATTTCATTGAATAAATGTTAAAAAAATGAGATTTAAAAAGCAATTCAAAACATGTTAGAAATGGATTTTTGTTGGTCTTCCTTATTCTCATGTAATCATATGATTTTATTTCAAATTCCTAAAAGACTTAATAGTAAAATAGGTGTACAAATTATACTTGTGGCTTACTTTTGGTATCTAAACTATTTTCGCTCTAAATATGTGTTCAAAATTTTATTTCGATCATTTTAGGTGCCTAACTGTTAAAAAATCGTTAGCCAATTAAAATATGACACGTGGAATATTTTAATTTTTAATTTCTTTTAATTATTTTTAAATAAATTAAAATTTTAAATTTTAAAAAATTAATAGTTTTAAAATTTTATAAAATATTCTCAAATCCCTAACAAATAATCCCCAAATTATCGTCGTTGTCTCCTTTGACTGTCTCGACGGAGACCACCACTACGACTATTTTCTCTAACTACCCATCGTCGATAATCGACGGTATGTGTGCCGACCAACTTTCATTTCGAGAGTTTGGCTTCCTTCGACGTTAGGAAGCCGATCGACACACCTACCGTCAATTATCGGAGATGGATGATTGGGGGAATGGTCATGGTGGTCCGACGATGGGTATGATAGGTGGCGGCGTGATCATCGACGGTAGAATCGGTTGGGAAAGTTAGGGATTTTAAATTTGGGGTTATTTTGTGAGTTTTAGAAAAATTAGAGTTTTTTAAAATTAAGTTAAAAATAAATTAAATTAAAAATGAAAAAAAAAATTAAAAAGTAACGATAGTTAGCGCTAGACACTTAAAATAATCAAATAAAATTTTAGACACTTATTTAATGTAAAAATAAAAATTCAAATACCAAAAGTGAATTACATATATAATTTTAACACCTATTTAATTATTTAGCCTCCCTAAAAACTCATTTTTCATAAGAAAATATTAATTTGAGATTAAAAATAAAAATACGAATTTAAGAAAAGTTAAGAAGTATATTGTCAGATTCTTAATTACTGCTTTATTTGACAAGACAGGTGAATAAACATTTGAACTTAAGAATCACGTGGGTTTGAGCATCAACGACAACCGCGCTTTATTGTTTCAATATTTCCTTTCGGACGAAAAATTTAATAACCACCCTTTTTAATTATATTTTAAAAAAATATCTTTAATTCTGCACACATAAGTACGATTCGCGTTATACAAAACGTGGATTCTAAATTCGTGTTCAACAAAATGCGAATTTTGGATAGTGTGACATGTCTTATCCGCTCCAATTATTTTTAAAGTGAATTCGCGTTTTACAAGACGCGAATTCAACAATAAAACGTCGGGTATTTATCGCAGTAAAAACGAAACGGTTGAAATATTAATGACTGCGTCGAAAATACAAAGAATTTGCGTTGTATGTAACGCGAAATTCTGAATGTTCTGTGAATTCGCGTTCTGTAGAACGCGAATTACGTTGAATCCACAGTTGAACCGACACGGGTTCTAGTATAAATAACCCCTACCCTACAACTAAAACCACACCAAAACAAATATTCTCTATGAATTCCTTCTGTAATATTTCAGATTCGCGATAATTGAGGGCTCCCTGATAAGGTTACGTCTTCAATTTTTTGGCGAAAAAATATAAGCTTTATTTATTTTTTAAATTAAGATTTCCAGTTGCGGGTTTTTTGTAATTTAAAAAAATACGACAGTTTGAAATTGAAATTGAAATTAAGGTGTGGATGTTTAATTTTTTAGGATGAGATGGAGCGTCGTCTCGAAGTCTTTATCACTCGGATGACGAATGGACCCGACACGCGCCTAGAATAATATATTACGCGGGCTGGATTTTTGCATGTATCCAAAATTATTGGAGGTGCAAAATTAGATGTTGATTTGATCAACGCCCTTGTAAAAAAGTGGAGGCTGGAGGCACACACATTCCACCTTCCGTGCGGTCAGGCGACGATAACCTTAGAGGACGTGTCACATATTCTCGGTCTGCCAGTAAACGGTGAGGCTATTATCGGTCACAGTAGTGGTAACTGGCGTGGGTGTGTTTTGATTTGCTAGGGGATGCGCCAAATCAGATGGATGGTGGGGCAGTGTTTCTTCGGTGGCTGCGGGAAAATTATAGCCATTTACCGGAGGGTGCGAACGTGGAAGTGAGGAAGGTAAAGAATTTTTTCTGAATATTAATGAAAAAAATAAATTTCAAAATTTTAATATATTTTTTTTCTATTATAGGCATATGCTCGCGCGCATATTTTACAAATAATTGGCGGGATATTGGTGCTGGACAAATCTCTTAACAAAGTACACATGTTGTGGTTGAGACATTTACGGGATTTTGATGAAGCCGGCAAACTGAGCTGGGGATCTGCAGTACTGGCATTTCTCTTTAGAGAGTTGTGCAAGACCACAAATCCTGAGAAGCACGACATTGGAGGTTGTCTTCTTTTGATCAGTATTGGGCGTGGTTCAGAATGCCATTTTTACGCCCCGCATCAAGTTTGCGACAAGTAATCAACTTACTAAATACGAGTGATGACCAGCCAACATTATCGTCTATATCAAGGCCAAGGCATTATTGTGTCACCAGGTTTGACTTAGACCCGAACCTGCCACAAACCCAGGAGTCACCGTACAATTCTTACAGTAGAGGTGTCGGGCCATCGTCATCTACGATGCCGTACTCCCGTGAAGAATTCAATCCGTTCGAAGATTTTTCATCTGGAAGACACTCGACTTATATCCCTACTGTGGGCCCATCATTATACATTAGGTTGTTCTACCTTAAAGAGTTTAACCCGTTGGATATTGGATATATGCCGCATCAACGCTCTCGTGATCAGGCTAGCAGTACAGTACATAGCAAGGTACAAGCTATTGATGAAACAGAACTATCCAGCTTTGACAAGGATAATTCTAATAAAGAACCACTTACGGAGGTCGGGCCAGATGGTGACGAGATGAGTTTATTTCCAAAAGAACCAGCAGACCTTGACGAGCCCATCAGTACAGAAGATGAGGTAGAAAAAGATACAAACGACGATAACGAAGCTGAACCTATGGAAATAGTTGCCCGGCGCAATTATAGTGCAACATGTAGTAGCTCATCCTATTACGAACTGCCATCCCACTTAACAACAGTGGATATAGAAGGATTTAACGTTATCGAATTTCTAGAATACCCACAGTATGAGAATTACACTAAATGAAAGAAGAGGGAATTACGTCGTGGAATGGTTTTCAAGATAAAAAACTGGCGATAGCTGCTATTAAGCATTACAGCATACACAGATCAATTACTTTCACAGTGAGGAAAACTGAAGTCGACAAATTATTGCAGAATACCCTCACAAGTACGAGGGATGTCATTGGAGGGTCCGTGTATCACGATTAAAGAGGCTGAACAACCTATGTAAGATAAACAAATACAACAGACATCATGCATGATCCGTCGGAAGCTTGAGTCAAGATCATCCAAACTTAGATGTGCACGTGTTTTGTGATCATCTTCTTCCACTCATGAAAGCGTGTATCTGTGTCTTTATGTATAGTTTCAATTAAATCTCAATTCACATATATAGTTAAATTCGATAAGGCATTGTATGCAAGATATCACGCCATCCAACAACTATATGGCCAGTGGGAGGAATCATACAAAAAGTTGCGAACATAGCTAAAGCTGATGCAAAAATACAACACAGGAATAATCGTGAAACTTGAGACAGTGTCATCTTACTACAATGATCGGGTTGTTCCTGGGGAGTGCCATTTTTCACATTTTTGGATATTTTCGCAATGCGTTAAAGCTTTTCGCCACTGCAAGCTGATGCTGCAGATCGATGGAACTTTCTTGTATGGCAGGTACACACAGATTTTACTATTGGCAGTTGCACAATATGGAAATAGAAAATGTATTTCGGTCGCATTCGTTATTGTTGAAAAAGAATATATCCTATCGTGGACGTTTTTTCTCACCAATCTGCGTAGACATGCCATGCGTCGTGTTTTACGAGAAAAAGTAGACGAGATATTTATTATTTTAGATAGAGGCGAATGTATTTGAGGATCTATCGCGCAATTAGGCCCGTCTTGGGGACCTCCATTAATTCATCATAGGTACTATTTGCGATATGTTGCTGCCAATTACTACCAGTGATACAAGAATGATGATGAGCGTATAATGGTTCTTCGTATGGGTAAGCCTTTCACTATCAAAATTATATTCATTGTCATACCATTTAGTATTATTTCTTATTAATTATGCAATCTTTTATTTAATAGGAAACGCACACCGAGCTGATGAGTTTGAAAAGATGTTAGAGGAGTTGCGATTAAGGAATTTAGCTGGATAAATTACATTGTTGATATCCTTAGGGAGAAATGGCTACGATGTTATGATGTTGGGCATCAATATGGTCACATGACAATGAACTTGGCTGAGGCGATCAATTCGTCTCTAAAGGGAACACGTCATTTACCTATCACATATGTTGTCAAGGCAACATATTATCGACTGGCTACCCTTTTTGCAACCCTGGGAAAGCAATGAACTGGCTAGAAAGTGGCCACAAGTTCCATCCAGATCTCCAGCAAAAATTTCAGATATCCATGTCGCACGCAAACGCGATGGGTGCTATATGCTTCTCCCGTCACGAACACAGCTTTTAGGTTACTAAATATTCGTACCCGCTCGAAGGCAACATGCAGAACAATTACGTTGTTAACCTACGATGAAGAACATGTGATTATAGACGTTTTCAGACTTTCAAGTACCTGTGTGCGCACGCATTTACTGTATGTGCATCTGTTTATTTTGACGCAATGACACTCGTTGATCTGGTATACCGACTTGAAACCGTTTTTAAGGTATACCACAACGAGTTTTCTCCTATTGGAAGTGAACATAATCATGCATTAGTTGACGATGAACCTAAGATACAGCCAGATCCTTCCTTGCGACGCAAGAAAAAAGGTCGATCGTGCTCAACTAGGATTCATTGTGTCGAGGATATGGTTTCAAAAGAACGGACAGGGCAACCTAGGCTGTGTGCGAAATGTATGAACCCTAGACACGACAAGAGGAAATGTCATCTTAGAACAAGGTCTCGAATCAACTAGTTGTTCTTGTAACTGTAATGTTTACATTGTAAAAGGAAAGGGTTTCATAGCATTTTATGGTCTTCTAACTGTAAACAATGGCGAGAGGATCCGATAAAATATACAAAAATCGAATTACACATGCTTGTCGACCATTTGTTTCCATGTTCTTCATGATAAAAAATGACAACATACCATTTTCAACACGATATTTAAACCCACTCAGATAAAACAGACTCCCTAATTTTTGGACTTTTGTAAAATTATGTTCTCGTAATACGACGTAAAAGTTCTATAACTAGAGAAAATATCACACGTCCTTGCCCAAAATCAAATTAAACATGCCTACCGACACTTGTTTTGATGTTACTCAATACACAAAACAAGGCTATATAGCGTTTTAACGTAATTTTTATCGTTCGGATACATGATACTGCATTAATTTTACACCGTTTTACAGAGATAAATTCATAGTACGACGTCGATGTTCAATAACAAGAAAAATTATCACCCAATAAAGTGTAAATTCAACTAAAACATGCATACCGATACTTGTTTTGATGTTACTCAATGCACAAAAACAAGGCTATATAGCGTTTTAACGCAATATTTAGCAACGTTTCGACACCTTATACTGGATTCCTTTTGCACCGTTTTACAGAGGTAAATCCATAGTACGACGTCGATGTTCAATAACAAGAAAATTTTTCATCCAACAAAGTGTAAATACACCTAAAACATGCCTACCGACACTTGTTTTGATGTTGCTTAATGCAAAAAACAAGGCTATATAGCGTCGCAATTTTTAGCAAAGTTCGGATACCTAATACTGCATTATTTTTACACCATTTTACAGAGATGAATCCATAGTACGACGTCGGTGTTCAATAACAAGAAAAATTATCACCCAACACAGTGCAAATTCACCTAAAACATGCCTACCGTCAATTGTTTTGATGTTACTCAATGCACAAAAACAAGGCTATATAGCGTTTTCAACGCAATTTTTAGCAACGTTCCGATACCTTAAACTGGATTATTTTTACACCGTTTCACATAGATGAATCCATAGTACGACGTCGATGTTCAATAACAAGAAAAATTATCACCCATCACAATGCAAATTCACCTACAACATGCCTATCAATCCATGCATATTCAACAATTACACGAATTCACGTTCAGTTCATTGAAATACTCTCGCGATAAATTCATGCCATTTCGTTTCAATTTATTGAATAACTCGCGTTTTGCTAAACACGAGTTACGTTATCCAATTAAAATAAACGACCATAAGAAAAACGACGCCACATCATCCGAAATTTGCATTTCGTTGAACGCGTATTTGTAATTCGCGTTGTGCAAAACGTGAATCGTGCTTATGTGTGCATAATAGGGGTATTACACGTTGTGCAAAACGTGAACCGTGCTTATGTGTGCATAATGAGGGTATTTTCCAATTGTAATTTAAAGGGTGGTTATTAAATTTTTTTTCCAAAAAAGATTGAAACAATAAAGCCCGACAACCACTTTATTTGATGGCGTTGGCTAACTAACAGATTTGATCCGACACCCAGACATTGTATATGTGTCTTTGCAATATTTGATTTGATTACGAACAAGTTCATGAATTGTACAAGTGAAAAGAAATATGTACGTACGTGTTGCTTGGGATAACTATGCCAACATCAGCCGATAGTTTTTTATACATATTTTGTTGGGGTTAAAGACATTTCTAGGTAGACCTTGCAAACCTGATTCGAGATTTGAGATTTGATATTGACTCGAATATAATAATCTAAACTTGATTCAAAACTTAAACTAAATCGAACCGAATCGAAACAAACCCGAATGTTTTGTTAAACTAAAATGGATATGAATCGATTTTTAATCAAACCAAATGGATCCAAACCGATTTTACACGAACCGAAAGCTGAATCGAATGTCGACCTGATTTTAACCCGATAATTAAGGTAAAGTAAATGAACAATTGATTTTTAATGTTATCTATTTTTAACAATATGATAAATAGTATAATGGTGTATGTTTTTTTGTATTATATTATAGGAGATACGGTTGCTTTTCTCAAAATTATGGTATAATAACATTTTATGTCATTTTAAGTTTAAATATTAATCAAATAAGGCTTTTGCCCTACTAATTTTTAAATTTAGAAGTTCAATAGACTCTTTTCCCTCCAAATATTTGATCTTAACTTCATCCTAAACTACACCATACCCTAAACCACTAACACTAAGCTCTAAAAATCCTTAACCAAAAACCTTAAGCAATAGAAATTAATCTCATAAACCAATAACCTAAACTACGACATAAGCCCTAAACCATTAGCACTAAGGCTAAACCCAAAACCATAAACCGAAATTAGGGACCATTTTCACAATTTACCATAAAATATAGCCTAAAGCTGAAATTAGGGACCAATTTGACAATTTCAAAGTGGAGAAATTTAAGAGCTCAGTGACCAATTTCACATTTTTACCATAAATATAGCATAAAACCGAAATTAGAGACTAATTTGACAAATTGGAAGTAATGAAATTTGAGAGTCCAGTTACCAAATTCACAATTTTACCATAGAAATAAATAGGGGTCAATTTCGGATGAAAATTAAATCTTAGGAACTTAAATGAACAAAAATATTAATATATTAAAATTATTAGACTAAATTACAAAAATTAGAAATAAATAGGTGTCAATTTCAACTAAACCATAAACCATTGATACTAAACCATAAACCTTAAGGAATCGAAACTAATCTCATAAGCCAATAACCCTAAACTAAACCATAAACCTTAATGAATAAGAATTAATCTCCTAAATCAATATCACTAAACTAAACCATAAACTGTTAATATTAAATTATAAATCATAAACCTTAAAGAATCATAATTACTCTCATAAATCAATAACATTAAACTAAACCATAAACTATTAACACTAAACCATAAAACGTAAACCTTAGATAATAGAAATACCCAAGTCAAACCGAATTAACACAATCTTATGCATCTTCCACTGACACACAATCTTCTATATCAACGAAGTCTTTATGAATCATAACCCAACTCAAACCGAATTGACCCGAAAATTCAAAATTTGACCCAACTCGAAATCGATCTGAACGGCCTGATTTTGACTTGAACTGAAAGCGACCGATCCGATATTAACCCGACACGAAAAAATCAATCTGATTTTGATCCGATCCGATACTCGAACCAAACACGACTTATCATAGAGCGAACTAAACCCGAACCAGACCTAAACCTACCCGAACCGAATCTAAACTGATTCCAGCCAGGTCCGAAGTGACCCAAACCAAAATGACCTGAACCAAAACCGACCCGATTGCGACCTCTATTTCTAGGATCTAATGTTGGAACTCGAAATTCTATATTTTTCGGATTAGCACCAATATAGTGAACTCGCCGCACAAGTACGACGAGTTCTAAAAAATATTATTTTTTATTCAAACTCGTCATAGGAGCGCGACGAGTTCTAAAATTTTATTTTTATTTTAAAATATCCGATTTAAATCTTAATCAGGTGATTGGGATAATCCTAATCCAAACTCGTCGTAAGGACATGGAGAGTTTCATTATATAATATTTTCGTAGACAAGAAACAGAAATTATCAGACCGTGAAACTCGTCGTGCCCTTACGACGAGTTTGGATTAGGATTATCTCAATCACATGATTAAGATTTAAACATGGTAATTGAAAAAAAATGGAACTCGTCATGCTCTTACAACGAGTTTAAATAAAAAATAATATTTTTTGAAACTTGTTATGCTTGTACGCTGAGTTCACTGTAATAGTACTAATCCATAAAATATATAATTTTGAGTCTTAATTTAGTAAGAATAAGACCTAATGGCCCTAAAAACATCTTTAAGCCTTTTTGTTGCTCCAAATTCCAGCTCTCTTACTCAACACGAACTTGTCACTATCAAATATAGTGGAACCTATTTGTTGTCTATTTGAACCAACTTTTTTTTAGTTTAACTTCAAAATAAGTGTTTAAAATGTATTTTTTTGTAATAGATATTTAAAATATTTTTTCGTTAAAATATATGTTTAAAGTTATATTTTTGGATAAAATAAACGCTTAAAGTACATTTTAACTGAAATAGATACTAAAATAAGTGTCTCAGTTAATTTTAAAAATAAGCCAAAAATATTTTAAGTATTTATTTTAGTCAAAAATAAAATTTTAAATAATACTTAAAAAATATTTTAGATATTTATTACAATATATATATTAAACACTTATTTTAAAGTTAAGTCTAAAAAAAAATTTGGTTCAAATAGACAATAAAAAGGTTCCACTATATTTGATAGTGACAAGCTCATGTTGAGTGAGAGAGGTGGAATTTGCAACAACAAAAAATGTATAAAAAACTATTGGCTGATGTCGGCATAGTTATCCAAACCAACATGTACATATTTTTTTGCACTTCACAAAGGTCGCACTTAGGGAAAATTTTAAGGTGAAACTAAAATGAGATGGTTATAATTTTTTTTATAATAATTTGTATAAGACGGGTAATAAATTAAGTGACAACATAAGTTCTTACTAATTATTGTAAGAATTTGTATAATTATATAAATTTTTATCCAGGAACGAAGCTATTAAGCTCTTGGTAGGGGCTGTTGCCCCCCGACTAGGGAATTTTTTTTTACCCTTTAGTCTTTTATATTTTTTTAAAAAAAATGATATAGTTGTGAGTTTGCGCCCTCACCTTTTAAAATTTATGTTTTGCCCGTCACTCCTAGATCCTGGCTCCTTCCATGTTCTTATCAACTTGGTAATAATTTGCATAAATTTTGCCTTATATAAAAAATAAAAAAAGATATATTTACTTTAATTCAACAAACGATTTTTTTTTACTTTAATTAAACTCTAATTTTTGAGAAAAGAAACGGTCATAATAAACTAAGCACATACACGTTTATTTCATTTATGATATTTGTAGGTCGATTTAATGTGACATAATATGTTTCTGACGTCACTTTTATATTGATTTACGCTGGATTTTCATATTTTCTACTTGAATCCTCTTACAAGCAGGCAGAACATGGCTGAATTCACGAATCAAGGGACTTGCTGTTGCCGAGGCTTATGCAAAAATGAGCTAAAACCCAACATGTCCCAAGTTGGGCCTGGAAAAAATAAGCGACTACATTGACAGGGGCCGAATCGGGTTTTGGAGGTATGAGTTCCTGCCAAGTTTTTTTTAATAATAATAGAATTTTTTTTAAAAAAAAATAAATTAATTATGTAATTCTTTTATTTTTTTAAAAAAAATCTTGTTATGACTCCATCAAAACTTTTAATTCTATTATTATTCCTTTTATAAATTTTTAGTTCCGCCCTTGTACTTGAAAGAAAGTCTAGCAGGACAGAAGCTCTTTTTATTCAAATCAAATGGCTTGTAAATATATAATTTTGAACATAATGGCTTGTAAATATTCCTTTAGCCTTTAAAACAAATATTAATATTGATACTCTTCGTCTTAGGGCCCAGGGGATAAGTTGTATTTTGAGTTTTGACTGTAGTAGTCTCTCCTAATTTTGCTTTTGGATAAATACAAATACCACTAACCCTCCACCCCAAAAAGGAAAAAAACTTTAATACAAGACGTGTAAACTTTAGTTTACACGTGCCTTTTAGTTTTAGGGGTTAGAATTTTAGTTTAGAGTTTAAGGCTTAGGGGTTTAGATTGTAGGGTTTAGAATTTAAGGTTAGTGTTTATAATTTAGGGTTTAGAGTGCGGGGTTTAGTTTTTTAGGGTTAGAGTTAGAAATTTAAAATTTTTGTAGTGTAAATACACATGCTTGTGTAAAATTTTACACAGCCTGTGTATCAAAGTTTTACCAAAAAAACCCCAAAATCTTAGACCAATTCCAAGTTTTAAATTCTTTAAAGAAGTGCGAATAAAGTTGAATTAATTTTTTTGAGAAATTAAAATATAATTATAATATTATAAGAATTTTTAAAGAAACGGTCATAAAATTATACTTTAGGTAAAATAAAATTTTATTATTATACTAATAGTTATTATTTTAAATTTCAAAGAAATTTAAAATATTTTTGTATTAAATTTTTTTTATTTAAATTATAAAAGTTAAAATCTAAACCCTAATCCCTAATCTCTAATTTTTAAATCTTAAATCCCAACATCTTGAACCATAAACTAAAACATTAAATCTTAAAATAAAAAGATATATTACATTATTTGTATACCAAACATTTTATCTTATATTAATTTAAATATGTTTTAGCAATTATTTAAAATATTACAATCCCAGGAGCCGTACCTACATATATAATATTTATACATTATGAATACTTGAGAGACAAAAGCGACCGTCAACCTCTAAATTATTATTAGGGATGGTTTTTTTATATAAAATTAAGGTTAATGACATGAAAAATTAATGATATTATTGGTTTTTATTAGTAGAGAGATAAAATTTTCTTGTTTTTTTCGATTTTTTTATGTTTTAATATTATAAAATTAAATTTTAAATTAATTTTAAACCATGAATATATTTTATTTTAAAATTTTTAAACTCTAATTTTAAATATTAATTTTAAATATTTATTTTAAATTTTAAATTTATTTTTTTAATATGAAAGCATAAATAATACACGATTCATCAGTGGATATCGTGGATTAGGTGATAGGTAGTACATATTATTATATTTGTATTAATTAAAAAGAGTTTTGACCCAACCACATAACGTGGCTCACTTGGATTGGATGTTACTTGATTTACCTTACAAGCTATCCTTGCGTGCCATTTCTGTCTTGTTCAAATCTCAAAGGAGTAATAGTAACGGCTTAACTGACGTCTCCATTCCCATCTCTATCTTCATTAGCAGACCTGCCAAGTCTATCTCTTTTCCTGCTCTTCTTCTTCTTCTTCTTTGTTTCTATCCCAAATATCTAATTCTCCCATCAGAAAAGTAAACAAACCATGACACTTCACTCCAACTTTCAAGGTTCGTTTGTTCCACCAGTTGATCATCAAAGTTTTAGCCTTCTTTCTTTCTTGCTGGTTGATCTTAATCTTTGTCTTTTGACTTCTCACAGATGAAACCGACAAAGGTGACAAGCCTTCTTATTTCCACTCACCACCGTTGGATGTCTCGGTTGCATTCCCTCAAGCAACTCCGGCTTCTGTTTTCCCTACCTCCGGTATTCATTTCCCATTCATTATTATCTGTTTTTAACCCTTGGTTCTGGCCTGCTTCATCATTTGATGGGTTTTCACCGGTATTGCCTATTGGTTTGTTAATTGTTATCAAATGGGAAGCCTTAGATTTCTAATTACATGCTTGTTTTGCTCTTGGTACACAAAAAATACAGTTTCTGATTATTATCAATTCGATGATCTATTAAGTCCTGAGGATCAGAGTCTCAGAATGAAAGTAAGAGCATTCATGGAAAAAGAAGTAGCTCCTATAATGGCTGAGGTATCTTTCTGATTGTTATCTTCTTTTACTTGCACGTTTACTGAGAAAGCAACTGATTTGAATATTTTCCCCCAGTACTGGGAGAAAGCAGAGTTTCCATTCGAAATTGTTCCAAAACTTGCTCATCTTGGTATTGCTGGCTATACTACCAAGGTTATTCCTATACTATTTTTTTTGGTTTTTTTTAACTTATCTCCTTTCTTGAAGTGTAAATCAAGTGAGTAAAATGTTTGGTTATTTCTAACTCGCAGGGTCCTGGATGCCCCGGTCTCTCTGTCACTACTAGTGCTATTGCAAATGCAGAGGTTGCTCGAGTTGATGCAAGTTGCTCCACCTTTTTACTGGTGCATTCTGTTGGCATGCTTACTATTGGTGAGATCTATAGAAACAACTTTCCTTTTTCCCTACCTGTATAGATATATATGATTTATTTTTCTTTAAAAGAGATAACTAAGAAATTATTGACATTGCATTGCCTGGACAATCAAGAACAGCATTATGCGGGTCAGAGGAACAGCGGCACAAGTATTTGCTTCCTTTGGCACAGTTAAAGACAATAGCTTGTTGGGTTTGTATCTCCTTTCGGAGTGATTTACCATCATTCGTCAGCTTTAACTCTAAATCTTTACCATCTTCCCTTTAGGCTTTGACTGAGCCCGACTATGGAAGTGATGCTAGTCATGTGAATACAACTGCAAGAAAGGTCTGCCCTCAACCTCGTCTACTGGTTTTCGCCGTCTGTTTTAGTATATCTGATTACAATTTTCAATCACTGCTGAACATTCTAAATTCCGTGATGTATCGTGTTTGCTATCATATCGGAACTTCAGGTGGATGGGGGCTGGATACTTGATGGACAAAAACGCTGGATCGGAAACAGTACTTTTGCGGATGTGTTGGTGGTTTTTGCTAGGAATACCACTACCAATCAGATAAACGGGTAAGTGGAAATTTAGCATTTGGTCTTTGCACATCGGATGAATGCTTGCTAGTCACTGCATGCTCTTTTTCCTTGAAATGGAATGTTTCTACCGTCTGTTTCAGATATATTGTTAAGAAGGATTCCCCTGGACTGACAGCTACAAAAATAGCAAACAAGATCGGATTGCGAATGGTTCAAAATGGTGATATTCTATTAAAGAATGTCTTTGTTCCTGATGAGGACAGATTACCTGGTCTGAACTCGTTTCTAGATACTAGCAAGGTTCGTTCAATAACATCTCATCTCTTCTTTCTGGATGCTAATCAGCATATTATATGCATTATTCATGCCAATTATATGATCTGCCACTGTTTTCAAGCAGGTACTGGATGTTTCACGAGTAATGGTTGCATGGCAACCTATTGGCATATCAATGGGCGTCTACGACATGTGTCTGAGGTATCTTCAATGGATGCAGTTATTCCCGATTTAAGCATTGACATGTCGAGCTTACGAGATGACCTTGTTCTTCATTTGCTATGATGTAGGTATCTAAAGGAGAGGAAACAGTTTGGAGCACCATTGGCAGCATTTCAAATTAATCAGCAGAAACTTGCTGTAATGCTAGGTAATATTCAAGCCATGACCCTTGTTGGTTGGCGCCTTTGCAAATTGTATGACAAGGGTACAATGACTCCCGGTCATGCCAGCTTGGGAAAGGTATAAACATTTAAGATGTATAAACCTGTGGTTTCGCACAAGGTTTCTATCTGAATTGCTTATCCATGACAACTTTTATGGTGTTCAGTCATGGATCACATTGAGGGCGAGAGAGACGGTCGCTCTTGGTCGGGAGTTACTTGGTGGCAATGGAATTCTTGCTGATTTTCTTGTTGCGAAGGTTTGCACTCTCTGCTCTCAAAACAATCTCACATACTTGTCCTTGTTATTCGAGTTATAAAGATTCATTCAAGAAACATATTTGAGTTTTGGTTTTCTCGGTGTCACCATTGCATGCAGGCATTCTGTGATTTGGAACCCATTTATACATATGAAGGCACATATGACATCAACTCCTTGGTAACTGGTAGGGAAATCACTGGCATTGCCAGTTTTAAGGCATCCACGACGAGCAAGCGGAGCCGCCTGTGAACTTGGACTCTTTCTCCATTGTAGGAGGTGATTTCTCCATGGGAGAAGAAGGCTAAAACGAAGTAGATAAACTTATTGGGTAGACTGTTTATGCCTGGTGTACACTTGTGATAAAAGCTATTAATTCAGCTCAAAAGTCGAATAAATTTGGGATTCGGATAAGTTTATCTAGGTTGTTAAGATGTAATAAGCATCCTTATACATTAATGAAGCACTTATGTTGTATTAACTGTAATAATGGATACTTGAAGCAATAATTGATAAGTTTATTCAAAGAGTAGATGACTTCTAGATTCAGCATCATCATCACACATGATACATAAACTGTCCACTTCAATATCCATTCGTAACAGCCTATCCTTTGTAGCTAGTCTGTCAAGGATGGCCAACCAAGAAATAATCGCATGTCGAAGCACATGAAGAGGGAACCAAATCAATTGGTTCCAAGGCACTTTGTCAAACCGGATCCTAATAATATGCAAAACAACAACAAAGAAAGAAGAAGCCTCAGCCTTCATCGAGAAGATCTTCCTTAGGCTACCCTTGCATTCAAGAAGCCAAGAATCAGAATCTTTAAGGACATAAGCGTTAATCCAAGCAACCCACAAAGACCCTGTATTGGTGAGGATGTTTCTAATTAACTGAAGTATGCAGGCTTTGTTCCAAGTATGCAAACCTTAAGGATGGACAATCAGAGCCAACCATTCAAATTTTGGAAGATATGTTAAGAGCATGTGTGATTGAATTCAAAGGATCATGGGAGAAATATTTGCCATTAGCTGAATTTGCTTATAATAATATCTATCAAGCAAGTATCAAGATGGCACTTTATGAAGCCTTATATGGAAGAAAGTGCAGGACTCCTTTGAATTGGTACGAGTTAAAAGATCGAGACATAGTTGGTCCTGATCTTATTAGAGAAGCAGAAGACAAGGTAAAGATTATACAAGATAATCTCAAGAGAGCCGCCGATCAACAAAAATCATATGCAGATTCAAAGAGAAAAGAAATTGAATTTCAAGTGGATGATAAAGTATTTCTTAAAGTTTCACCTTGGAAGAAAATACTGCGTTTCGGGCGAAAAGGAAAGTTGAGTCCAAAATTTATTGGACCATATGAGATTGTAAAAAGAGTTGGTCATGTGGCTTACCATCTTGCTTTACCTCCGGAAATGGACAAGATTCATAATGTATTCCATGTATCGATGCTCAGAAAGTATCGATCAGATCCTTCTCACATCATTACTCCAGAGGAAGTAGAGATTCAACAAGATTTGACATATGAAGAGGAACCGATCAGAATCTTAGCACGTGGTGTCAAGGAACTAAGGAACAAGACAATTCCACTTGTTAAAGTTCTTTGACGAAATCACAAAGTGGAGGAAGCAACGTGGGAAAGAGAAGAAGATATGGAAAAACAATTCCCTCGTCTTTTCAAATCAGGTACGTTCTGAAAATTCGAGGACGAATTTTCTTAAGGGGGGAGAATTGTAATACCCCAATAATTGGTTAGTGACTAATTTGCAAAGAATTAAAATGGTTTTAGTTTAGTGACTAAAATGTAAAATGTTAAAGTTTGGTGACCAAAGTGAAAAGTTCAAGGACCAACAAGGTAATTTTCCCAATAATTATTTTTTTATATAAATAAATAGATCACATAAGGGTGTGACTCGAATATAAAATTGTTGGTTAGATTTGATGTTTTTATTATTGGGAAATTACAGTTAAATTTTAAATGGAATTCGGGTAATCGTATGAGCTCGGAATGTGATGAAATTTTGAAGGGAGTTGTAAGAGGACTTGAAGAACAGGGCATTTCGTTTTGGAATCGTTTTTGATCGATTTGGATTCGATTGGATGCAGTATTTTATTATAGTGCAATAATGGTATCTTTGTAAATACATGGATTCATTAATGGCATTTTAGTCATTTTGCCCATGCTTTTTAATTACAATTGATTATGGAAAAGTAAGAATATTAGGTGTCAACACCTAATTGGTCATAACTAAGGGGCAAAATGGTCATTTTACTATTGATGGAGATTTTTTTTATATTAGGATTAAAGATTAAAATGCCATTTGTCTTGTAATTTAATGGTAGAAAAACCTAGAAATTTGATTCTCTTCTTTCTTAAGGCCGAATCACCATAGCAAGGGTTAGAAAAAAATTTTGATTCAACTTTTGGCTTGATTTGATTAGTTTTTGGGTTGAAACATGAAATAGAGAATTAATCTCCATTGAATTCTCTGTCATTTGATATAATTTTTGAGTGGTTTCTATGCTTATATGTTGAGATTGGAGATTAGGGTTTATGAAGAACAAGTTGAGATTTCATGTTTTAAGAATTCATTGGATTGAATATGAGGTTGTGATGTTGTTTAATGCTTGTTAGAGTGAAAATTTCCATAGATTGTGTTATAGGTTATTTTTGGGAAAATTGAAAAATTAGGGAAAATTTATAGAAATTTTTCCTAAGGCTAAAAATGGTGTAAGGATGATTTTGTAAGCTTTTGAATGTTAATTGGACCAATATGGAAGTTTGTAAAGTTAACCTATAATTCAACCACCTTTGGATTCATTTTCGAGCCACACGAAATCACACAAACTGATGCTGTGGCTGCTCATTGTTTCTGTTTTCTCAACTATTGGGTTTGAAAATGGTGCCACTTCAAGATGGCCAAATTTGTGTATTGTTTTCCAGCACACAGTTGCCTTTTCCAAATTGCTAAGCATTTAACCAGCTAATGAATTCTGCATGTGAATGAGTGAGTGGATTTAATTATTGATTACAAATAATTGCTAGGGACACCCTCTCAACATTAAATCAAGGAATTTCTAGTTGGACCAGAATTAAATAAATAGTGGGACAACAGCTCTGTACAATATCTAAAAATTCAACCATAAATTATTATATTGTCACTTTGAATATATGAACATATAAAAAAAACTTACAAACGATGATTTTGAGTTATTTGAAAATTATAAAACAAACATGAAAAATATTTAAAATAATGATATTCAAGAAAGATGATACTTCAAAAAACGAGTTGAGTTCAATTTGTACAGAGACATCCAAGCTTATTACAGAAACGTAAACAGAGGAAATGTGGTGGGAAAATGGGGTCAAGGTTGAGATTTTTTCTCTTCAAAATAATAGAAACGAGGATATCATGCCAAAGTTCTCCAATGGATTGTTGAGTTACATTATATATATAAACTTCAAAGTTTTACGCAATTTTTGGACCATTGGATAAAGATTAATGGATGGTTGAGATTAACAATAGAAAATTTGAAGATTATTACTTGAAAAAAATAATCTTAGCCAGAGACGAAACTATGTAGGGTGGGGTGGGGCAATCGCCCCCCACCCCCGAAGAATTTTTTTTTCACCTTTGTCCCACTATTTAAATTTCTTTAAAAATTAGTTTATTTGTAAATTTGCCCCTACTTTCAAATATTTATAGTTTGCCCCCCTTCCAACTCCAAATACTGGCTCTGTCCTTGATCTTAGCCATTTATTACTCTCATCTTACGGTCTAAAAAGAGTGTAAAAGTAATTCAATTTAAGTTAGGGTTTAGGATTTATGTTAGGGTTTAAGGTTATAACTTTATGGTTGAGTTTAGGTTAGGAATTTAGGTTAGGGTTTATGGTTTAGTTGTAAGGTGTAAAATTTAATGTTTATGATTAGAATTTAGAGTTTAGGGTTTAAGGTTAATGTTTTAGGGTGTTAGGGTTAGGATTTAGGTTTTAGATTTTATAGGTTAAATACGAAGGGTGTGTAAATTTTTTACACAGCTTGTATATCAAAATATAACCATATATATTTGACAATGTACCATCAAAAGAAGTCATTTCAAACTATTGAGATTTTCCTCTCAGCTTCAATATGTAACAGTTTGATATATTTGTATATGTTCACTTTGCAAAAAAAAAAATATATGTATTTGTTCCAGATTCTGCGCTGCCATGAGTCGATACCAAGCCTCCTCGGTTAGGATTCAGTAACTTTCACCTGCTACAAAAACTTCAAAACTGATCACATTTACTAATGGTGTATATGAAAATCGACATGGCTAAAGCAGTATCTTTCACGGGGTTTAACAACTGCTGGAAAACCAAAAGCTTCGCACAAAAATAAGAATCCTCCAACTCCTACATAATGAAAATACTCTGAACTTGATGGCAACCACACTCAATTGGTTAATTTAATGGATATTGAGCTGGTGTAGCTTGCACAAAGATGTTAGCCTTTCAGCTTACTCTCTAACCACCCACTATTTTTTTTTTCTAAAATGGGATGTCAAAGCCCCCAACCCCAACCATACCTGGTTTTAGCTTTAGCTTTACTCCTACTCAACCCACCTTGTAAAGTTTTTAAATTTATAATTCAAATAAATAGTAAATAACACCGACAATAGTTGGTCCAGTGATGTTCGAATTCTGACATTGTGAATGAAGAAAAATGGATAGGGAGGATTGCACCTATATTTGGACTTTGCAAAATCCGATCCATTTTAATTGGCCAATGAGTCGGATACCGGTGTTTAAACAAAGAAAATAAATAAGTGCTGCCTCATCACACTTTTTCTATCCCACCGTTGAGTTCTGGTTCCTCTCAGCTTAATTTCCCTCCAAAGTCCAAACCATCACGATGAAAGCTTACAGAGGAAAGCTACCTCTTTCTGTTATCACAGTTATAGTCTGCGCTTTTGCATTCCTCGTTCTTTTATACACTGAAAGACTAACTTTTCTTTCTTCAAACCCTATTCCCAAACCCAAGTCCTGTGCTACGAGAGCCGCAGTTGTCAAAGCTAGTAAGTCATTCGGTATGTCTTATGTTCGTTAGTAAATTCAAATCATTTTCCTGTTCGGTTCGGACTTGTAATATTAATTCAACTGTCATTGTCCAACAGAAGATCATAAAACTGCAGAGGAGAACCTAGAGAAATCCGAAACCGATGACAGGTTCGAGTTGGACCCCGACGTGTGTGATGTTACTAGAGGGAAGTGGGTGTTCAACCGCTCTATCAAGCCATTGTACAATGATACTAGTTGTCCGTACCTGGACAGGCAATTTTCTTGCGTCAAAAATGGTCGCCTTGATTTCAAATACCGTCACTGGGAGTGGCAGCCCCACGACTGCAACTTGCCTAGGGAACGGAATTTTACTTCAAAATGGTCGCCTTTGATTCTTGCATGGAATCGAAACCGGTTCTTTTTTTTGTCTGTGTAGATTTGATCCAGAACGTGCACTTAAAAAGCTTCGAGGGAAGAGGCTGCTCTTTGCTGGGGATTCCCTGCAAAGAAATCAATGGGAGTCTTTCGTTTGTATGATTGAGTGGACTATACCTCCAGAAAAGAAGTCTATGAAACTAGGCAAAGTTCGTTCTGTCTTCAAAGCCAAGGTATTCATTTCATTGTTAGGCCATCGAAGTCTAACACTTGAAAACAAAGCTAAAGTTTTCCCTATTTCAGGAATACAATGCAACTATTGAATTTTACTGGTCCCCGTTTCTTGTCGAATCGAATTCGGACATCGACGTTTTGGATCCGAAGAAGAGAATATTAAGAGTTGATTCAGTGGCCAAGCACTCTAAATACTGGGAAGGAGCTGATATCCTTGCGTTTAATACTTACGTGTGGTGGATGAGTGGCCTTAGACTCAAAACATTGTAAGTTGTCTGTCCAAAACACTTGTAATCTGTTTCAACGAAGCAGTTTCTTGTGAGTCAAGGTATTAATTTGGAACATGTAACTTTGGGGTAAGAACAGATGGAGTTCATTCGCAAATGGTGAAGAAGGTTATACAGAGCTGGATACACCGGTTGCCTACCAAATCGGTTTGAAGACATGGGCGAACTGGATTGATTCTACTGTAAATCCCAACAAGACTCGTGTTTTCTTCACAACTATGTCGCCTATACATACAAGGTTCGTGTCTGAACAAAAAAGCAAAGAAGATAATTTTTTATTCATTTGCCCATTGTGGCAATTTAATCTGTCTTGTCTGCAGAAGCGAAGACTGGGGCAAGAAGGATGGGCTGAAATGTTTCAATGAAACGAAGCCGGTGATGAAGAACATGTGGGGAATTGGTTCAGACAAGACGATGATGAGCGTGGTGGCGGATGTGGTGAAGAAAATGAAAGTTGTGGTTACGGTTGTTAATATAACGCAGCTGTCGGAGTACAGGGTCGACGCACATTCATCGATTTACACGGAGACAGGGGGAAGGCTGTTAAATGATGAGGAAAAAGCAGACCCCGGACGCCATGCAGATTGCATCCATTGGTGCTTGCCTGGAGTCCCGGATACTTGGAATCAATTACTTTTAGCACTTCTGTAAAAAAGTGTCTTCTGTTGCAAACTGTAAAGTCCGTTCCAAGGCGTGTCAATTATTCAATCTTGGTCGGTATTATATTCGAATGAGTAGAATCGCGTAAGCCTAAGACGAATATGTATTCTAGAGGCGATGAACAAAATTTTAGTTCAACATTTGGCATGGTAAAAATAATCCAACAAACTAATCACATAATACTCAACAGCATAGCTGAAATTTAAAACCAATGCGCTAATTACAGGTCTATGGTTACTCCTCTTGATCCATTGACGTAAGGTGAAGGTGATGTCACCTCCGACGCATGCCAACCATGCTTTATTTGGTCATATTGTTCTCCTTCACCCCAAAGAGCATATGCTTCTTCTCCGTGGACAGCATCATCTCCGATCTCGAGCTGGTTATCGGGCATTCTCAACGGTATACACAGCCTTATCACTAGAAGAATCAAAGTCGTCGACATCACATTCCAGGCAATAACAAACAAGGCCGCTACTATTTGCTTGACGAATTGCGCCCCTCCATTCCCCCCATAAAATGCACCCCTTGTGTCCTCCGGAAGTATTAGCCTGCAGAGGTTCGGCTCAGCCAGTAGCCCCGTGAGGAGACCGCCTATCAGGCCGGCTACCGCGTGAGTGTGAAATACACCTAGAGCATCATCTACCTGTGGCCATGATTATAAAAGTGTGAAAATATCCCAATCAACAAACTTTGATGGGTTCAACATTAGGGTGCGAAATAATGGTCAACAATTCACTGCTATGCTAATGAGATAATAAAAGAGCCCACAATTCCACACCACTGAAAGAGACTGTGAAGTTAAATTCAATGGCCTTTGACATTTCTAGTTTCTAGGCATTAATTGGTATCAGAAGAGGACGAATATGGTACGGTGGACATACCTTTTGTAACCAACTGCATTTCTTGTGCATGATCATCATGGATACCCATGGACAACTGCCGGCAAGCATTCCCATGAGTATAGCAGCCCAAGATTGCACCAAGCCTGCCTGGCGTGATGCAAGCGAGTCCGGTAATCATTCCCTGAACCGCGCCAATGACGGAAGGCTTCCCGAAGAACACGACATCGAGACATGTCCAGACAAGAATGCTGGTTGCGGCAGAAACATTTGTGTTGAGTACTGCTATTGAAGAGTCAATGCTTGCGGCGTATGGGGCTCCTCCGTTGAACCCTGACCATCCCATCCACAGCAACCCGGCACCCGCCAGCATCAGCAGAACGTTGTTCGGAGGAAACCTTTCTCTGTCGCTCTTGATCCTGGGGCCTACCTGTGTCGTATTGTTCGAACTTCGAATCAGTCATGCAAAAATGAAATGAAATTAAACAAAAGTGAATGGTTTATGTTACCCAGTATGCGGCTGTGAGACCGGAGATCCCGGAGGAGAGGTGAATCACGTACCCGCCAGAGTAATCGATGGCACCCCATCGATAGAGAAAACCTCCACCCCAGAGGCTATAAGCTCCGACGGTGTAGGAGAATATAAGCCAAAGCGGCACAAACGCCATCCATGCCCTGATATCCATGCGACCAAGAACAGAACCAGCGAGCAGAATAAGAGTGACGGCAGCAAAAGTGAATTGGAAATATACAAGCGCAGCCATGGGATAAAGAGGCTGGGTGGCGACCCTCTCGGGGACATTGGCTCGGCCAATGAGGTAGTTTTGGCCAAGAGCCGGCGCACCTTTCCCCCACAAAGGGAGGAGCTCGTTACCAAAGGCCATACGGTAGCATAAAAGGACCCAACAAATCAGAACCGCGGCGAAGGCGTAAAGGGCCATGAAAGCGGAGTTCACCGCCCATTTCTTCTTCACAATACTAGCATAGAGAATTACAAGTCCAGGCATGCTCTGAATTCCCACCAGAGTGGACGCGGTCATTTGCCATGCGTTGTCTCCTTTGTTTAGCCATACGGGCACCGAAGGAGAAATCTCGTTTGCTGTGTAAGCTGCCATGGAAGGTTAACCAAAGAATGACGATCCTTGAAATTAAAAAGTTGTATACTGTTGATTGTTAATGGATACTATTTCATATTAATTTAGGTTATGCATACTTTTTAACACAATACTAATTCTTTATGGTTGATTCTTTGAAAGGTCAAGAACGAGATTTTTATTTGATTTGATGACTGCCTTATTTAAATAAGACTTTCCAAGTTCTTTTGACCCAACTTGCTATAATGCTATTGCGAAGGTTGAGATGGGCCAATGCATTGATACTAGAACAATGGGTTCTTGGAGTCATTGAACCTATATTTAAATGGTGCAACGCCAGTCTAATGAAAGGGGTGTACGTGGTATCCTAGTCGTAGCCGTACGCGATAGCTAAATATATGTTCGAGAGTGGTCCTAATAAAAAAAGGATGATGTTTATCCTAAAAAACCCGGGTTCAATCACATTGTCCGCAAGGTGTGTGCTTTGTCAAATGGTTAAAAATATGTACGAACAGATACTACTTTATAAATTATTATCACATTTAGACTATTCAAAAATAATATTTCGATTGAATATTAATTTCCAACCTGTTCTTATTTATTTTCTTCTTATTTTCTATAAGAACTAAAAAACAAAGGTTTTGGTATAAAAGGGAAAAAAAGTACTTGATTGTGTACATTATAATATATGGTCTTGAAATTTTGACTACGTTATATATTTTGATATAATTCGCGACTCTCCTAAAATATATATGATTCAATTTAAAATTTTCAAAGCTCAACCCAAAAAAATTACATGACACCTTCAAAAGAATCAAAACGTGATACAAAATACATATTAAATTAAAAAAAAAACATAAAAGTTCATAGAAATATTTTGAAATTCAAAATATACATTTTAAATTTATGACATTTTATTAAAACTGATAACATTTGGATTTTTTTTTCATTTTTCTAGATTTTATGTGTCATCTGATACGTTTTTATATGCGTTGAGGAGTGTCGAGATACAAGGTTAGTCAGATCATATCTATGAAACAATCCAAAGAGACTCAAAGGTAGAAAATGTCAACATTTCAACTAGACATTTTGATAAATCGTGATTGAAATTCGATATTTTAGCTAAAAAAAACTAACTAGAGGACTTGGTGTGTGGCTCAGTTACCACGTCGTCGTTCATTTCCGTATACTCTGAAGTTTGCGACTGGTGCCTCGTCTTCGACTTGAATCGATTTAGATCCCATCAGAAACGCAGCAGCTGGAACACCGGGGACACCGTTTCATTAGAACAGAGTTTAGAGTCTGCTAAATCGGATTGACATTTTTAGTTGGTTCAAATATCGAGATAGTGAGTTACTAATACTGAGGCTGGCTGGCTGGCTGTCTGTCAATCCCAGAAACTTCAGTTGTTTTGTTCCTATTGGTGTGAACATGTGTACAAGCGATATGCTTCTACTAGGAGTGTGCGAATTGTACAAAAAAAGAGCTATCTCATTGCACATTCTCGGCTACATATCGGAGTCTATCACTGAGCTTCAACCCTGTTGTTGAAGACAAACTCTCTGCTAATGATTTCCTAAACATGCTCACATTTCCGGCTCTGCGTTTACTTTGCTATATCATCGAAATTCAGGGAGGAGTTTACACTACATTTGATCTATCTGCATAAGCATAACCATATCTGTACCCAGTGTATACGGGTCCGAAAAATGGTTCGGTCTGGGGTGGCAACCAGCCAAGTAAGAATTAAATTACAAACAGAGTTGAACTCTTTGGATTGAACCAAACCGGGGAAGGTGTGATTAATCCACAATGAGAGCAGCAGGTAAGATACTATGGGGGGGAGCAGGAGAACCACAGTTCCAGTTAAAGAAAGCTACCTACATACTATCAAGAATAACTATATTCAAACCTGGTTACATCCTTCTGAAAACAAAAAAGATGTAGCAATATCTTAGGTTCAACTAATGGCAGAATATAACAGTAAAACGGACCCATCAGTTTATTTAGAATAGCCTATAAACCAAATGAAATCTTCTTATTGATCTCCGCAATTAACTAAATGAACCATCTATGCTCTTCAGAATCCAAGACATCCAAACTTGGACGAATCAAATTTCAAAGACTGAGCCATACTGCTTTATCTCCAATTACGTAGTTGAGGTAAGATTAAAGAGGTTAAGTTCTGTTAGAATCATCTCATGTGGCATCATCAAGCACTGTAAATAGAGAGCTCTTCTAAGCCATTTCACATACAAAACGGGGAAGGAAAACTGAAGACTTTAGAGGGAAGAAAATCAAGAAACAATTCAGAAGATACGAAGAATCGAAGTCTTCAGAGACCTCACAAGTCAAAAGAGGATATGGGAAATGTTACTCGACTCCAAAATTTAAATCCAAAGCACTATTCAATTATACATAGTGGATTTTCTTCTACCATTATCCAGAGTATCAAGTGATTAGGGAAATACATCTTGTAACCTAAAAACAGCTGAGGTGACACTCTTCAATCCGGAAAACCACAATTTCCCATTTTGAATCAAAGCATGATACATTCCTACCATCTATCAAACAATCCAACTGATAACGTATGAGTTATGACTAGAAGTAATTACTGATCGAAGCTAGAAAATGCCTAAGTGCCTTCCTGATAACGATAACCATCAGCCGTGTTTTTATTTGGGACGGATTTTGATATGATGAGAAAATGTCTACAGTGAAATACAAAAAACAAGCTGTATAATATAAGAAGATATAGATTCGAGACATACTCGGTTGCTGTGCATAGCAATTGATAAACCATGTCTGTCTGCAACAAAAACAGAGTTCAAAAAGGAAATATGATACAGAAAACCCCAACACTTTCAAAAGATAAACAGGATGCTAAACCTTGCTCGTTGAGATCACTGATTCAACACAGATCAGTATATTAACAAGTTCAACGAAGCTTTTAGCATTAACAGGGTTTTGAAGGTTCAACGTTAACGAACATTCATTTATCCAACCAAAGAAAAAAGAGCATTAACAGTTTTTCATGCTATACTCTCAGCCTTTATTTTCCTAGACAAAGTAGGCACCACAAACAAGAAAGACCCAAACCAAAGAAAAACCCACTCCGCCAGCAAATCAGTCGATTTGAAGCTGAATCACATCATTCATTTCCTCCTCACTTGACCTTAGGAACACCCATTTTGAGCAGATCCATCAATAAATGACGAATCCCATAATAAGTATGATAAGACAGCGCTAAGACAGAAACTGAGGCAGAAACTAGGAACAGCTTTGCTGAATAAAAGAAGAATTGGTAGAAACTCGAATAGGTTAAGCAAACCGAACCCATTTTCAGAGAAAGAAGATAAGAAAACAGAAGTACAGAGGTAAGGAAAGCTCCGGAGATTCTATTGGTAATTGAAAGCGTCGAATGAAGGTGTGGCTTGTAAACAGGAAGATGCGGAGACAACGGGCGAAGGATATTTTTCCGCTCGCCGGTTTCCCCCTCATTTGATTCTTTGACCTCGCCTTTCGCGAGCGTCGCCATGTCACGGGAAGCGGAGAGAAATGGGTTCTTCATGAATCGATCCCTAATGTTCACGACTTGGCTCGGGCTACTTGTTGGAGAGAGTGGATCGAACACATCTGCAACATGAAAAATGGAAGCGCCAAAACCCAAAATCGGCATAAATTTTAGATAATCAGAAGAAAAGAAATCGAAATGACAAACGGATCGGTGGAGAACTGAAAGCGTCACCTTCGCGCGTGGCGTTGGTGTTAGAGAGTCTGGAACTTGACGGAGATGTGACAATTGGGCGGACCACGCGCCAGGAGCTTGGAAGGATGTTGGATGAGACAAGCCTCTTGAGAGCTAGAGAAGAAGCCATAGCTGTTGATTGCTGCACAGAAAATTCCCAGAATATGCTTGGAGATTTACGGATCTAACACGACTTCCAGAATTTGCCTGCTAAGGATGTTTTATAAGATAGCAGAATACTGCTAGTGCTAGGTTTTCCCCCCTCAAAATAACACCCTAAGAAAAAAAAATAATTGGATTTAAAAAAGTAGTCATTAAATTATTAGAATGTTTTTATTTTAACTATTAAATTATAAATTTCATTTATTAAAATAATTTTAATCAAATTATTGGGCATTAATTAACAGAATTGTTGACATGACAATTTAGTTGTTAATGGTTTCAGCGATTTCGTTTTGTGGGGCTGATGAAGATTTCCTGATCTGGTCATTAGAATTCTTTTTTATTTTCTCGTAATAAAATTCCTAGATACTATTGAAATATTATTTTTGAAGAATTCCTGCTTAAGAAAATGAGAAGAAAAATTTGCTCCTACTGTATTTAGAACTCGCAATTTAAAGGTGAAAAAGGTATCAATTAAAAAATTTTAACTGTTTGTTTTAGAGATTATTGACAAATACTATCGAAATATTTAAGTATTTAAAAAAGTGTTTTACAATATCCCACAACATGTATAACACCCAAAATTTTAAAGTCACTAATGTCGAAACATGTAAACAGATACTAGAACGTATAGCGATGTATATACACGAGCACCTAAATTATTGGAATATAACATAATTTTTAATGGATTACTAAAATTCGTATACACCAAAAATTCTACTCTCAGCCTATATTTCTTAGGATTTACCAAAGTTTTTTTTTTTAACATCACGTCATAACGTTAAAATATGTAATTGTATTACCGAGGACAGAAGTAAAATTAGAAATTATAAGACAAAACATAATTTTTAAGAAATTGGAAAAGTAAATTTATAAATAATATAAATCCGTTCCTGTGTATAACATAATGTCTTACGTTATACCAAAATATGTATTAGAGTGCCTAGATTTTATGAATAACCCATAATTTCTACCGGATCACCAAAATTTGTATATGCCAAAATTTCTACGACCAACCTAAATTTTCCTAAAGTCACGTAATATTTTTTTAATAGTTTAAAGGTGATTACAAGTAGTATCTGTTTATATATATTTTTAATCATTTGACAATGCGCATACACCATGTAGACAAGGCGATTTGAACCCATGTCTGATGTTATATTT
Source organism: Hibiscus mutabilis (assembly GCA_019671005.1). NCBI lineage: Eukaryota > Viridiplantae > Streptophyta > Magnoliopsida > Malvales > Malvaceae > Hibiscus > Hibiscus mutabilis. The sequence continues at coordinate 6,215,488 of CM033743.1, forward strand.
TGACTAAAATTCTAATTGGTAATTAAGTTGGGTTTTATTGCAATTCTAGTGGTTGAAGATTACTTGGTAATTAGGATTTACTTTAATGAGTAAATATCTATTTTAGGTAGAGATCTTATTGAATGAGGTTTTTTGGTGACCAAGTATTTGGGTCTATAAATATAGACTAGGTTTAACCTTTTGAATTATGAGAGAATGAGAGAGGGGGAATTATTATGGAGAGATATAACCACTCTTAGGTTCTCTACAACTATTGTGCACACGTTGTAGAGATGGGTATTGTAGGGATGCTGAGAAGAATGTTTTGGTTCCACCGGGTTATAGGATTTGTACACCGGGTTTTGGGACTACATGGGTTATTATGTATTTGTACTCTTCAAGTTCTCTGCGTTGATAGTGGATTGATTTCTCTCTTCTGTGGAGGTAGGCTATGTTGAACAACGTTAAATCTTGTCTCATGTGCATGTCTTGGTCTATGTCGTTATCGCTTTGGTTATTTTTCTGCATACCAAATTCCTAACATCTCTTAAAATGAATATCACCCGCTTTTTTACTAGGACACTTGTTGGGTTCATAATTCTAAACTAGGTAAATAGATACCAAAATGTATAACGATATACCGAAATATGTATCCAGGTACCTAAATTTTATGAACACACCTAACTCTCTAACAGTTTTACTGAATTATGTACAGAACAAATGATTAACGTTTTATCAAAATATGTAAACTAAATTTTTAACTCTAAATAAAAATTTGATATGTAGAGATTTTGGTATTAGACTCACACGTGAGCAATAAAAACACGGATCATGATTATTAAATTATGTCCGTTTTTTTGTTTTGGTTATCAAATTAAATCTTTCGTCAAAAACGTCTTTAACGTTACGTTCTTATTTTCGTCAACAGATAACATAGTATTTTTATTATTTTATTGGACCAATCAGGAGATGACATGTTTTATCATAATATGCATATAGCAAAAGATTTAATGTTTTTATTAGAGTATGTAAACTAAATTTTTAACTCTAAACACAAACTTGATCGGTAGAGATTTTGGTATTAGACTCACACGTGAGCAATAAAAACACGGGCCATGGTTACTAAATTATGCTTGTTTTTCTACTTTGTCCATCAAACTAAATTTTTCGTCAAAAATTTTCTTAACTTAGGTTTTGTTTTTGTCAACGTATTACATAGTATTTTTATTATTTTATTCAACCAACAAGAAGATGACACGTGTCACCTCTTGATTTTGAACAAATCAAAGAGAAAAAAACCTCATACACTAGTGGATGTAATTGAGCCATGCCTAACCACTGATCTAAGATTAGAGTATGATAAACTTTTATTCAAACTAATATTTAAGTAAACTCTCACCACCTCAAAATTAAACAAACGGATTAGCCTTAAACTTGATGACTCCTATTTCTTATTGTGGAAACGGCAAGTGATTCTTATGATGCGAGGTCAGGGTCTTGAGGGTTACCTTGACGGGTCAAAATCTCCTCCCTCGAAACTGGTGGCTGCAGAAAATGGTGATCGCATGCCCAACCCAGCTTACTTGAGATTTGTCAAACAAGATAGCTCCCTCGCATCTTGGCTATTGTCCACTGTTAGTCAAGATATTCTTTCACATCTCGTTGGTGCCGAGACAACTTGTTATACTACCGGGACGATAATGACGAGACAAGTAAATAAGCACAAACGCAGAAAAGAAAAATAGCACCAAGAATTTGCGTGGAAAACTCAAAAGGAAAAAACTATGGGCAGAGGATGAGAACTTTCACTATGATAGAGAAAGATATTACAACTGATTTTTATATTATGTCTAAACTCTTAATCCCTAGTATCTATTTATAGGGATAGATTCCTTATTTACAGAGGAAACTTGCATAGAAACAAATTCTACTCAAACTGAGTTTCCTACCTTTAATTAATATAATGTAAACAAGATCTACTAGAAGTAGGATTCTAACTTTAAACCAAATCCCAAAAGAATTTGGATCACAACTCTAACAAATCTCCACCTTGAGACAATTTTTTCTCGAACAATATCTCTACCTCTTCCACGAAACCCCTTCTAGGGGTAGTCTTCAGCAATGAACACCAACTGAATCCAAGCCTTGCCCAAACTTGGATGTACAAGGTAATTTAGTCTTCACGTCAGTAAGATCAACATTAGTGCCAACTTTGCTCACAACTATATCACCACGAGCAATAACATGACCCCGATCATAAATGGCACTACTACATTTCTCATTATTTATCTTTGAAGCAAATCGAACTCTCTTAAGCTTCTCAAATCCGTTATACCCACAAAATTCAACTTTATTCTTCTTTTCAAATTCGTTATGTCCACGAAATCGAACTCTTTTCTGCCTACCAGAACCGTTATGCCCACGGTTGTCATGTTCAACACAAAATCCTATTTTACTTGATTCAGTTAAGACGCCTTCACCAGTAACATCGTCATTTGACACAGGAGGGAACAACGGATGCATCACCTAAAATAGTTGAACCTTGCAGAATATAAAAATTGGCTGCTCTTTTATACTCTTTCATCACAACGAGAGCGCCCTTACAAATTTTCATAGTTCCACCTTCATTGGAGTATTTGTACCCTTTTGAATCTAGAGTACCTAACAAAATCAGATTTCTTCTTAAATATGGAACATGCCTCACATTACTAAGTGTTCTAACAATCTCATCGAACATCTTAATCTTGATTATGCCAATACCTGCAACTTTACAAGAGACATTATTTCCCAACAAGAAAGCAGCTGTAGATACAGGTTTATATGTCGCAAACCAATCCCGATTTGGTCTCATATGAAAACTACTACCAGAGTCAAGAATCCACTCCTCATTCGCTATAGAGTCTTCGCCGGAAGCAACTAAAAGTTCATCATCGTTATACTCCTCTGCAATATCAGCTTCATCTTCACTGAAATTTTGATTCTCAGATTCCCTCTTTATCTTATTCTGTAATCTGTAACACTCAGATTTAATATGACATTTCTTTTTGCAAAAATAACATGTTTTACCTCGATTTGACACTTGGACCTGCCTCTATTTTGACTACCGAAATTGCGATCACCTTTCTTCCGCGGTTTGAACTAGTCGATCCATGCACCATGAGACCCTCTGCTTGAAACTCGAAGCTGGTAAGATGTTGCATCTTGTCATGTGAATTCAAATTATCATATACCTTTTCAAGAGTAAAGGTATCAAGGCTGTGTAGAAGGGTGCTTATAACAGACGAATATGAAGCAGGCAATGAGCAAAGTAAAATCAAACATAAGTCTTCCTCATTGTAATTTATCTCCATCGTTTCCAAATCTAAGACGACCTCCTTGAAATTGGTTAGGTGGTCGTCAAGACACGAACCTTCTGCTAACTTGTGGGAGTATAGGCGTTGCTTCAGGAGCAACTTACTGGTCAAAGTTTTCTTCATGCAAATTTGTTTCAATTTCGCCCATAAGTCGACAGATGTCTTCTCTTTGTGAACATCTTGCAAAATAATGTTTGATAAGTGCAAACGGATCTGGGAAGCAGCTTTCCTATCCTTGCGGCGCTTCTCTGTATCCGACAATTCTTTCGGCATATTATCAAACTCATCTAATGCATCATCTAAATCTATCTGAACAAGAACATCTCGAACCTTCACATGCCATAACGAAAACCTGACGTTGCGATCCAGCAGTAGAATTTTATACTTCACCGAAAAGCTCTGATGCCAATTTGTTATACTACCGGGACAATAATGACGAGACAAGTAAATAAGGGCAAACGCGGAAAAGAAAAAATAACACCAAGAATTTACGTGGAAAACCCAAAAGGGAAAAACTACGAGCAGAATATGAGAACTTTCACTATGATGGAGAAAGAGATTACAAATAATTTTTTATGTTCTGTCTAAACCCCTAATCCCTAGTATCTATTTATAGGGATAGATTCATTGTTTACAGAGGGAACTTGCATAGAAACAAATTCTAGTCAAACTGAGTTTCCTACCCTTAATTAATATAAAGTAAACAAGATCTACTAAAAGTATGATTCTAACTTTAAACTAAATCCCAAAAGAATTTGGATTACAACTCTAACAGCTACGAGTATGGTACATATTGGTGATGGTTCATCTCTCTCTATAGCACATATAGGGCAGTCTACTCTACACACTCCCTCTCGCAGCTTAAATCTCAATCAGCAATTGCATGCTCCTCAAATCACTCGTAATTTGTTATCAGTATCCAAATTACAAGTGATAATTCAGTGTTTATTGAATTTCATGCGGATTACTGTTGTGTGAAGGATGAAAGAACAGGAGCCATTCTCTTGAGAGGCACTCAAGAAGGAGGTCTACATAATCTCACTGGTCATTTTCCTACTCAAGAGGTTTCTGTTTACACGGCTGCTGTTACTTCTACCCCACTTTCTGGCTTTGGCATCAACGGCTTGGTCACGCTTCCGTTGATATAGTTAATATTGTATTAAATAAAACAGTTGCTTTAAATAAGCACACTATTTGTAAGGCTTGTCAAATGGGTAAGAGTCACTCTCCCTTACAAGAACTCCACTACTTTGTATAGCAAGCCCTTTGAATTGGTTGAAATTGACTTGTGGGGACCTGCACCTGTTCGATATAATGGCTTCCAATACTACATTTCATTTGTGGATTTGTTTTCTCGCAACTGTTGGATTTATTTACTCAAGAACAAGTCAGAAGCTTCTAATGCCTTTTCTTTGTTTTATGCATTGGTGCAAAATCAATATGACTCTAGGTTACATGATATACAAACCGATGGGGGTGGTGAATTTCATTTTCTTGACTCCACATTGGCTCGTCTTGGTGTTCAACAACGAGTAACATGCCCTCATTCTTAACCCCAGAACGGAGTTGTGGAAAGAAAACATAGACACATTATTGAAATGGCTTTAGCCTTGTTAGCCCAAGCATCAATGCCTCTCACGTTCTGGTCCTATGCTGTTTTGAGTGCTGTGTTTCTTATCAACAGACTACCATATCGAACTCTTGGAAATATTTTACCTTATCAATTATTGACTGGAAAGGTACCTGACTATAGTCTTCTTCGAGTGTTTGGCCGTGAATGTTATCCACACTTGAGACCATTCAATCGACACAAACTTGACTTTCGATCTAAGGCTTGTTTATTTCTTGGTTATTCTCCACGACACCAAGGTTACCAATGCTTAGATGATAAAGGCAGACTCTACATCTCCAGGAATGTGGTATTTAATGAGCATATCTTCCCTTTTACTACTGCTACTCCATCTCCTGTAATGTCTCAACAGGAAAGTTTATCTGCTCCCGTTCCTCTTCATGCTCTTCCTTCCAGAAGATGTAATGATATTCCTGATGAGCCTCCCATTCATTCACCAGTTTCCACATCAATCCAGAGTGAAGATGTCTCCTATGTCACCATTGATCCCTACACCAGCTGAGGTACCTCCTACTCAAATGACCAATTCTCCAGTCTCCTTGGATCATAATCCTGCCGCAAATGCCACCAATCCACAGTCTAGTACTCATTCGACAGATTCACAGCCACCTTCTTTGTCCAATCAAATTGAGCATTCTTTGAGCCAGTCTGTTCCTGCTCCAACTACTAATACTCACTCAATGGTGACACGTAGCAAGGCTGGAGTATATAAGCCTAAGGTTTATCATGTGCTTTGTGACTCCACACCCTTGACAATTCAGGAAGCCATGCAACACCCTGCATGGTCCGAGGCTGTAATGACTGAATTTAATGCCCTTAAGGACAATGGTACTTGGGAGTTAGTTGAACTACCTGCTGGGAAGAAAACCATTGGTTGTAAATGGCTATTTTGCATCAAATATAATGCGGATGGCTCGGTAAATCGTTATAAATCCCGTCTTGTGACGAAAGGATTTACACAGATTCCTGGTCAAGACTTTCTCGATACATTCAGCCCAGTGGTTCGCTTCACTACTGTCAATATTCTCATTTCTGTAGCTGTGACACGTCAATGGCCAATCCATCAGGTGGACATTAATAATGCATTTCTCAAAGGCGATCTTCATGAAGTTGTTTACATGCACCAACCTGCAGGTTTTGTTCAACACAAGGCTGACGATTCTCCTCTTGTATGCAAGCTTCGCAAAGCTTTATATGGTCTCCGACAGGCTCCACGTAATTGGTTCCTTAAGTTGAAATCCTTTCTTGTGCATCTTGGTTTTCAAGCTTCCCTGGCTGACAGCTCTCTTTTTGTGTATAACACTGACTCGATATCCACTTATCTTGTGGTTTACGTGGATGATATACTTATTTCTGGAAGCTCGCAGGAACATGTGAAGAACGTTATTAATGCTCTTCATGAAATTTTCTCCTTAAAAGATCTTGGCTTATTACAATTCTTCTTGGGCATTGAAGTTCATGAATTGGGAGGTGGAATCTTTCTCAGCCAAAAGAAGTACGCTCAAGAGTTACTGCATAAAGCTGATTTACTTGATGCAAAGATTGCTTCAACACCTATGGTTGCCTATCCTAAACTCAGTAAGCATGATGGTGAGCCATTGTCTGATATTCAAGGCTATAGTAGTGTGGTGGGAACTCTTCAGTACATGTGTCACACACGACCTGACTTGTCCTTTGCTGTTAACAAGGTGGCTCGGTTCGTGCAATCTCCTTCTGATACTCATTGGCATGCTGTAAGAATCATTCTCAAGTACTTGAAAGGCACACTTGATCATGGCTTATGGTTCACCCCTCAATCATCTGATTCCTTTATGCTCACAGCCTATTCCAATGCCGATTGGGGCAGCGACATTAATGATCGTCGTTCAACAGGCTACTGTGTGACTATTGGCTCTCATGTTGTTTCTTGGAGTTCAAAGAAGCAAAGGGCGGTCTCTCGATCCACTGCCGAGGCTGAGTATAGAAGCTTTGCCGATGCTACTTCTGATTTGATTTGGGTTCAATCCGTGCTATCAGATACGGGCGTTAAATTACTTGATATCCCTAAAGTATGGTGTGATAACACCAGCACGATTTCGATGGCTGCAAATTCAGTTTTACATACTAAAACCAAGCACGTTGATCTTGACTTACACTTTGTCAGAGAGAAGGTTGCAGCAGGCACGCTTCAAGTGAATTATATACCGGCTCGCTCTCAGATTGCGGACTTGCTTACCAAACCAATGGCAGTGCAACAGTTTGAAGCCCTACGATTGCAGCTGAATGCTGTTAATCTTTTTGATGTCAAGACAAGAAAACAAGGGGAATATTGAAGAGACAGCTGACAGCTGAGCTGTGAATGAAGATATCATTTACCGAAACAGAATTTTGGAGGGAATCACTGAACCTTCTATGAATATCACCTTTACCACCTAACCTATGCCATTTCTTTAACATTTCAATATTTGTATTACGTTTAAACAACATCCATAATAATTTCGATAGATTGAATATAACTGTTCGTACGCTAAACTAAAGTCCCTTTTAGGGTTGGTTGCGTATTGCTTAATTAATATAAAATGTAAGGAAATAGAGGAAAAGTGGAAATAAATAATTAATAAAAGAAATGGATTTTCCCAAAGAAAATTGATGAAGAAAACGAAAGTTTGATCATGTTTATTATCAGGAAAAGTTTGATAAAGTCTCTTTTAATTATTAAGAAAATTTTAAATAAAAAGATAATTATATTTATGTTATTATTTATTTATATATAAATAAAGAGTTAATACAATATATTCATATTTTTTATTTAAAATTAATCTCACAAATAAAGTTGAGATATGTGGTCAGCAATAGTTATTGTAGTAGTGTGAGAATCTTCCATACCTCATACTATGCATTGACCCCACTTGATTTGTTGAGGTATAGGGTCAGGAATAGTTATTGTAGTAGTGTGAGAATCCTCCATACCTCACACTATGCACTGACCCTACTATATAAAAATTCTGACTCCGTCACTGATCAAACTATACTCAAACAATTAGATAGGTGTATTTTTCAAATCATAGTGAGATAAAGAACTTTATGAATGCATTATGTAATATTAATTTTTTGAATATGTGATTACAAGGCAGTATCTATTCATACATATTCTTAACATTTTGACAATGCACACACATTGCAGACAAAACCATTGAACTCAGATCTCTTAAAATAAACATCATCTGTTTTTTCACGGGACCACTTGTTGGGTTCATGTAATATGACAATTATAGTTATGTTGAACAATATATAAATATTTTGATAAAAAGAATAATATGTAAATATATTTATATTGAAAATTAATAATAATTAAAATTTTTGAACCCAATAAGTGGTCTCAATAAAAAAACGAGTGATGTTATCTTAGAAGACTCGTGTTTAATAATTTTGTCTGCAAAATAGATGTACTTTGTTAAAGAGTTAAGAATATGTATGAAAATATACTATCTTGTAATAACTTTTAGAGTTTAAAAAAATAATAATTGAAATTTCATCTCATAAAAGTAATAATTGAAAAATATTAAAACAAATTTAACAAATAAAAATAGAAAGTTGAATTTGCCTCCAAATAAAATCTATGGGCAGAGAGAGTAGAAAAAGGAAAAAAGTAAGTAAATTAGATGACGATGTTAGAAATAGAATAGAATGGAATACAAGGCCGGGGGTGAAGAACCTTGGAACACACCTCCCCCATTAATTCATTTTTCTACACCCGCAACTTGCAAGATGCATGTTCTGTTCCCATCCATTCACTGAACCCAACCGCCTTCTCTCTCCCCCCTGCTATAATACCATTCTTATTCAATTCAATTCAATTCTGCTTCTTATGAAATCCCAAACCCCAAATCCCATCAAAGTTGTTGTTGCTGGAGACCGGGAAGGTCCTCACTGTTTCTTTCTTTTTGCAAATCTCCTGTATTTCTCACCGCCGGTTTTTAGCATACCAGGTATCTCATCTTTTCTGTTTATTTTGTGTGTCTCCAGATCTCATTTCTTTTGTTTTTCTTTTCTTTTTTACCAAATTACGCAACCCCAATGCCTGAGTTGTTTGTTTAGCTCGGGTCAAGATGATGTGTAGAGTGGTTCAATTACCTTAATGATGTTCATTACTTCATTTCCGTAGCTTTTGTTTGAATTTTGACTGATGGTTTAAATTCCGGAATAGGTGTCGCAGCTGAATTGCTGGGGACCAAGTCTGGATTTGGAGTATGCTAAATCCGATTTACACCTACTTTTGCATTTGGGGTTGCTTCAAATATGTAGATTGTGAGGTGCTTCTTCCAAAAACTAATTCTTGAGGCCGACTTTCCACCGCTTACATTTTCCGATTCTACTTTAACAACACCATTGCATAGCGTTACAAAAGAGAGATTTACACTGCTTATATGACCATATCTGCACAGAGTAAATTGGGGATTTCCTGAAGGTGCAAAACCAATGAATAGGAGGGCAGGTGGGAAAGTTCCTGTGTCGGTTGTGGAGAGAAGAAAGGGCGAATATGATCGGTCAGGAGGAGGTGGCAGAAAATCATTACAGGCCAGATACATGTTTGGGTTGGAATCACTGCTTCTGCTTATATGTCTGACGGCATCATTGCTCATCCTTCCGTTGATACTCCCGCCGTTGCCTCCCCCGCCTTTTATGCTATTACTGCTTCCCCTTGCCATTTTAACCGTCCTGTTGTTGTTGGCTTTCATGCCTTCCAACGTTAGGGATTTAACACTGTAAATGCTGTGAATTCTACAACTGCGCACATCTTTTATCATACAATTTTGTTATTTTGCTTTTAGAAGATAAAATTTAGAAAATTAAAAGAATACTCGCTTGTTTCATGTCTCTCGCCAACATTTTTTACATTTCCAATGCCTCGATCCTTCTTTATTGTCAACTTTGTTACTTCTTGAACTGTTGCAGGTCTGAGTATTTCAAGTTCTAATAAACCAAGATCATAGTACATTAGTCTCTACGACTTGCATATATAGCAATAATAGTGCAATCCGAATATAGAATATACATATGTATGTATATATTAACCCTTTTCGGAAGAAGTTGTCGTCTTACATTATAGATGAACAACATACATATCCACTAGATTATGATATGCGTGCCATAGAAGATGACAAACTTAGAAGCTTTGTGGTACCAACTTTTAAAAAACAGTATTATTAAATATGGCACATGGGACACTACAGGGGTAAAGGACGCGCAAATCCAAAAGATCTAGCAGATAAGTTCACTTCTTGTTGCTAACCGACACTGGGAGCACGAACCAAAAATGGAGGAAGATGGTGCTCCAAAGTAGCTAAAAGCTCTCTGCCTTGATTAATTTCTTCTGATGCCCCACCTCCGAGCATTCGAACAGCTTCGACAAGCTGCCCCCTCAGTCTTTGTGATAAGAGATGACCACCCACCTCGATACACTCCCTGTACAGTGGCATGTAAGCGATTCCCACCCTCAACGGGGCTGGTAGATCCCTTAAGCAAATTGGAGATTCCCCCCTCTTTAAAATCCTCATTAGCTTCATGTAATGTTCTTGGCCTTGCTTTAATCCATCCAAGAAAGCTGTCTCTGACCAATGCTCTTGGACAAATGCCCTCAGATCAGAAGCAACAGCCTCATCATCGGATGTGGCAATGCTGTCTGCAACAGCATAAGTAGCAGCAGGATCACCTAAGAAGTCGGATTGGAGGAGAAATGCAACACCATCGAGAGATCCACCACTTCGTTCACCCGCAGCCTTGAGAATTTCGATGCTGAGAGCCGTTAGGACATGCTTAGGAACATGGGGGAGGAGATATGCGGCCACACCAACTTGGCTGCTGGAAGTAGCAGCAGTGAGGGCCAGGCAGAGCTCCATGTCTTGACAACCTCTTTTAACAAACCACTGGACAACCTGCATGCAACCTCTTTCAGCTGCTCTCATTAAAGGACCCAAAAACGCCATGGCATTACCCTCTTCCACTAGACACTCCATCGTTCCAATCTTGCAGTAATGTGAGGCAAAACCCAAGGCAAGATCAACATCTACATCCAAGCTATTCCGTTGGGCAATCTAGACCAGACAAATACAACATGACCCAACAAAGATAATTAAGGAAATGTCAGTATACAATATAGTAATAATAACAGCAACAACAATTATATTTGTCTCTTATTAAAGAAAGGAAAAAAGAAAAAAAAAGGCCTTCAATTGTATCAAAAGTGAAAGCACACCTGACTTTCCAAGGTTACAAGAAAAAGTAAAAATCCGATTAGGGAGTGGTTCTAGCTTTGGTTCCTCAATTTGAGTACTCAGGAAATTTCTTAGGCTCACTTATGTCTAAACAGGAAAAGGCCAATACGTTCTCCCACTGGATCATTCCCATTCACTTACATGTTTTTTTAATCTAAATGCTTGGGATTCCATCACCACATTAAGAGAGAGAGAGAGAGAGTAGCAATCTTACACAGTATAAGAATAAAAGGGAATGCTATGACCAATCCAGACTATATTTACCCTGCAAAACTTCTGCTTATGCAAGGGATTTTGACTACCACTTCATTACACCTGATATCTCCGAATCAAAAATAGTTTATATGCAAGAACACTGAATAATTCCACGACTACAGGTAACCATATCTAAGGTGAATACAGTGAGATTTTCTTCAAAAAGAACTACTCCAAGAAACTAGTACCATCCAAGGACAAGATAAATGTGAGAAACAATCACCAAATAGAATGAGATTTTTGTTCGCTTCAAAGACTAAACTGGAGATTTCCTAACAAATTAGTGCTCTGTGAACATATATGGAAATAACTGAGCAAAAATCAAAATCCCATTCCAAAGAAATAATACACACCTGCAATAAAATGCGGACAAGTTCTGTACTGCCAAATCGAGAGGCTTCAAGGAAACACTGGTTAACATTGTCTGCACCCCCCTCCACCAACAAATCCAACAATCCTTGGATCACCGTAGCTGAGATCCCAGAAGACCAACCAGCATCAAATGAGCTAGAAAAGAGAGTAAGAGGAAAACAAGCTGCATCAAATGCTTCTGTAAAATCCTTTCCTGTAAGTTGGTTGCCAGCAAGATCTAGGAATGTCTTAAATGCAGTTAACTGCAGTTGGATTTCAATAGCTGAGCAATGATTCACTCTATCATTGCTCCCCTGACAACGAAAATGGGAACCTATACATTTCAAAGCCCATTGAGTGAACTTTTGGACCTTGGCACCAGCTTCTGCCTTCAAGACCTCATCACCATGGCACTCTTGGAGACGCTCATGCAACCTATTGAACCAAAACGAAAAATTGGTACATACACAATGAAAATCAGTTACACGAGGTCTTCTAAACAATGAGAAAAAAGCAATTGTAAATCCACTGTTGTCCCATGCTTATTTACAGAAGACGATCGCAAAGTGTGTAATATGGCATGACAAAATCATTCAAGCAGTAACTTTTACATAAGTGCAGTGGGTATAATGATACAAAAAAGAACAGTTCCCTGATTGTTATCCATCTAATAAGTCAATAGAAACAGCTTGTTTACCTCTGAGCCATCACAGTTACAGTGTCAGCAAGACTCATCGTGCGACTCTGGCAAGCTGAGACACAAGAAGCAAGAAATGTAGTCCGGAGAGCGGCTCTAGTGAAGTCATAAGCACCGTTAGCAATGATCTTCTTAATCAACTCGGTGACCCCATAAAGCTCCTGCTGAGTGCTCAAAAACCAGATAGCATCCAAGGTGACACACAATGCATCATTTAGAGTCTGTGGATCAGCGGATAAGATTAAACTCTCAGCAAGCTCCCAATCATGGGAACTCACGGCTCCCTGAAATAATTGGCCCAACTCAATCCTGTATTGTCGGCTGACTTTTTTGTCATGCACAGATTTGTCCTTCTGGCAGAACTCGGTGTCTTTCACGGCTACCCTAGATTTGATTTTCTTCAGACTACAACTACAACTACCGGACGTTGACGACTCTTTACTTACAAGAGGTGCCTCAGTTGAGAAAACCACATTACTTGCCTCGCCTTTTTCTGATCGAAAGCCTTGAATTTCATTGTTTGGTTGTCCCGTTTTAGTTTCCTCAGTATCCATTCCAGTAAACCAAGGGTCCTCTAAGTGCTTGTTTTCACTCCCCACAACGAATTCACTTCCCTTTTCCATTAGATACACTATCCTTTCAGCAAATCCTCAACAACAAAAAAAAAAGTCACAAACGAAGCTAACACATCTCAACCCTCAAGACGAACGAAAGGATCCATCCTCAAAAGGCACCAAACTGTCAAAAAAAAGTTGAAGAGAAAATGTATCCTCAAAAACCTAGATGCATGCCTCTTGCAGCAATATAAATTGAAATTTCATATGCATAATAACAATAATAATTTGTAGTTGCCAATCCCTTAATCCGATGGCAAAAGCAAGCCCAATTACCAGGACTACTCAAAGATCAAACCTCAACTCCCAGAACATTAAAAAAGGAAACCCATAAGACATAAAAGGGAGAATGCCCAAAAAAACAGTAACTCTTCCCAAAACGATCTAATAACAACAGAAAGGAACAGAGAAGATCATTAAAGGAGCAACATACAAGGGGAGGAGCAAATCTAGCGCAGATGAGCATCAAAAGCATAAAATGGGTAAACGTGTTCCAACCGTAAAAAACCCCAAAAATAAAACTTGCTCGTCTCAACCTATCCCAGCGAAATACGAGAGTTCCAAGGAACAAAGGCCAATCCTAGAACAAGAAAATCCAAGTCGATAAACATAACCCGACAATTCTTATCAGAGAAAGATGAAGAAACACGATGAAAGAGAAAATAAGATAAGAAGCATTTGACTTGAGCATACAAAAGGATGAGTTTGATCAGTAAACAAAAAAATGTGGGAACGAAGAAAGGGAACCTGAGTAATATGAATGAGAGATGGAGAGAGGCGGAGCAAAACCCTCTCCGGCGGCGGTAAGTATTGTTCAGAGATACCAAAATTGAAGGAATTAAGACTGATGAGTGAGTAAACAGAGTGAGAGAAGGACGGACAAAACCCCCCTCCGCCGCTGGTACATGGCTTTCAGATTCTTAGATACCAACATCAATTTGCTGCCTCTGCTTTTTTTCTTTCATTTTCCCCTCTTTTATATGTATAAAGTAAAGAGAATTATTTTAATTTGTATAAAGTTAAAATGTATTTTAATTTGTGTAAAGTTTAAATATTTTAATCTTTTAGCATTTCTATTTTTTACTTTTTTTTCTCATTTGCTCTAACACGGTTATTAGGAGTTTTTTAACTTTTTTTAAAAAAATAAATTTTTTCGTCGACGACGACTTTTGGCCGTTTTGTTAGCTTTGCACATAAATAAAAATTCATCTTTGTTGATAAATTTTATTTGCAAGTTTTTCTTTTTTTTTACTTTGTCAGTTTCATATTATATCTGTTTTTTGTAGTTTTTTTCGTCTGTTTTATGGCAGTTGTAGTCTGTTTTTGTGACAGTGTTGTCTGCTTTTTAGCAATTTAACGTTCGTATGACGAATATCAATCGAGCGTTGCTAGCAGCGAAGATCGGTGGTCTGTGAAATTTTTTATTCCCTTATGTGGTTTTGCCGATATGCCAAGATCAAGTAAGGTAAAAGTTTAATTTCTTTTTAGAGCACTCTGGTCAAAGTAGTATTTTCTGCTGAATTTTTATCGGAAAATTGTTAGATCTTTTGTAAGTGATAAGATTTGTACTTCGATGTCTTTCACATCTTTAGAACTTTATTGTTTTTTATTTTTACACAATGACATTTCAATGTTTGTGGTGTGATCACTTCGTAATCGTTTCACTATGAATATAATCCAGTTTAAAAAAAATAATCTTTTGTTTAATTCGATTGTATATTTACATTGAAATGAATTTATTAATTGTTTTTATTTGAAATTAATTAATTGTCATTGTTAGAAAGGTTTTGAGATAATTGCAACACACATCTCCAAACTATGATTCTCATTTTAAATTGATCCTCAAACTTTTAAAAATCTTAATTTTATCCTCGAACTATCACTTGCATTCTAAATTGGTTCTCAAGCTTTTGAATGTTATAATTCCACCCCTAAATTATCAATATATGTTAATTATATCTCATGTTAATAAAACCGTATAAAATTATTAATTGTCATGTAAACATCAATGTGTATTATGTACTAATATGGTGCAGCATAAACGCTAGCTTGAGGATGAAATTGGAATATTCAAAAGTTTAGGGACCAATTTAGAACGAGGTCATAATTTGGGGATGCAATTGGAACATTCAAAAATTTAGAGACATATTTATAATGGGAACCATAGTTTGAGGATGAAATCATAATATTTAAAAGTTAAGAGAACACTATAAAATGAGAGTCATAGTTGGGACATGTGTAATGCAATTAATTTAAAGATTTTTAATAAAAATGATTAAAATTAAAATAAAACAAAAGGAAACATGAAAATTTTAACGATATCATGTATTTATAACCCAAAAAGAATAAGTATATATATATAATTTAAAATTTCCATATATAAAAATATTAAATTCAAAAAAATTAAATTGTTTCAAAATTTAAATTAACATTTTACATGGAGTAATAGAATAAATTACAAAAAATAAATATTAGAATAACTTGATGCCTTTGTATAATAATAAAATTTAATACGAACCCAACAAGTAGTCTCAGTGGAAAAACGAATGATATTTATTTAAGGAGACCTGAGTTCAAATCGTTTTGTCTGCAAGGTGCGTGCATTGTCAAAAGGTTAAGAATGTATATATGAGCAGATACTATTTTGTAATCACTTTAAAACTAAAATTTGTACACTGTATAACCAGATCTGATCCCATGTTAAATTATTCAAAATTTTAAATGTATCCTTTTAAACTAATAATAAATAGATAAATAGTGTACAAGTAAATTTAGAAAATAATCTGTGCGTAGGGGTGTAAATAAACCGAGCTTGAACGAACAAGACTGTGTTTGTGTTCGTTTGTTTATTTTTAAAGGCGTTCATGCTCAGTTCGTATTCGTTTAAATTTTTAATTTTGTGTTCGTGTTCATTTATTTATTTTTGAAGGTGCTCATGTTCGTTTGTTTAGTGTTCACGAACGTGTTCGTTTAAGTGTTCATGAACGTGTTCGTTTAAGTGTTCACGAACGTGTTCATTTAAGTGTCCGTGAACGTGTCCGTTTAAGTGTTCACAAACTTGTTCAATTAAGTGTTTGCGAAAGTGTTCATTTGTTCGTTCGCAAACATGTTCGCTTATATGTTCTGAAATGTTAACTAAGTTAACAATAAATAAATAAAATAAAAGCAACAAAATAAAACTTATATTTCGACATGAACATATATAACATCCTTAGCAACAACAAAAAGTATTATTTAGATACACCCACAAGTATTTTTCATCCTATAAACAAGCTTATAAACGAGTTCGTAAACGAGTCCATAAACGAGCTTATAAATGAGTTTGTTCGTGAACATAAACGAACCGAACACATTTTTGTTCGTGTTCGTTCATTTATTAAACGAACATAAAAAATTTGTTCATACTCGTTTATTTTAGCTTAATAAATGAGCATAAACGAACGTTATACGAACGGTTCACGAAGGTTCGTATACACCCCTATCTGTGTGTCTGTATAGTAATAAAATTTAATATAATATAGTTTAAAATTCTAAAATTCATTTTAAATATTACTTTTTGTACAGTAATTTAGATATCATGTATTTATGACTCTAAAAAGAAAATTAAAAGAATAAAAAATAAGAATATTAAATTATTTAAAATTTTCACTTACATGGGATAAAAGGATAAATTGTACAAAAGTAAATATTAGAATAACCTTATGCATTTGTACATTAATAAAATTTAAGATAAGATAGTTTTAAATTTCAAAAGTTATATTAAATATTAATTTTTGACAATAATTTATAGACACAATATTAATTTTGTGCAATAATTCTAAAATTTCATACAATATAGTAATTTTGTCTATATACATGAAATAATTTTAGAATAGCTTCATGCATTTTTGTATTGAAATAGAAAATTTTCAACTTTGGGTTGTGTTTGATAGCCGTAATTGTAATTCTGGAATTCGTTTTTCGTATTTTACCATGTTTGGTTCGTGTGAAAGGAAATGATCAATGTAGTTCTAATTCCGGTCTACTGTTTTTTCTTTGGTTTCTTGTGTAGTTTGTTTTACCGAGTTATTTTTGGTAATACACTTTCATGTCTTCCTCTTTAACCCAAATGAGTATTTTGGCCGCTCTCCCTTGTCAGCACTGGCGCCGTATCTCTCCATCGGCTACGAAGATTAGTCATGTAAGCATCTTCCATTTATCGTCCTTTTAATTTTTCTTTGTTTTTTATTTTTCTCTCTTCCCTTTTCAAATAACTTACAATAAGCAGCGATCAGGGGATAAACCGATGGACGGACGACGATGGGTTTAGTCTTTGAAATAAAATACAATCAGCTTAATTACCATGACCTATTTTTTTTTTTGTTCCAAAATCCAAATTCTTGCTGGTGAGGAGCTCCACGGTTTAGTTCGCACTCCGTATCCATGGCAGACGACTTCGAGTTCACCGATAAGGTCTACCCCGCCTTCAATCGCGTGAGTTTTCTTTTCCCCTTAATTTTAAGTCTCTCGTTAATTTTTAATTTCAATAGCTTTTGACTGAGATCCATGCAAATCGGTTTGAATTTATCATTCTAATTTATAAATCTGGTTTTGTACCTTATCTTTTTTGCTTTGTTTTCATTCTGATCTAGTGATTTTCAAGTTTAATTTCAATCTCTTAAGACTTTTTGCATGGTGATTTTCTAGCTTAATTGAAGATATTATTACATCTTATATTGCAAGCAAACTTATCGAACTATTCTCTCTCTCTTTTGTTTTAAATTTGATTTGGTGAGAAGTCATTTAATGGTTGCTACTTATTACCTCATGGGAATTATTAACATTATATTTAAATAGGATTTGATCAATCAATTTGTATTGGGTTTTCTTTTTCATCTTTATTTGGGATTCTTACCGAAAAACTTTAAAGGGAAAATAGAATATGAAAGTTTTAATTGATTTGTCATACATCTGATGATTTTGTAATGCCAAGTCAGTGTAGTCTGCTTAAAACACGATATAAATACATCAATTTTCAGTTATAAGAGAGGTGTTTTGTGGTGAAGAAGGTACTATAAACACTTCCATAATAATTATGGTGTAGTAGCTATGTATGTTATCTTGACCTTTCTACTGCTATATGGTTTACAAGGGGCTGTCAAACTTGTCCAGATTGTAATGAGTAAGCATGGGGCTGTCAAACTTGGGAGGAAGGACCTTTATCCTCAGAATACAAGGGTTGGTCGCGGAGAAAACGAAATCGGAGAAGTTGAAGCCGAAGAAGAGAGTAAAGATAAAGAAACCGAAGATGATAGAAGAGGGAGTGACCAAGAAAAATCAGAATGAGAAGAAAGCGAAGAAGTTAAGGATCTCATTGATGAAGATGATACAGAGAATGATATCGAAACTATGGATGTGGAGGAGATGATTTAAAAATGATGAACACAGAGGTAAAACAAAATCAAGGATCATATGCAGAATGCTATATACATTTAATTTACCATGTAAAAAAGTAAGTGTAGCAAAGAATTGGTTCTTTTCATTTTACCAAGAAAATTTGATCATTTTTCTTGCAAATAACAGTGAAGGTTGCAGGAGAATAGGTTTTTATTCCAAAATCCAAATTTGCGCAGGTGAGGAGTGTAATAACTCGTTTCCCATTACAAATCCAATTACCCAACCCAACACAAACCAAAACTCATCAGGCCCAAACTAATCTAACCTTAACCCTAACACCCTTTTACTGCCGCCACCATCTTTCACGGCCACCGCCGTCGTTCACCAGTAATCACTTATTTCAAGCCAAACCTTAAACTAAACTAAACCCCTAATCTAAACCAATCAAACCCTAATCTGACAAAATTAATCAAACCCTAATACCAACTCTAACCTAGCCTGCAGAACCCTAGCTGCCACTGCCGCCGCCCTCAAATTTGATTTCTATCATATCTGAAATGATGAAAATGGACAAGTTGTTATATTTTAATGAATCGGGTTATATAACCCATGAAAACAGATGTAAATCGGGGGGCTTAGATCTGAAAAATTAGAGATGGGGCTTTGAGATCTAAAAAAAATCAGAGAAAGATGAGGGTTCATTCGAAAAAAAATTGTAAAAAATCTTCTTTTGAAATCAAATAAATCCAGAAGTTTTCCGAGCAAAAAAATCTTTTAGGTTCGAATCAAGAAGAAGCAAGGGGTAGTTTTCCCGTTTTAAAATCAAAGTTTTTTTGTATTGCTTTTTTCCTTTTGACCTGAAACAAAGAGAGGAAAAAGGGTTCAAATCGTACCTTTGGTTGGAAACTAAAATCGTCGTCGTTGCTCGCCATGAGGCTGCCGAGAGGCCGCCGATGACCGGCCTTGGTGAGGAGAACAACGCCGTCTTCAATTTTTAGGGCAGAGGAGATGATGAATATTAGATCTTAGGGTTTTATTTTAACTCATTTCGAATGAACAAATAACCTAGATTGGGTTTTAAACCAGACGGAATAAAATGATGCCGTTTTGGCGTGCCCGGCCCGCGCGGTGACCCCGATCCGGGGAGGATCCACTCGTTTCATAATGGGAAAATTACACAAGTGGTCCCCCATCTTTCAACCCGCATTCACTTCTGGTCAAGGGTCTATTTACACCTTTGGTCCTTTTTGTTTTTATGCGCTTTAAATATCGTCTTTTTATCGTTTTTTAGCTTTTAATTTCCGTTTTCTTTCAATTTAGTCACTATAGTTTGATGTTTATTTTCCAGCATGCTATTTCCGTTATTTTATGTTTATTCCTTCATGTTTTATTTTTGTATCATTTCAGTCCCATGTTATTTATGTTTTTGCCATGTAAATTATTAATCCATGCATCTTAGTCCTTAATCTTTAGTTATATGATGTTTTATATGTTGTTAGTTTAATACATGCATTATTATTAATATTATTATTATTATTATGGGTATATACTATATTATTGTTATGCAAAATAATTTTCTTTTATATTATATATTAATATTATATAAAGTATGTATATATGTTTTTTACACACGTTTATGTACAATTTTTACAAGGTTTCATGTATATTTGTAAGATAAAGTACAATGTTTTGCTTAATTAGAATAAATAAAAATAATATTTTTTTTGTAAAATATATATGTATATAATTACTAACTTAGTATGTATATAAGTGTATTTTAATAAATAATACATTTTACTTTAAATATTATATTTTAAATGTATGTATAAAATAGTAATAAATACTTATTTTTTGAAATATATATATATATAAGAAATACTAACTTTATATATAGATTTTTTATAAATATAAATATTAAAAATATTTTACCGTAAGTATTATATTAAGTGCATATATATATTGTCATCTTATAATTTTGCATCATATATGTATTTTTAAATCACCAAAAAATGTTTTTAAAGAAATAAATTTTGAATTTTAAATCAATGTTTTGAAACCTCGATAAATCATGTCCCGGGCGTAAAGGGACGTGATGTTTTTTAAAAAAATTCAAGAAAACGAGAAGTTGTGTCCCGGGCGCAAAGGGATGCAGTTCTCTCGATATTTTCAGTATTCAAGAATCGTATTTTAAATTTTAATCGAATTTGTAATTTCCAACACCAAGACATCAAATAATTGACTAGGTACCAATTTTGGGCGGTGTGGGGATGCTAATCCTTCCTCATCCGTAACCGACTCCCGGACCCGAATTTTAAATCTCTGGTTTTATTTTGGTGTCCGATCTACCATTTTTAAAATGATCGGTGGCGACTCCACATTTTTAATCACCAAATTGGGCGGGAAATTTTTAAACACGAACAACGAAAAACAAAATTTCAAAACAAAATAAAAAGTGAGCGCCAGACGAATTTGGATGCTCACAAGGAGCTTCACGGTTTAGTTCGCACTTCACATCCATGACATATGACTTTAAGTTCGACGACAAGGTCTGTCCCACCTTCTATTGCTTGATTTTTCTTTTCCCCCTTAATTTTAAGTCTCTGGTTAATTCTTATTTTCAATATCTTGTGACTGAGATCTTGCAAATCAGTTCGAACTTATCATTCAGATTCAGAGATCTGGTTTTGTTCCTTACCTTTTATGCTTGTTTTTGTTTTGATCTAGTGGTTTACAAGTTTAATTTCAATCTTTTTAGAGTTATGCGTGCTGATTCTTTAGCTTAATTAAAGATATTTTTACATGTTATATAGCAAGCAAACATATCGAACTATTCTATCTCTTTTTTGTTTTAAATTTGTTTTGCCGATAAGTCATTCAATGGTTGTTACTTGATACCTCATGGGAATTATTAACACTATCTTTTAATGGGATTTGATCAATCAATTTGGGTTGGGTTTTCTTGTTCATCCATATTTCTTACCTCTCTGTAATTATGGAACGGATGCTCATTTTCTTAAGAAAGTGTTTGGAAACGTGTGAGAGTTGTTTCTTAAAATGTTAGAGATGTGTTTTGTTGTCAAAGTTTTGTTGGTGGGAGTCGTTAAAAGGTTGAAATGTGCTCTGTTCAGGAGTCCAAACTGGATCGATTTCGAAAGCTTTCATAGGTAATATTGGTTGGACGATGTGTTTGAATTTTACCAGTAGATTCCAAGCTCATTACAGCTTCACTTTTAGGACTTTGAATTTGACAGCTCTCTTGAGATCTTTGTGCTTGCAAGTGATGGACTGTATCAAATTTATTTACTTTGAAGAAAACGAGCGTAGTTAATAAGTAATAGCTGCAGCTTTACCTTTGAGTAGGAGGTTGTGGCCAATACATGATCCTGAGCAAGCAGCTGATGCAAAAGGCATCCCAGAGGGTAGTGCAGTGGTGATCCGCTTCTTGATCAATCAAGGTGGTTTTTCCCACAATCCTTTTGTCAGTTCTGTCAGTCAAGGAGTTTCTCCTTGTAGTGTATATGTAATGTGATAAGACAATATCGTTGAATTATTATAGTGTACTACTAATTATGTAATTGAATAATATTATTTTTTAGCTTGATGGAGTAAGTACGAATTATGTAATTGGATAATATTATTGTTTAATGTGATATGATACTAATAAATATCAATCTTTGTTCCTTTTTTTATTGGTATGGAAGCAACAAATATTTTCAATCCATTATTAAGTTTATATCAATTGAACCCAATTATAGTATTAATTAGAAACTAGAATCTAAAAATAATGTCAAAAATACCAATGAAAAAGTATCATGAAGACTTCAAATTCAAAACAATATATTTATAACACATTCAACATAAGTTATTCATATTATCTGTAATCATGAAAAAAAATTGAGTAACAAGTGCTTTTATAAAAATAAATCATTATAACATACATATTTAAAATTGTACAAAACTTAATTTATAGCAAGAAAATTAACTCAATAAAAATAAACATAAAAATTAATAAAATCTAAAATGTGTGCTTGTTTCACTGCAAACTGATATCTAAAATGATTTTCAGTAAAATTTACCAAATAACGGAAATGATTTACACAGTTTCATCCAAACACCTAAAAATGATTTCCGTAATCAGTTTTACAAAAAATGTAGTTTATTTTCCAAAATTTATTTTCCAGAAACAGTTTTCTGTGAAACAAACGGACCCTTGATGACAAAGTTTTGCAATGGCGAGTGGCGGGCGAGATTGATGCGTGTAAAGGAAGCCCAAACCCGATGCTCGTTCTCCCCCTAATAAATTCGTTTGGACTCGCTGACCAAATCATGAAATGTTAAGCACAACCGAAATCTTCGTTGCCATGACTTAAAAAAATCTTGACCGACATTCGTTAATTGATTGAGTGATTAAGATATAAATATATTGAGGGGTTCCAATGGTAAAGACAATGTTATTTATTTTAAGTGATTTGAGTTTGAGCAATATAATTTTCGTTGCCTGGACCATAGTTGTTTTTTTTATCTTTTTTATTTAATCGGTGGCGATAACAGTCTTTGTACTGGTTGTCGACCGCCAGTGATTCATATTTCGTTTGTTTTCTTCGCACATTTTGTTGCGCTCTCCTCTGCCTCTGTGGCACGTTTTTTCTGTCTTTATGGCACATTTTCTATAGTTACTTTTGCATGTTTTTGGTGTTCGTTCGGTGACCCTCAGATTACTTGTTTTTTATTTTTGTTTGTCGTTGGCCACGTAGAGTTTGATCTCCTTTTGGGTTGTTTACCGATGTAATCTATAGTGAATCATCGTTTTTGATAATAGGCATGAAAGGTTGTAGCCGATTTCGGGGATTTTCATCTAGTTCATGTTTTGACAACTCCTCATGGAACCTTCCTACAATGGACCATAGAGATTTTCTTTGGTGCAAAGTGGAAGAGTCTTATCTAACTGGTACAGTACTTATCTTTTTTTTAGATTTACGATTTTCTTTTTTGTTGTTCATTTATACGTTCTAAAACCTCTATTAGGTATTTTGTTTATCAATAAATTTGTCTGGTTAATGTGCCAATAAAAATTAAAAGTAACAAACAAATATTATCATATAATCACACTAGAATATTCAAGAAAAAAAATAAATTCAAGGTTTTATTTAGTTTAAGTAGTAATTTCGTCATTCATTATACTTTTACCTAATAGTGTGGTATTTTAAGTTTTTTTATTTATCAATTTGGCCACTTTACCATGGTATTTCATGATTCTTTTCTCAATTCGACACCTCAACTATACCCTACTCAACAATATGGCACTTCAAGATTTTTATTATAAATTGGACACCTTAGTTGTTTGACGGTCTTAGATATAATTCATGTTGTTACATATCAGTAACGTGGATTAATAAATCAATAAATGAATGGTACGTCACAATTGATTTGACAAATCTTTTATATAAACAAATTTTAAAACAAAAAGGTAAACGTGAAGAATCTATGTCAAGAATTTTAATATATTTCTTAAAATTACATGGCATGCGTCGCCCATTAATCAGTTCACCGATTCAAAAAAAATGACGAGAAAAATCTATGTCAAAATAATATGCTTGTAATTTTATTCGAGTCATGTGTCATATGTCGCTCGTTTATTAATTTATCAATCCACGCTACTTATTAACGGTGGGGTTATATGTAAGATGGTCAAATAGTTGAGATGTTAAATATATAACAAAAATTCTTGAAGTGTCACATTATTTGATAAAGTATAGTTCAATGACCAAATTCGAATGAATATATTTTTTGCCAAAAATTATAATTTTAGAAAATAAAAAACTTTGAGCAAGTATATTTGATCGGTTAGCCAAACTATTTACCTCTGTAATTTTGTTCTCCTATTTCTCTTAGGTCATGAGTTCTAGACTTACTACAAATATTCTCTTTTACTTCTAAAGTTTCTCTTCCTCTTCCCACTAAGTAAGATTAGGTTTAGATAAGATTTGTCAAAAAAAAAAAATTCAAGACCACCCAAAACATCATTTTTTTGGTATAAAGAAAGGGGAGCAGAGTTATGCAGGTGATTGATGTTAAGTGAAAAGTTGATACTAAATTATTTTTCATTCCCCCACTTCACCTATGGTTCAATCGACATATAAGAAACAACATTTGCACTCTGATCTATTGATGAAATTATCTAGCCTTTCACTAGCAGCATTCATCATGTAAGAGGCATAAAAATGGGTCAAGTGACTTCTTTCACAATTGGTATTCATCACTAGAAGTGATTCAACAAATTATTGCCCATAGCAAGAACCTGGATCTAAGGGGGCAGCGCGGCCGCTTCCAGCTAACGGAGCAGCAGCAACTCCTCTTTGATTCAGTAAACACCTAAAGTGTGCCAACCTTCCAGTTACTTCTCTTGGATTCTTAGCCAGCTTGTCATAGGGTGTCCACAATCGCTCTGCATTTCAGATTGTGACGGGAAGGAGAAAGAAGAATGTGATTAATGGGATGAAAACTCGATATCAAGAGAAATACTGCAGTTTTGATTTAGGTTTGTGAAGTTCTGATATTAAATCAAAAAGGGTCACCCAAGCATTTAGATTGACATAGGTGCATGCTTATGCTTCTGTCTATATGTAGCTTAAGATCAGCAGCACTTAAGTTAAAGCCAAACCGAAATGGAACATCAAAGATTTTGCTGTTCAGGTTATGTACTTATGTTCCATACTTAACAAATTCCTTCTGAACTGGAAGCTAATAATGCCATCAATGAGGTTGAAACACAGTTTATTCATATAAATCATAATGTTACATAGTATTAATACCATGTATTTCTCTAATCTAGTAAACTTCACAACCTGTTTATGGACAAACAAAAATAGTAGGTTGAATGTGTTCCATGGTTTTACTTTCTATAACGAGAAACTCATGATACATTGTATCGTATATGGGAGCTCGAGGTTCTTACCTAGTAATTCCAACTTCAGGACTTTTGGGTATTAGTATTTGGTTTATAACAAGAACACCATAATATGCATGTAATCTGATATTAATATAATATATTAAGTACCTGCAGCTGCAGCAGCACGTGGCCATATGGTTTGTTCAATATCAGAACCATCAATGGTTTCACCCCACATGCATACCTCCCCTCCGATAACTAATTTCTGTTGCTTCGAGTTTGTAATATTTGTGAGTGGCTCATTTATGTAGAATTCCTGCCATGGGGTGTCCAAGTGGTCCAAGTACCATTTGTCCTGGTTGCTTACAATACACCTTAATCCAGATTCAACCACTCGTTGAGCAACACCGCTACCAAGCCTGCCAAAGAAATCATAAGCAAAAGTTCAACCACATGAACTCAAGAATCAAGCAATAGATACAGCATTGATATTGCATATATAATCACCCTGAGTGAACTCAGGCAATATATATAAGGAATATAAAATTTTATCACCAACATTTTCAGAACCTGATCACACTAATAATCATTTGCAAGAACATTTCTAGATCTCTAGATCCAAGTTGACATTAATGGTCTTTAGCCTAAGAAAAACGCTTGACAGGCTTCGATTAAATCTGTGTAATAGAACTGGCTGATTCAATCCATCTTTTTAAACAGCAGCTGTCTAAGAATGCCTGAACAAAGGCTCTACCATATGCTTGAACCTTTTAATGTCAAGGGATGGGGATTGGGATCACACCTAAAGATTAAGCTTTCAAATCCCTGTCCTTGCAAACAAGGAAATATAGGTATTAAAATGTTAAAAGCTAACAATAATAATGTGTGTGAATTATCCCAAAAAAGCGTACGCCACAAGATTTAATTGTTCTTTAACCAAAAATAGGATCTTAGTCAAACCTCCAACTGCCAGAAAAAGGTTTTGCAAGTAAAAAAAAAGTAGTTTAAATTTTAGAAGACAAAATATAGAAGAAAATGCACAAGCACAACTAAGATTCAAGTTTTCTAGTAGTATTCTGTCTCAAGAAACAAGCATGGGAGAAAAACATGCCAGATGCTTTGATCAGCTTATTAGATTTTCCATGTATTGAACTCCACGGGAATCATATGCACTCAAGGACATTAATCATTTCCACTAATTTTATATACTCAGATTGCAATATAACAAATTTTCAACTTTTTGATATAACCATCTGTACAAATTTTCAACTTTATTAATTTACAAAGATGTAACAAGTCAAGTTCGAAGCCTATGTTCAACAGTTTGTGCAGCTATCGAGAATTATTAACTTTTGGTTACTTTCTAATATTATATAGAGAACATATAATTTCCATTTGTATAATTTTTAACATTTTCCAGAGTTTTAATTCATAAATAAAAATTTGTTATTATAGTAGCACAAGACTAAAAAAATATAATATTCATTGTGTGATTTAACTTTTTATTGGTTGAAGTTAATTTTCTATATGATTTACTCTTAAATTATTTAAAATAAAGGCTAAAACTAAAGTAAAAATATCATAAATATAGAAAACTAGATGAAAAAAATGTAAGATGAACCACATAATAAAGTTCAAAAGAAATCCCCAAAAAAGATACTGATCAATTATTTATTTGCTTTATTTCTTTAATTTTCTATCAAATACCTTGTTCTATATAAAAGCTATGGAATCTACTTGAAACAGTTTGTAAGTCTTCAAAATAATCAACTATTTAAATGATCCCTTTTTTTTTGAAAAAAAGAGGTAAGAATCCTTTAATGACCAGAAAGATAGACATTACAATTTAACTTTTTCATGCCCTTTAGTAGTAAGAATCCTTACTAAGTGATAAATTCCGTTAGAATATATTTTAATTTAGGAGGGTACTTTGTCTTCAACACCTTCTCAGCCCTTAAACTACTTTAATATTCAAGTGTAGAATTATATGTTACTTCCCCGCAACAGAGGAGAAAAACAGATGCAGCATTTGCTTTGAATTTTCTAAAAGCTCACTTTGCAAAAGGAAGCAACATCATGCCTAGTGCCTACAGAAGAATATAATGCATAAATTCTCTAGGTTTGAGTGATAAAGAGTAGGACATACCAATTGTGAACGACAGTCTTCCGGCTCAATTTACTGCCAAAGTTATTGAATGTCTCCTCCCTGTGATACTCTATGTGAATATGATGTATAATATTGGTGTTTTACTAAATAGCTCTTGTATAAGGTGAATACCAGTTAACAATTTCATATCCATGAGATAAAGCTATATTTTGTGCTCGCAAGACAAAGTACTGATATGCTTGAGATTCATTCATACGATGCCTTTTTAACCTGCAAACCAAGCAGCAAGAAAGTAAGAGGTGCAGTAGATATAATACATTTCTGGACCACAATAATATCATGCCATGTTGATCCAAAGGAACTAAATAAGATTAGAAACATGACGTTCATGTACTGCTTACATGAAATAACAGGACAGCAATAAGTAATTTTCAGCAGTGGCAGTTTTAAGCGGTGCTGAGAGCATCAAAGTAATGGCAAAGGAAATTTGATGAAATAGATAATTTTATATGAACAGCAAACTAAATCTCTTCCAACTAGCTGAAGGAAACTAAGATAATGTTACATCAAAAACCACTAAAAGCAAGGGAACATAGAAGCATCACTCTCACCCAGTCAATGGCATCGTAAACTAACAATAAGCAGGAAAATGTATTTGAAAAAGAACAATAATAACATTTCCATAAAGTTTGTAACAAGGAATAAGCCAATACACCAAATAGACATTCATTTCATTCAATGGTGTAGCAAATCAAAACATAAAAAACTCCTTACCATTTGCTTATACGAGGAGTTGCGGTCCAACAAGCTGAATTAGAAAATCAAGAGGGTGAGTCAAATACTATTAGACTCAGATTGATAAGATTTAAATTTAAACTTCAAAGTATACAAAACATATCCTGAAGAACAATGTTTAGAAAAATACTGAATAGGTCTACATGATATGTGACTCTTGCCCTCTTTCATAAGCTATGTTTTAGAGTCAACTAGTTTGATATTGATACAATGAATCAGAGATCATTCTACATGGATAAGAAGCCTTGGAAACCATTTTACCTCTTAGGAGATAGACTTAGAGTGCAGTCTACAGAAAATTTAGAATTTCAGTTAATTTTACATTTAACCAGTAAAGGACTAGAAGCTATCATCTATCAGCCTACACAAAAAAGTTAGGTTCTCTAGAAAGTTAACATAGAAAATATCCCTGATATATGAAAGCCCTCTTCATTTCACCATCTTTATTTATTTCGCATCTTCTTCACTTTTTCTCTTCTCGGGAGCATTACTGGACAAGTGAGAGATTGTGGGGAAAATAAAATTTCTGATGTCATATATTATTGAAGAATTTTGGATATATGAATCATCAGCACTGAAAATCACGGAATGTTATGTTATTTTCTAGTACAAGCTTGACCAAAATCCTTTGTCCATGGTTGGACAATAAAAACAATCAAAATGAGTTGGTTTCTAATAATAGCAAGAACCAACTTCAAGAAATGCTTAAAAGACGAAAGTTTGGTGCATGCAACAGAACAAGTCATGAACATCCAAGGAAATGTAAGGTACTGTTATGAAAAGGCTGCCATCATCTACCACATAAATATTATAAGATAATAGTTTTAACCAGAAAGAAGCTTCAAACCAAAACTTAAAATTAACATGATATATCTATAATAATATACAAGTAGGAATTATAAGATAGTATGGTTTTAACTCACTTGTATCAACTTCATCGCCTCCCAAGTGAACAAATTTAAAGTTAAAGATCTTGCTGAAATCTGAAACAAGAATTCCATTTTCATTTCGTTATATAAAGGAAAGAAAAAATTGCAGTCATTTCTTGATAGAAATAATGATATAAAGGGGTAAGTAAGGAGATCACCTGAAAGAATTCCATCTAATACTTTAAATGTAAATTCATTGCTGACATCAAGAGGCTGTTGACAGTCCTTAGATGGCCATAAAGAAGGATAACCAACCCCCCTAAAGAATTAATACCGAGTTTACTCAAAAGCATATAAGTTTACACATGCATGCATCTTGAATTCAATTCTGCAATATCTATCTGCTTTTGTTGTGTGCATTTGACCACAGGTATTATAGTATATATTAAATATGCAGGACTGGCCATTTATGATAATTTGGGTCTTGCAAAACTGCATTGATAGTAACTGACAAACAGTCCTTTAATGGCCATAGAGAATGATAACCATTTCTCTTAAAGAATTGAAACACAGCTACTCAGAAACATTTTAGGACAAGGCCAATAAATTGCATATAAATTATTTCACGCACACCCTGACTTCAAGTTTGCAGTAATATCTGTGCTTGTTGTGTGTATTCAATCATAAATATTTTAATATATGTTAAGCATGAAAGACCTATTTATGATAATTAGGGTCCTTAAAACCACATAAAACCTATTTATGATAATTTGGGTCCTTGTTTTAGAATTTGAAACTATTCTTTTTCTAGAAAAGAAGGAACTATGCAGTTTAGCTATTGCCTGGAATTTTGTCAATTTCTCATCCAAAATTTCTTAAACCTTCTCCACCCAGTAGACCTATGTTGAGATAACCATTAAGTACCAGCCTAAAGGTGACTAATTATCATAAAGCTTAATTTTACTTTTTACAACATTCAGTTGCTAAATATAAAAATACAATCAGATACATCCAACATCAGTTTAAAGAGCACTAGCTGCAATTTCCAGATAACATTCATGACAGGCAAAAAATTAGCATCTTCATCTACTATAAAATATTGCCTATTTGCATAAGAAAGCATGTTACTAGCAACAATAAAAATCTACTATAAGAATGGAGAAAGCATATTGTACCATGAGAGAGCATGTCCTGGGACATCAATTTCGGCCAATACATTTATTCCTCTTTCTTGGGCATAACTGCATAGATTAGAAGTAAACATATCAGAAAGAATTGGAGTACTCAAAATAGTAATTGTCATTTGAATACAAGTGAAAGAAAAAAAGGAGAACGACGTGCCTCACAACTTCAGCCGCATCAGCTGCTGAATATCGCTCTGAGGGTGAATAAGCACCATCCCACAGTTTAGGATATGAAGGTATCTCCAAAGGGAAAGATTGTGTATCTACAATGTGCCAGTGCAATACATTCTGTATGAAAGAAGGAAAGAGTTACCACATATAGGCTAATTCTTCTTGTGTTGCAATAAACATGACAATCAACTAGGTCAGAACAATGAGGAGAGAAGAATACTCCAACTGAAATTTGTTAT
Source organism: Hibiscus mutabilis (assembly GCA_019671005.1). Taxonomy (NCBI): domain Eukaryota; kingdom Viridiplantae; phylum Streptophyta; class Magnoliopsida; order Malvales; family Malvaceae; genus Hibiscus; species Hibiscus mutabilis. The sequence continues at coordinate 6,246,251 of CM033743.1, forward strand.
TAATGCACTACTTACCAACTTTGCATATGACATAGAATCAATGACCTTCTTAATAACTGTCATCGGTAAATAGTGACGAGACGTATCTGCATCAGCAGTATCAAAAAGTCTTATCATAATTTTGAAACAGAGGACAGAAAACAGAGATAAAAATATTATTCTATCATCATATAATTTTCTCCGACCTATGAAGATTGGCAGTTTAGCTGCCATTCCAACTTTCATGTGGGTTGCTGAGAATATAGGCCAAAACGGGCTATAAAACAATATGTTTTGATAATACCTAACAGCTAAAGAAATAGCAACATGAAGCCCCTAATTTTCAATGAAGGTCAAAGATTGATCTCTAAACATTGTATTTTCAAAGGAAACCAACACCATTACATTTCTTAGAAGATAAGTGCCTCACCGATTAAGAGACCCCGATAGGGAAACCTAGGCTGATCAATAACAGTCCATGGTGACATGCGAACTTCAAGGACCCTCCGCGTAATGCTAAAATAACATAATTGGCTGAATGTCTGCACCATTGTACAACAAGCTACATATTCTAAGAATTTTTTAATTTACAATAAAGTATAATGACAACTTGGAAAAAATAATTATACTGGTACTAACCTGAAGCCCATGTAAAGCACCATAAACCGTCTTTGCCTGCATGAATTGGTTATAAGATTAGCAATTAAAGTCGGAATAAAGTAGTATAATATAATATGAGGAAATTTTGCAGTTTTGTTCAACTCCAACAGACAACACCTATCAGTATTCTTTTTTTTCAGTTTGCCTCTCTTGAAAGAAAAACAAAGAAAAGGAACTCGAAACGCATATATCTTCCAAAAAACAGACCATGAAGTTGGTCTATAGGTTTAGGTTAGGTTAGGTAATTTTATATGGAATGATGAACTAGCAATCCCACAAAATTCAAGTTTGTTTGAGGAAGGTCAATGAAAGTCCTTAGATTATGAAGCTAAAATTCAACAACTACATTGCTTGGAACATGGAAGTAAAATAAAAAAAATAAAAAATAAAAACAAAGAAAAGGAATTCGAAAAGCATATATCTTCCGAAAACAGACCCTGAAGCCGGTTTATAAGTTTAGGTTAGGTTAGGTAATTTTATATGGAATGATGAACTAGCGATCCCACAAAATTCAAATTTGTTTGAGGCAGGTCAATGAAAGTCCTTAGATTATGAAGCTAAAATTCAACAACTACATTACTTGGAACATGAAAATAAAATAAATAAAATAATAAAATAAAATATAATGGCGGGCATTTCTTGACAGCTTAAGCTTTTAGATTATTGGTCACCCAACTTAACATACATAATGAATGATTTTGAAGGAAACAAACTTGTTGGAATAGCAAAGGCTTTGTTTGGTTGACGCTTAAATCAGTTCATTTTATTCGCCAAAACATAAGTCAAAGTTCACTAAAGATAGAGAGGTACATATGAATAAATATATGGTCAAAAGCTCACCTTTCTTAATTAAAATTAAATTTCAATAACAGAATAAATTTAACATACATTAATCAGCCTAAGAAGAATTAAAGGACACGTCCCACCATGAAAATTCTAAAATTTGTATAATTAATCAAGAAATAGGATTTGCTCGGCGTACCTCAAGATGGGCGTAACCTGGTTTTTCCGGAGATGAGACCATTAATTTGTAGGACTCGTCGGTGCCGTATTGTAGCTGCAATCAAAATCAACAATGAATTTCCACATCCAAACCAAACAATCGCACGACGTTTTCAGAACATTTAACTTCTCTATCCGCTTTTTTAGAACATATGTCAATCTCAAAGCTTTAATTTTCTTTTTCCGTCATTTTCTGGGGAAAAAGTGAGAATAATAATTAGAAAAACAAATGAAGAGAGTAAAAGAGGAACCTGTTCGTTTGGAGAGGAAACGACGATATGCAGACCCTGGAGCAGAGATGAAGGGTTGAAATCAGAGAAATTGGCATCGATGACGTGATCCAGTTTGATGACAGCAAGCATCCTGTCGAATGCGTCTTTGAGTGTTTGAGACTCGTGGTTCGAGGAGAGCCCGAAATCGTTGGTCAAGTAAAGTTGGGCGTTGCCGTAACTCACCGACGCCGGCATTGGCCATATCTTCACCTTACTGTTCTCACTCGCGCTGCTCACTGCTAACGCATTGCCCAACACTAGCGCCGCCACCGCAACCGCAACGGCATAAACCAACGATTCACTTACTACCATTTTCCTCATATTTCTCCTCTGTCCTGACTCCTGAGTTCTTTTTATTTGCTTTGGAATTTGCGATTTATAAGCAAGCGGGCAACTAAACTACCAGTTGGAAAGATGTTTAATTCCCTTAATTTGTCAGTTTTATGTTCATGTTCCCATATCCACATGTATTTTAGTTCCAGATGATGCCAGTTATTCATATATAAAATAAGGGTGGTTATTCTAGGCAAACGCTTGAGGAATAGTTTACCAGCCTTCGCAAACCAACACGTAGATGTGACAAACGGGTTAATCGGTTTAATTTTGGTTCGGATAATTTTAGTTCGAATTATTTTAGGTCTAATATTATTCGGTTCAAATTCGGTTTCGGTTTAGTTTTAGTTCGAGTCTATTATGATTCAGGTCATTTTTTGTCGGTTGATTTTCGGTTCGGTTATTTTTGGTTTGGTTATTTTCGATTCGGTTGATTTCGGTTCAGGTCAATTTCGTGTCAATGGGAGATCGGTCGTTTTAATCGAGTTTTTAGGCCGGTCAGTTTTTTACACCCTATATATAGATTTATAAAGTCAATATATTTAACTTTTTGGTGAGTTGTGAGGTTATTCATATCTTATCTTTATTTATTTCTATTGATATCTTTACTATATTTCGGATTGTCTTTGGTTCGGGTCCATTCGGTTCGGTTGAAAATCGGTTCGGGTCCATTTCGGTTCAACTAAAATTCGGATCGGTTTATGTTCGGTTCAGTTTGTTTCAATTTCATATCAAATTTTAAGTCATCATGTTCGAATCGATTTCGAGTCTCGATTCGAGTAAATCGATTTGATTTTCGGGTCTCGGGTCAAGTTTACCAGGTCTACCAATAGGTTTTGATGCTCGTGAATTATTTTGTCCTAATGTCTTGTACTGTGCATGTCGTGCTCGCTTAGGTTTTCTTGTAATTTCTCATGGACACCACACATGGTCTACACTTTCTACTGGATTTTTAAGGTCCATTTGATTTTAAAAAATATTTTTTTATTTTTATTTTCTGTTTTTATTTTTAGAAAATAATTTTTATTTTTAATTTTCTAAAAATTAAAAAATACATTTAGTTGATAGAGATGTTATTTTCAAAAATAAAAATAATGAAAATATGTTTGGTATATAATTTTTTAAAATAAAAATAATAATTATTAAATAATTAAAATAAAATATAGTTAGAAAATATTATTATAATAATAATAAATAAAAAATAAGTAAATAAATAAAAGTTTAAAAAAAATGATATTAGAAGAATTCGACCCCAGTTTAAAATTTAAAAAACCTTATTTTTATATTTTTCATTTTCCTAAAATATTTTTAATAAAAATAATAAAAAAATCTTTTTTAGTTTTCAATTTTTTACTTATTTTTGAGCTCATGATTTGGTTGAATTTGACACCACTTAGAGTTAATTTCCGTTCACCGTTGCTTTCGAAAACATTTTTTAGGCTAAAAAGCATGTTTTTATGACTTGTGAATGTGCACCACATTCTGAAATCTTTTAGCGTCAAATTCTTTCTTGTAAAAATTAACTTCTATTTTTCCTTTTTTTCTTTTTCTTTTTTATGGCTAATAAAACATATTTTTTTCATTTAATCTATTGATCTTATTTTCATTTTCCCTTGGTTTTGCTCGAGCCAATCATGGAAAAGTCGAATTACATCCCATGGTGACGCCAGAGAAGAAAAAGGAGCTAAATTATAACCATGGTTATACAATTCGAATATAAAAACAACCTTACAAATTACGGTATTAAAAAAATGGCGTTCGAAGACCTGAGATAACCATCTCCGAAGAAATCTCGCCGAGTTTTTCAAACCAACCAAAAAACGACGGCTTCCACAGTCTCGACCCAGATACTGGTGGTCGGGCATCGTGTCGATCACCATTCAACGTCGTCGACCGTCGTTCGTCAGCGCTGATGATATAAAAAAAATTTAGAACAGACCTCTCCTCCTCCTAAACACGAACCTAACCTTAGATTTCTAAAATCGAGCCCCCAACTCCCTAAAATCTTTAAAAACCGAGACCCAAAAAACGAACCCTAACACTTTTGGTTCAAAAAAGAGGAAGACAAAGAGATAGATTGTGCGGTTCATCGGCACACCGCCCTTAATCGTCTATAACGACGGTGGCCCGAAATCGAGATGGTAAGACTCCCCTTTTCTGTTTTTTTTTTATAAAAAAAATAGAATAAAAACCAAAAACCTCTGCCAAATGCTCTTTTTTGTATTGATATTTGTCTGAATCCTTACAATATTTTTTTCATTTATATCATATTACAACTTTTAAAATAAAAACAAAAACTCAATATCTATTGTTGATGATGATTGTTTGAATGACATCCCCGTGCTTTATTGTTTGTTTGCATGCCCGACGGTGGTGGTTGTACGGTGACAGCGCTATCGCTGGCGATGGCGTCATGTGGACGAGGAAGACGAAGCAGCACGGGCGCGTGAAGGAAGCCAACCGCCTCGGGTGAGGAGCACGCGCGTGTGAGAGATGAACAGTCTCTCCTCTTTTTGATTTGGACTGTTGGATCAGATCTGTTCTAACAGTCAGATCTTGGCTACCGCAAGGAAAATGGTTATCAAATTAGGGTTTAATCAGATTGGCTCTATCGAGCCAATTGTAATTCATTTGAATTATGTAAACATTGTAATTGGACTCTGATATATTAAATTTAATTGGGCTTTTTATTTCTTTAATATAGATTCCGGGCTTTTGGTTTTGATTTAATTTAAATAATAATAATAAATAAAATAAAATAAAAAAAGGACAAAATTAGCGATTGCACTCACTTTACTCTAATTATTTTTGGTTGTTCTCCCGTTCTTTTGGGTTTTTTCCTAACTAATTCAGACTGATCTGTGTAGCACACCTGGCTGTGGTGGGTGAGTATTTCAATAGAGATTTTTTGCATACACAATATTTTGAACTCAAAACATATTTAAACGATATCAAGCTGCTTACCACTTGAACTAATCTTGTGAGTTACTTTGCTCTAATTTATAAATTTAATAATATATTAACAAATGTAATCACGTGGGAGTAAGTGGGGATGTTGGTGCCCAGTTTGAGTTGAGGAAAAAGGATTAGGAATCCCACCACGCTCTCCACTATATCCCCTCTACTTTGGTTTTGTTATCTTGTATTATCAATAAATTATTACATTTAATTAGGGAATTAGAGTCAATTATTTAGGGCCGGTTTGTCTAACTTTGAAACTGATTAGAACTTAAAAAGTATTTAAAATGATTAAGATTTAATTTGTATAATTTAAAATTTTATAAAAAAAACTAAAAACTATTTAAACAAAAAGGCCAAAGTTTAATTTAAAGAATCTTTGAAAGCTGATAGAAATTTTAAAAGCATTTTTAATAATATAAAGATGATTGCAAGATAGTATCTGTTTATAGATATTTTTAATTCTTTAAGAATACGCATATACCTTGTAGACAAAACGATTTAAATTTGTGTCTTATATGATAAACATTATTTGCTTTTCTACCGAAATACTTTATTGGGTTCAGAAATTTGAAAAATAATTAAATTAATAAATTTCAGGGACAAAGTATAATTTAAATTAATTTCTTTTTGAAGGACCAGGGCTCAGGTAATTAACTTCAAAATTGATGAGACCTAAAATTAAATTAATAAAAAATGTCCCATCCCCTTAGCAGCTATTCCCTTCCCTGGTTTGAACCAACACACTTTGCTCTAATCTCTAGATTTTAATCAATGTTGGACCCACGTTTGCTTATAATAACAATAATAGTTGTAGTGATTGTCATTTACTTATATTTTTTAATGGGTAAAATTTTAATACACAAGCTGTATAAAATTAATTTTATACAAGTCTGTGTATTTACATTATAAAAACTCAAATCTTAAATTCTTAATTCTAACCTTAAAAAATTAATTCCTAAACTTTAAACTCTATACACTAAATTCTAAACACTAACCTTAAATTCTAAATCCTACAACCTAAACCCCTAAACCTTAAACCCTAAACTAAAACATTAACCCTTAAAATTAAAAAACACATGTAAACTAAAGTTTACACGGCCTGTGTATCAAAGTTTTTTCCTTTTTTAATTGGGTGATAAAAAACAATAAAGTCAATTTATGATGCCTCCACAAACTACATTTGGGCAGCTTTGGGAACGTATTTGTAGTACCTGAAGGGAGCTCTAAGATAAAGCCTTTTAGTATTTGTTTTTGTTTAAAACAGTAACATGAATTAAACTAAACTAAGCAACAATAAATCTCGATCTAATCACAGTTTAAAGGTCTTCATGCTGGAGGAAAACATGAAATCCCTTCAGATAAAATTAAGTTACTCATCATATTTGTTGATGAGCAATTTAGTATGGATGTTGTTATAGCGTTTATGGTTGTTCAGCTTGTTGATTTAGACGGAAAATCACAATAGACAATGATCGTAATAGGAGAGTTGAACTGAAAGAAAGTCGGAAGGAATTGACCTTTTTTTAGGGAGAAAGTTAATCCCTTTTTAGGGTATTTAAGAAAAATGACTGACAGGTTTTAATGAACAGATATTAAGTATAGACATGACAGATTGATGATTGATGTCTATTGACTTGTTAGCTTGACGAGATAAATATGTATGTCAGACAATAATTTGACTGGTAAAACAAACGGATTAGATATTGATCTTATCAAATGGTTGTCGTCCAAAGGATGTAATGAAATAATCTTTGGATGGATTTTTAAGTCTTTCTAGAATAGATATTAAAATTAAAGAATCTTCATACGGAAGACTTTAAAGTTAAAAAATCTTTTTTTGAAAAATTTAATGTCGAGAAAAGTTAATAACTATCAGAATATTTTTTTATTGCAGAGAAGTTGATGTCAAAATATATAAGGATATAACAATATTACATCAAAACTTGTTTTCCATGAAAGGAATAAATGTATTGAAATTATGATCATTCCCTTCGCATTAAAACACAATATTTAAGCTTAGGAGTTGCAAAATAACCCGATAGGGACAAGTTTTTTTATTTAAAAAATTAAGTTTGGGGCGAGACATACCGGGTTTTAAAAATGATTGAGTTAGGGCGGGGTGGGTTCGTATTTTGTGTAAAAATTTTCTGCCTACCTCGCCCCGCCCGATATATATATTTATTTTATTTTTATATATTATATTTAATATTTTTATTAATTTTTTTACGACGGGTCAGTTTAGTCGAATTTTTGTTAAAATTTTATAGTCTGGTTTAGGTTATACTTTTATTATGTTAGAGTAAAGATAAAATATATTAATTTTAGATCGAAACAAAAAACAGGCCGGAAGCTTTAAATTTTGAGTCGAGACGAGCAAAAGCCCATCCTGCCCTGCCTGTTGCCATTCCTATTTAAATTATGTCCTTCAGTTAAGGTTCCGAGTATGGGCTTGGTCTGGGCTTATGACCTTTTGTGTCTTTCAATTGTATCTGTTTTGGGCTACGAGCCATGGCACGACATATCTTTATTTTATGGAAACAGATTTACTCTCATCTGAATGTGACTGATGTATTTGTAGCATAACACAAAAAGGTAAAACGACAAGACCGGATTTTACAACTCCTGAGCTCCCTAAAAACAGGAAGGGAAAACAAAACGCCTGTGTGTGGATGAGATGGCTCTGCGGTGGGTAACGACGGTCTCCTCCCCTTGTTCGTCGCAACCGCATCCAGCAGCCGATGCGGTATTTCCAAAGTTCTCCTGCTCGAAAACCCTCCCCCAATCGCACCGCACCTTCACTTCTCCCATTTTTTCAACGAACCGGCGGCTCCCGTGGCCTCGCAACACCTTCAGCTCTACTGCCAGGATTTCCTCCTTCCGATGCTTTGCTTCCGGTACTTCACCTCTACAACTTCATGTTGCCCAATTCCCCTTTAAGATTAGAGAACAATCTCTTCATAGGAAATCTAATTTGTTCTTCTTTTGTTGTGGATATCCATTGAATTTTCTTTTGTTTTTGATAAAATTGTGACCAGTTCTATTATTGGTTTTATGTGCAGCTTTAACTCCTCAGCTGAAGAATACATTGGATACTGTGGTGACATCAAACAAGGTGGTTCTTTTCATGAAAGGAACAAAGGACTTCCCACAGTGTGGGTTTTCGAATACTGTGGTGCAGATTTTGAATTCTTTGAATGTTCCTTTCGAAACCATAAACATACTCGAGAATGAACTTCTACGTCAGGCTTTGAAGGAGTATTCCAGCTGGCCTACCTTCCCTCAGCTCTATTTTGATGGAGAGTTTTTCGGTGGTTGCGACATCACAGTCGGTAAGCTTTCTGTTGATTTCACTTTGCCGATTTTTAGTAGAACAAAAACTCACTTTAATCTGCAAATAATCTTGTTTTAGGCAACTGAAAATCTCTGTTACAAAGAACTAAAACTCATAGAACCACTATGGAAATACAGATTGTAGAGGACTTGATCTATTAGCTCCCTTCTTTCCAATTCTAATGTAAATTTTGGGGTTTATTTCTAGACTTCATTCTTTGGTCTGTTACCCTCATGTTTGAGTACCTTTTTTCTGCACTTGTTCTATCTTTATGGTTTATCCATTATCATACACAAATATGCATGTGTTAACATGTGCGTTAAAACTTGCAAGTGCTCATGAACATTCATACAAGGATAAATGATTAGTTGAAGTTGTTCTCTATAGTTTATTATGGTCTTGTGCAACATCTTTCCAATATGAAGGTAGTGAAGAAAAAAACCGAGAAACCGTGTACTGGGCAGGGGAACTGGGGTGAGATTTAGAATGAGAAGCTACCCTTGTGGCCCTTTTTAATGGGGATAAGATAACCTTCTACTTAAAGTCAGATATATGTACTCGGTAGCAGTCCTCAGCAAATAAGGATACACTGTTACTATTGTACTTTTTGTTGTGGAACTCTATGCTCTTCAAGAAGTCTGCTTCCATCGTTGTAGAATGATATTGTTTTGTCCCTGAAGAGAGGTTTGCTTTGTCTTTTAGGTATAGAATAGGTTACTCTATGTGAAGAAAATACTAGTGATCTTTTTGAAATTCGGGTTGTCGTCTTTATGTTGCAGAAGTCTCATCCATGCGTGCTTTAAAGGGTTTAAACTGGAATGGTTCGAAATAGAGAAAAATGTGTTTTTAAGCATCGATCTATTTCTGTTAGTTCAATATGACAGCAGATCTCAACCATGTGGTTCATGGTTCTTCCTTAACTGAAAAAAATGTTTGTTATCGATAGCATCAATGATTGCTTCTCGGTTTGTGTTCATTGTTCCTCTCCTGTGGTAGGACCCCATTTTTAAGAACAGTTTCAAACATTGTGTTTTGCAAGCATTTTGATGAATCTTTTTCCTTTATTTTTTACCTGCAGAGGCATTTAAAAATGGGCAATTGCAGGAACAATTGGAAAAGGCGATGTGCTCCTGATACTTATCTGCGTTGAAGAATAGTAATATAGTTGTACTTGTTCAGAATTTAGATGATAATTTATTGTCTGTTGATCTTTGAATTACACAATTTGTTGTTTGAATAGCAAAGATTCAAATGGCATTTTAAACTCTCGACTTTTTTACGGTGCCTCTACTTACTAGAATTTGAATGGCTTTGTTGGATTTGGTAATCATGTTGTAGAGATACCTTTGCCATCAAATATACAACTCTCGTTTGGAATTAGGGTTAACTACACCAGTGACCACCGAACTATTTAGGCGTACCTATTTTGACCACCGAACTATGCAACTCGTCAATTAGACCACCAAACTTATTAAATTGGCCTATTTTGACCACTGCCGTTAAAAAACTAACGGAGGGATGACGTAGCAGTTAAAGGAAATTTGTAAAATTACACATTTAGTCCATGTTATTTACCTATTATATCAATTTGGTCTTAATTTTATTTTAATTAAATAAAATTAATCAACCAATTAAATGATGACACGTGTCATCACCCAATTGGATAAATTTACTCAAATTTTGATTTATTTTTATTTAATATATTTTTTCCTCCAATCAGGTGGTGACACTTGTCACCACCTGGTTAAAGGAAAATTGAGAAGAAATGATGGGTTTGGCGTGGATTGAGAGCGTATTCACTCTAAATTCTATGAGTTGTTCTTCTCTTGTTCTTCGCGTTCTTTCAGAGTTATTCGTAGCCGATCTCATAGTTTGTTTCTGCTAAGAACGATCTTGCGTTCTTCGGTGCCTTCGAAATTCGATCTTTTGGATTGAGGATTCAGGCTTACTTAGTCGTTTGTCTTAAGAACTCGACTAAGGTCGCACGTTGGGCTGGTTCAGAAGTTTAGCCCCGTGACAGTTGGTATCAGAGCCCACGGTTCGTAGCCACGGTTGGTGAATCGAGTGTTCGTGGAAGGCATTGTTCGAGATGGTGACAAGGAAAAGAGGAAACGTTGCAGTACAAAAGGGTGATGAGGCCCAGGCTGTCGAAGGAATGACTCAGAGGCATAGAGACTTTGTGGCGTCGTGTGAGAAGGTATGGGCCAAGTTCGAAACCACCAGGTTCTATAGGAAAAACCTCGTGATTGCCAAGGAGAACCTCGAGGTGAAGGACCAGGAGGGGGGAGTAGAAGGCATATCAAGCATGACAGACAAAGTGGAGGGACGGAGTGATGCGGTTGGAGCCAAGGTGCAAGCTTCGACGAAGATGGATGGGACTTCGCATGGCGAGGAAAAGCCATCGAGGTGGAACAAGCTCAGGATGCTAGTCCGACCATGGGAAAGGAAGCTACGGAGGTGCTTCTATTGTGACGGCTAGCATTGGTCAAAGGATTGTTCTAAGAAAGCCGACCTTTCAGCCATCAAGGTAAACGACGAGTCTGTGAAAAGGGAAGCTAGAGCTGGCATGATTGTTTCGTCCACAACGGTCAAGCCGGAGGTGCAGCGAAAGTGTCTTCGTTGCGAGTTAGTGTTTTAGTTTAAGGTTTAAAGTTTAGGGGTTTAGGTTGTAGGGTTTAAAATTTAAGGTTAGTGTTTAAATTTTAGAGTTTAAGGTTTAGAGTTTGGGTTTAATTTTTTAGGGTTAGAATTAAAAATTTAAGATTTGAGTTTTTATAGTGTAAATACACAAACTTGTGTAAAATTAACCAGCCTATGTATCAAAATTTTAAAAATTTTAATGACTATTTTGTAATAAATCAATAAATTTAATTAACATTTTGTGCTAATTTAATTGAGTTTATTAATCATTTTATAATGTATCAAAATAATTAATGATCATTTTATAACTTCAAAAATTCAGTGACTAAAAATAAATATATAATATATATAATATTTAATATATAATAATTTCGGTTAATTAAACAATTTCAAACCGAATTAACCGATAACCAAAATTTGAAAAAACTATTAACCATTAATGGATCTTACATAAAATTAACCGACCGATTAACAGAAAAATATTAGATTCGGTCGGTTAATTCAGTTAAAACCAAATAATACTCGCACCTTATTCCTCCATAACATAGGCTTAGTCTAACCCAACATGAAGAAATAATAAAATCGACTAAATATCAACACATTGCAGGAAACAAGTACCCTGATAAGAATTTTAAGTTTAACCCATTTATTACGCCAATAAAACGCAGCTCCTACGTGCCAGACTACCATTAAGTTTCAGCTTTCTCTAAAGCATGTTAAGATCTTGGTGGATAAGGCTAAGACGCAAGACTTTATATTTCTGATGCACTGAAAAACTGTTAATGAAAAGTTAAATAGGCGAATAATTAACCATACTACATTAATGATTCGAAGTATTTCACACAAGGATCATTAGTTTTCCCCATTTCGATGGAGAATACTCCATCAATCATCGACACGCCTGTTTTCATTATTTATGCTAACCACCACACAAGCAACTTTAACATGTCCGCCTGTTAGCCTGGAGGCCAGTTCATTTGGCGCCCTCCAATGAGGTGCACATGAATGTGATACACAGATTGACCTGCAACACAACCATCACACATACCATATGAAATGAAATTCTAAAAACCTTCCCTAATCTCTTTACAAGTTGAAAAACTGAAAAACAAAGTTTCTCAAATAAATAAAATAGGCAGGGGAAAGAATACAAACATCCTTGAGGGCCATCATTGATCACAATCCTGAAGCCATCTTCAAGTCCTTCCTGTTTTGCAACGAGCTTTGCAGTATAAAGAAGGTGGCCAAGGATTTCAGTGTGCCTCTCTTCAGCCTAAAACACACAATTCACGACCATAAGACTAGAGAGATGGGTCAAGGAACAAACCAGGGCACTCCAAAAAGGCTTTGACAAAAACTGTTCCTGATTTGACATTTTCAAAGCAGCAAGCTAGTTTTATCACAGGACAAACCCAAAACCCTCAAAACAGGGATAAAAAACTATAAGAATCCAGAGAGATCAATTAAGGATTGCAATTTCTGCATTATAGTAATTAATGTGTTTTGGCAAACCAAACTCCTCGTTCAACAATAGGTTGCATGTGATTCCAGTACAAGACAGTTTCTGTAGCAGCTAATCAAACAATCACATACTGTACAAGAAGCAAAGCAGTGCAGTTTGGATGGAAAGTTAAAACCTGAGATCCTTTGGTTTATGGTGTGAAGTTGAGTTCTAAATAGCAGGTTGCTGAAATTGTAATTGTCACAATTAAGACTCGAATTTATTCACAAATCTCGAAAAAAGAAGCTATCAAAATTATGCATAGTGGTAGGTTGCACCTAGGTTGCAACATAATTTGTCTTCACACATTTCGTTAGACAATCTTGTAACTCTATTTTCTTTTTAATTTTGTTAGCCAATATTGCGTGTTTTTTTCCTTAAGGTCCCATGTCTATTGTTAAATACTCAAATATTGAGAATTGGATTTTGATATTATCCTCTTCCTTACTAGTAAAGTTAAATCTAATGAAAAAGAATGTTGAAAATAAAATAAATCAAGCAGAATTTCAATCAGGCAAGTTTTTTGGCCGATATGCATGTTTTCCTTAAGGTCCCATGTCTATTGTTAAATAGACAAATATTGAGAATTAGAGTTTGATCCTCTTTCTTACTAGTAAAGTTTCTAATGAAAAAAATGTTGAAAATAACATAAATGAAACAAAACTTCAATCAAGCAAATTCTTTTTCCTATCATCTTACCCACCCACCCACAAAAAAAGCACACCTAAATGCGCTAGATTATGCTGTTATGCATGATAAAATGTGTCTGGCCTTAAGGGGGTCTGAGGCACTTTTTTTAGTCTCACACTAACGCGCAATGCACACCTTAACACAAAAAACCGAACCCAAACTTCTTTAAAACTGAATAATAGAACATACAAAAAATCCAAACCTGAAATTATCTGAACCAAAAATGAAATCCACGCTAAAATACATCTACAAAGTCTAAAAAGAAAGCTTGCCTAGCCTGAACTCAAATCCAGCCTACACCTAAAAACCCTCAAACTCCGAAGGATCCAAATCCGAAATGACATGAACAGAAGTCATATGAACCCACCAAACCTCTCTAATTGCCACGTCTAATTAAAATAAGGTTTAATTATTAACTCTTTTTTAATATGGTATAGAAAGCTAGGTTTAATTATTAACTCTTTTTTAATATGGTATAGATAGCTAGGTTTCAAGAACTCGTAACTCTAATTTTGAGCCTAGTTGTGAGCAAATGAGTGAAGTGCATCGAACCTCTTTGCCAAACCTTGCATCAAGATCCCGTATAATGATCTCATACACAACCATAATTCTTGTTTCCCCTACACAAGACGGCATAAATGCATACTACTCAGATGTGAGAGAAAAAACATAATTGTACCTTAGACAATCCAGTTAGGCCATCCCTTTTCTTGGGAATAATTAAGATGTGTGTAGGAGCCTGAGGAGCTATGTCCCTAAAAGCTAAGACCTGCAAACAAAAGAAAAGGCAAATAAACATGTTGTCAGTGCAAATGAATGGCAAATAAACCTAAGCTAGAAGAAAATAACTAACATATCAAACTGAAGAAACAGAAGGAGAGTTTTACATGAACCTACTCCAAAACAGAAAACATAGAGGAGACTTAGCAATTCACACATGCAACTGATGGGATGAATGCATGAATCATAAGATAAAAGGCTGGTCACAATTAAAAATGTCGAAAGTGTTTGAATAATAAGATAAAAGGGTAATTGTAAAATCTTCACCAATAATGATAGGTTACAGCTTTTGACAAATGAAAGCAGAATTCAAAACTAATAAATGATTTTCTTCAATGCAACAGTGAGTCCCCAGATTTCTTTGTAACGAAAGATAAAGTTGGGGATCTAGGAATTCTGAATTCAAAGAACTGAATTTCGGTGCATTAAACATGCTGTTCCAATGCTAGCTATTTTAAAATACTTTTTAAACATTAATATTTGGTCAATGAGTAAAACACTGATCAATATACAAGAACAAAAGAATATATATATATATATACAATCAGCAGGCATCACCTATTGTAAGAATTACAAGAAAAAATGGTGGTTTCTATCCCATTAAACCCTAGGACATGATTTCTAAAAGATCCTTCCATCGTAGAAACAAGCAGAGAGAATGACCAACACAGTACTTAAAAATAGAAGTACAAAAAAGAGCAGCACCTTATCGTCTTCATACACCACTGTAGCTGGGATTTCCTTGTTGATGATTTTGTCAAATCTGAAAAGCAAAATTAAGTGAGAAAGAATAATGATAAGAAAAATGGAGGGGGAAAAGTAAAGCTGGGCTGACATGGTAGGAGAATCAGAGGGAGCAGCAGCGAGGGCGGCTTCTTTCTCCGAAGCCATGACGGAAGATTTCCGAGGCAAATGGGTCAAATGAGAACTCAAAACTGACAGTCGGCTCTTCTGTATATCATCGCTCATCTATAAATAAAATATAAATTAACAAACCCTAGTCTCTTCCTTTTGGGGTTTATGCCTTTCTTACGTGCATTTCCCCATCATCTGTTTTTAAATTATCATTTTTTAAAATCTGATTTAATTATTTTTAGAATTTTATGATTTTTTATAATCATTAGCTTTTTATTTTAAAATAAATAAAGCTTAAATTAGAAAGGGTTTTATTTATGGTCAAATTATTCTATACACATACGGTGAAAATAAAAAAATTTCATGTGTGTTGGTTTTGGGGTTTAAGGTTTGATTTTAAGGTTTAGTGGTTTAGAATTGATAAGGTGTGGCTATATTTTAGGGTTTGAAGTTAGAATTTAGGATTTATATGTTAAAACTTAAATCTATAATCATATTACCCTAAACTAAAAACCCTAACCCTTAAAATTATAAATCTAAACCATAAAACTAAAGTGCTTGGAAGCTTTTTGTTTCGTTGCATGTGTATTGAATATAAATTCTTTATTTATAAGAGGGTTTAATATCAAAATAAGTGCTCAAATTATCTCATTTTTTTTCTTTTAGGTGTTTAAACTTTTTTTTGCCCCTTTTAGATGCCCAAACTATTATTTTTTTGTCCTTACTTTGAACAAAAAAAAAAAGATAGTTTAGGCACTTAAAATGGACAAACAAAATGTTGGGCTCAATTTCCTTCAATCGATATGCTTGCCAAGTGGTGGAAAGGTTGTATTTTGGGTGATGGTGGTGGAAGTAAAAATATAGAAAATTGGACACAAGATTTTAGAGTGGTTCAAGCTTCTAACAAGCTCTACATCCACTACTTTAGCTTACTCACTAAGGATTTTTCAAATACACTAAGATTCACTACACCAGACTTGGTATATAGCAGCACTTTTCGTGGCATTTTTGAAGCAAACGCCGAGAATATTACACCTATCACGACGTTTACAGCACAAACGCCACAAAATGGCAAACTTCGCGGCGTTTTTAAAATAAACACCTCTACAGAATAACATATAGTGGCGCTTGTGTGGAAAACGCCGCAATATGTATCATTTTTAGTGGCATTTTTTAACAAACGCCGCAATAGGTATCGTTTTACCGGGGTTTTGTTTTACAAACGCCACAACAGGTAAAACACATCGTTTTAACCCTCGGTTATATATATGTCAATCTGAGACACACTAATATCCCCAAATCAATCGTGACAAAATCCCTAAGTAGTGCTCCTGCTCCTTCTCAGGTAAAGACAATGGTATCCAGTTCAGGACTATGCGCGAAGAAAGTGGTGGTCGATGCCCGCCACCACATGCTGGGTCCGCCGTTCTTCTTCTCCATCTATTATTGCAAGAAAAAGGAGGAAAAATAGAGAGAAATGGAGAGTAATAAAGAGAAAATAGTAGACGACGTTGGATCAGTAGTTGAAGCATTATCAGCCGATGACGATAACGTTGCTCCTCTTTATGTAGTCGAAAGTCTCTGCATGCGCTGCACCCAGAACGTAATTCTTTCTTCTTTTTAAAAAAATGTTCCTAATTTAGCTTTTTTTTTTCTTTATTATTTTCGTTTGTATTGATTTGCATTTTGTTTACAGGGAACAACAAGGTTTTTATTGACTTCAATCCCTCATTTTAGGAAGGTAATTATCGAAGTGTTCAAATTTTTCCCTTTATTTTTTGGTTGATTTTCTTTTTAGTAATCTGTGTTTTTGGCTTCCAGGTCTTGCTCTCAGCTTTTGAATGCCCCACTGTGGTGAAAGGTAATCTCATTTTTACTTACTATTTGCTTTAATAAATGATATTCTTTTTGAAAAAAAATGATATGTTTTTTTTTCACGTTTCTATTTGTCTATATTAGAAACAATGAAGTTCAATTTGCCTGTGAAATTCAACCCAAGGGATGCCATTACCGTTTGGAGGTCCAAGCAGGAGATCCCAAGGTTGTCTTTCTAACTTGAATCTAAAAAAAATCAATGCTTCCTGTTTTACATTGATTAACGTGTGTGTCCGTATGCTTTGTCGACTATTTGAAGAAGCATTACCTGTAATAAGTTATGTCTATGCCTTACCAGACGTCTCTTTTTAATGTAGATGTTTAGTCAACAATACACAGTTTATTACTTCCTGTAGATCCCTGAACTGGATTTTGAGATCCCACCTGAGGCTCAATGGGGAAGTCTATCGACGGTATTTACTTGAACCTCTTGCCTATTTTGTTTTGCTGTATTTTGCTCTTCAGTGCTTCACAGAGGCCACCCATTTATCACTATATGTTTATCTTGTCATTCAGTGCTTTGTCATTGCCTGTCCTTTAATCAATCTATGCTATTTTGTGCTAAGCATTTTTTTGAAACTTTTGGTCTTTATATAAAGGTTAGACTTTGATTGAAGCAAATTCTTTTAATTTCTATAATTTTGAGTTCTACTGCTTGAGGTACAGTTAGATTTAATTTACCAGTGATTAGTATCTTATTTTTTTATTGATAACCAGCTACTTATTTTGCTTGGAGTTCCTTAATTATTTCTGTTACTTAATTTCTAGTCTGACTGTTCTTTATTGGTTATTTGCAGACACTAAATACTGGATCCTTGTTTTATGATACCTTAAATGCGTTAGCATACTTTTATATGGTAGGTTTCTTGTGCTTTCTTTTATCCCTGTTCTTATTCCATTCATTTTTTAACGTTTCTTAGTTGATCATTTTGTTTTCAGGTCTGCTCTTGGGGAGGATACACATTCATTATTAATCTCATTCCAATGCATGTGCTTCTTTGTGTTGTAAGTGGTTGTTATTCTTCTCGATTGTACATCGCATATGCTCCTCTTGTAAGTATGTGCATCACTCAAGAAGATTCAGTACTTGTCAATAAACAATCAATAAACAATAAGAATATGTCTCAGCATGCTATTGAAGAACCAATGCTAACTACTGTCAACAATAATTAACATTTTACAGAAACTGATGCTTTGTGGGTTAAAAGGACTTAAGGAAAATTAAAACATTTTGTAAGAGTCATAGATTGGATGTTAATGGGCTGAAAGTTATAATATTTTACTGATGTCTTAAATGCTTGAGATTTTGTTTTAATTTATTAAATGGATATGATCAGATATGTACGGTTATGGGGCATGCATTTTTGTATAACATTTAATTTGATTCTCCTTGTATTTGTTGATTTCATTATATGACCAGTAAAGGTCTGCTGTTGCCTTTGTTCTCACTTAAGGATGATAATGTACTGACATGTCTAGAGAATGTACCTTTTTTCTTTCTTGAATAGAATGGAATCCTGCTGGAGATTTCTACTTGGACTTTCTTGATTTTAGTTGAAACTGAGTTTGGCTGCAGGTCGTTTTGGGAACACTGCTAGCTGCTTCGGTGCCAGTAGTTGGGTTTAATGCTGTCATGACATCAGAACATTTTGCATCATTTTTGGTGAGCTTTTTTCTTCGTTTTTCCATGAACTGTTTGCATTTTGTATTCTCTTGCTTTTCTTGTTGCAATTCATTTGTCTTTTCAATCTCTAGTTATCTCTTTTAAGTATTTGTAACTTTAAATAACTTAATCAACTTCTTCCTAGTCAGTTATTATTGTTAGCTTTTCATGTTATTAACCACTCCACTTGAGTTGTAGCTCAATGACCAACTTCTGTGCTTTAAATTCTCAATGAATCACCGGTTCAAGGAGGTGTCTGTGGGCTCTAAAACAACAGAAATTCCTTGCAGTTCTGATTTCCAGAATATCTCTCAACGAATCACCAGTTCAATGAGGTGTCTGTGGTACTCTACAAGGATAGGATTTTTTGACTAAAAGCTGTATGAATTGAGTTTAGTTCTCTAATTAAACTTTCTCCTGTATTGTTGAAAAATTTCTAGAATCCTACCTTGTATGCATATTATCATGCATTACAATTTTGACTACGCTGGATGTAATGCTTTTTAGATTATTATATAATATAGTATTTTTATTTGAGTTTTTTTTGGAAACATGTTATTCGCGGCGTTTGTAAACACAAACGCCACTAAAGAATAGATTTTTTGCGACGTTTGTAAATTCAAATGCCACTAAAGAACATGTTTCTAGCGGCGTTAGTTTTTATAAACGCCACTAAAGAACAGTTATTAGCGGCGTTTGAAAACACAAACGTCACTAAAGAACAATTATTCGCGGCGTTTGTAAACGCCGCTATAGATCTGAACTTTTTGCGATGTTTTTTGCCCAAAAACGCCGCGAACTGTTGCGGCGTTGGTTTCAGCAGCATTTTTTGTGATGCTTTTTTAAGCGCAAGAAAGTTTTTAGCGGCGCTAAAAACATCGCTAAAAATTTATTTTGTTGTAGTGATTTTCCCCCTTTTACAAGGCTTAAGAGACAACCTTTACAACTTAGACTCAATTACCAAGTCTAGCATGCAAAGCTTACAACCCAAGCTTTGGGAATCCTCTCAAACAAAAGAAATAAAGCAAACAAGAAATCCTCTTTACAAGATAGATGTTTGCACTCTTTAAACACTCACCCAAATCCTAATACACTTAGCATACATTGGCAATTAAACTCAACAAGTGTAGTCTATACAAGAATGGAAAAATTAAGCTCTAAGACAATTTTGAATCATAATGTTGTTGACTTGAGGATCATTAGTTGTTGATGAAGCTTGAATGTCCCTTTTATACTCCCAAATGAGTTTCTAGCCGTTGGGATTGAATTGGAGCCGTTGGAGACTAAATTTCTCACAATAAATGCAGTTCTGGTGTTGTCCGTATCGGTACGCGGGTAGGCGTATGGGTACAGGAACTAGCCGTTATGCTCTTTATGGCTACGTGTATCGGTACGCCTTGGTCTATTTCGGTACGCCGTATCGGAACGCTATGGACTGTATCGGTACGACCTGCAATTCAAATAGCCTTTGGGGTGGTTGAAACTAGGATTGGTACACCTGCAAGCGTATCGAAACGATCCTACCCCTATCGGTACGCCTAGGGGCGTATCAGTACGTTTTTTGGTTACTGGAAAAATATTGTAGCTCAAACTCTTATTTGTATCGATACGGCATATACCGTATAGGTACGGTTATGTTGCAAACGTTAGTTTGACTACTTTAAAACATTCAAAACATTTCTAAAATCTCTCAAAAACTTTTCAAACTTATTTTCAAGTTGTTTGGACTTAAACACATTTTTAAAATCTTTTCAATTTAGTCCAAAACTATTTTTCAATTATTATATCAAAACATAAATCCTAACACAAAAGTTTAAGCACTTAAGAGGGAAAAAAGATAATTTAGGCACTTATTTTACTATTAAACAAATAATAAAATAAACTAAGAGAAGATAAATAGAAAATGCCTTGCGTCTGCATTGCAAAATAAAAATGTACAATGCAAAAGGAGAGAAAAGAACAAGACAAGTAGATTAAGTTCAAAGGACGGCTGTCTGGGTCTGCCGATCACTTTATTTTACGATCCGTGTGTACCCTAATTGACCATACGTATTTACACGTACAAATATAATATGTAATTATATTCCTACACTACAACTCGTATGTACGAGCAAATATCAATTTAATGTACAATAATTTTTACACATTAGTTAATAGGATACTCTTTTTGTACTACATTCCGGACATTGTTCAGAAATTGCAAGAAGTTCCCAACTTTAGTTTGTTCGAGTCGTCAAACGCTTGAGGCAAGAGCTTCTCAAAACTTTCCAGGAAAATCTCCCATTCAGCTTCACTCATATCCCCCAAACAAACACTTCCACTCTCGTGGTTACCCTTTTGCACCGAGAAACTCGTGCTGTCGTTGTAGATACCGTTACCACGCAATCCCGGCATCGATCTAACGGACGAAAGTTTTGGAGGTTTTGGCGACTTCGACAAATTCAAAGGGTGTCGGAAGAGCTTCAGAAGATCTGCAGCCACGTTGAAGATGTCAGTTTCGTTGTCGAATAGAAAATTTCCGGTGTCAACCTCAACTTTATCATGGTTAATTATCCATGTCGCCTTCAACTTCTGACGTGTTGATAAATACTTTTGTTTTTGTCTTAGCTTTTGTGCAAAGTGTCTATAGCATGCTCGGTTTTTCTTCATTGCCCCGAAACTCACGAGTCATCATTGCACCTATGTCCGCAAGACAAAGGCCGGCAATGGCAGCTTTCTTCCAGAAGATGGTGCAAAGGATCATGACTCGAATGGAGGACTCCCTTAACAAGGGAAGCTCGATCCGCAAGAGCTCTGTGTCTTTATATGGATCAAGATTCAGAATGTATTCGGTTTCTGACTCGGAAAAAGGAACCAATGCTTGAGGCCAATGCAACCATTCGAAGTATGGATCATCAAGGCACCCTGGTAGGCAAAGAGCATGATCTATGGGCACAAGTTCAGCTGCCCCGGCAGCCTAGTTTTCACGTTGGTCCTTTTTCTTAACAAGAATATTTCCCGCATGCAGGTCTAGATTCAGGATTCCTAAGTCAAATATCCCAATTCTAAGAACTGAAGCCACTGAGAAACCAGCAGGGCCTAACTCCCCTGCATTGAAGTCATGAGAGAGAAATTTTGTAGGGAGGCGATCTTATAAGGTGTGGCGGAGATAGCGGTTGCTTCATTGACATGAAATGCAACATGAGAGATTTTCACAAGAGCTGTTGCAGGAACACCAGCGAACCCACCATGGTCGAGGAGATAAGCTGCCAACTCACGAATGCCGGTTTCACCTACACGTATGGAACGTTTCATTCCTGGTCGTCCCACCATCGATCCGACACAACCTTTTGGGTTATTGGAGCCTAAGGGCTCTTCGTCAATGGGCTTTGCTACAGCTATAGTCTCACCACTCCGATTATGTACGAGGTAGGCACCACCGAGCCTGTTGGACACAGGTATGGGTATTTCCCCGGAGGCCATGGCCACCTCAAAGACAAGAGCACCGTTTCTCGGGGCCCTTTGGCCCCCGATAATCTCAACCCTGGGATGGGTGTCAAACTCTCCCTCCACTTTAGTGGCAAATGAAAGGCATGGGGTAGAGAAGCTACGATGGAAATTTGCAACTTCAAACACTTGTTTCAAAGAGTGAGCAAGGTCTTTGTTTTGTTATTTTTTTCCTTCTTCATCTCATGCGTCCTTTGTGTATATATACTGAGACGATCGTTTGAGCCTTGTTTTAACTTTGATTTCCCCTCCTATTTTGTTTGGTTTAGGTTATTTTTAATGCATTGGGCTTAAAATCCGGTCTCCATTTCCCCGGTATTATTGTAATGTGTTCATTTTGATTTATGCATGGTCACGCATTAGCTATAACTCTGATGAATCATGAACGGACGCACTTGAGACGTGAAAAGTGAAATGTCGTATATAGAGATGGGCACGGGTCGGGTTTTTGGCCCATCCGAACCCGACCGAAAATAAATATCCTAAACCCGCACCTGACCCGACCCGAAAATAAATATATTAAACTCGACTCCGACCCGACCCATATAAAAAAATAATTATAGGGACCTAATTGTAAAAAAATAATTCTAAGGGACTTAATCGTAAAAAATATAATTTGAATGACTAAATTGTAAATAAAAATTTAATTTTAGGGACTTAATTATAAAAAATATAATATAAAAGGGGTTTTATTATAATGATCCCTAAAAAATTTAGGAGAAATTTACCTAATTAGTCTTCGGGTCGGGTCGAATATTTTCTATCCTAAACCTGCACCCGACCCGAACCCTAATTTAAAAAAAAATCATGCCCTATCAGGTCGGGTTCGGTCGGAACCCGTTGGATTCAGGTTCCGTGCCCATCCCTAGTCGTATAGATGTGTTTAATTTTGCCTGTGTGGTGAAATGATGTTTTACTGCATGTCCGTCCAATTAATTACTCGATCGCGACACTAACTTTAATGTAGGTTCTCGTCGTTGATGATTCGTATGTTTTTTTTTATATATTTAATTATATTTATTTTGTTTTTTTGCACATATTGATGCGTTTTTCTCAACCGTTATAATATGTTTTATGGCTACTTTTATTGGTGTTCAATGTTCGTACTGTGACCCACGCATTTTTTATATTTGACTGGTGCAACGTTTTTCTCAGCCGTTATAGATGTGTTCGTACTTGGATTGGATTGCGAAAAGAAAATTTATTCCGCAAAAGTGTATCCAATGCTTGTTAGAGTGATGCAATTGGTTTATTGACGGTTTAATTTATTGTTTTTTTTTTCTATTTCATATTATTATAATTATAATGTTCGGTGTCCGTCAATTTTGAACATCAACAATTGTAAAACTTGAATGACCTTAAACCAAAATCTTATAGGCATAAAAAATATTAAGGTAAACTATTTATTTAGTATCTCATCTATTTTTGTACTTTTATTTTAGCTATTCAATTTATATTTTTGATAAATTGATACCTAATGTTACAATTTGTATTTATTTTGCTATTCACTATTAAAAATTAACGATAAAGTTTTTTCAAAACAGAAGTAGAAGAATAAATAAAGTATCAAATAAATAGTTTACCCAAAATGTTAATTATTTGTCTAAACTCTTGTATTTATTTAGAAATATTAAGGCGAGCGCGTATACCGTATATTATCCACAATATATTATATCATATCATAATCCTACCAAATCTCAGACACATAAGATTTTCCATTAATAATTTAGAACCCACGCGGCAAGGCCCAAACGTGGAAGGAAAGTCTTCGGACCTTTCCAGAAGGGCTCTGTTTTTCCCAATTCTAAAACTAACTGCAAAGTCTTGGTCTTTTGTCTTTCATTCATCAAATCCCTCGTTCACGTCCTAAAGCCCTCTGAATTTGCTATCCTCCACAACCTCTAAGTCCAATGGCGGAAGCGACGGTTGAACCCCAACTGAGCGCCGAATTGGAATCGCTGGCCATCCCCCCTATGGATCCGTTGTATCTCTCATCGGATCTAGGGTTTACTCTCGACGACAACGATGATTTCCAACTTACCTTCGACGACTTCGACGAATTGTACTTTCCGGATGTGTTCGTACCCGAATCTTACGTGGAAGGGTACCTTAATTCCTCCTCCCCGGAATTTGACAGTTGCACCGGTAATTCCCACTCTCCTGTCTCCTCTTTAGGCTCCGGGAATTGCGGTTCGGCCGTTTCCGGGGACACGAACGTTGCCTCGGCGGATTCTGGAACCGATGTGGATCAAAAGATTGATGTTGAAGAATTGGGTAATAGGCGAGCGTCTAAAAGGAAGATAGATCATGAAGAGACTGATTCCATCAAGTTTAGAAAACCATCGTTGCTGACTGTGAACAATTCTAGCACCAGTTCTGATCATAAGTCGAATGCTCCGAGCGAAGAGGAGGAGAAAAGGCGGGCGAGGCTCATGAGGAACAGAGAGAGTGCGCAGCTGTCAAGGCAGCGGAAGAAGCATTACGTGGAAGAGCTGGAAGATAAGGTTAGGACAATGCATTCCGCGATTGCTGATTTGAATAATAAGATAACTTATTTTATGGCTGAGAATACTACCTTGAGACAGCAATTAAGTACAGGTGGTGGTGGTGGTGGAGGTGCTGGAATGTGCCCTCCGCAGCCAATGCCTATGCCGATGTATCCACCACCAATGGCATACCCTTGGATGCCATGTGCTCCGCCGTATATGATGAAGTCTACAGGGTCTCAAGTGCCATTGGTACCTATCCCTAGGCTGAAACTGCAGAAGCAATCAAAACCGGCTTCTAAAGCTAAAAAGAACGACAGCAAAACCAAGAAGGTTGCTAGTGTTAGTTTATTAGGAATGTTGTTTTTTATATTATTGTTCAGTGGTTTGGTCCCGATTGTGAACCTAAGATATGATAATACACCTGCCGGGTCTGGTTTTGTTGGAGATGGGTTTTATAAGGTGCATCGTGGGAAAGTTTTGAGAGTTGATAGTCATCTAAATGGGTCTAATCATGGTAAGGATGCAGCATTTTCTTATGGGAATTTTGACGTTAACAAAAGAGTTAATCGTAGAGGCCCAGAGTCCAGTGTTGAGAAAAAAGAGACTGCGGTGCAAAATGCTAGTGAGCCTCTCACTGCTTCCTTGTATGTACCGAGAAATGATAGGCTTGTGAAAATTGATGGCAACCTGATAATTCATTCAGTTCTGGCCAGTGAGAAAGCTGTTGCTTCTCATAAGGCTTCTGAAAGAAAGAATAAAGAGACGGGTTTGGCCATCCCTAAGAATTTCCCTCAGGCACTTGCCATTCCTGATGCCAGAGAGCATGGAGGAAAGCATTCGCGTGAATATAAAAACCATGCAGAAAGGCATAGGGCTCTTTCTTCAGGTTCTGCTGATGCTTTGAAGGACCATTTCAAGTCGACTGCTGCCGATGGTAAGATGCAGCAGTGGTTCCGGGAAGGAGTGGCAGGTAATTATTTTGCTCTTATATTTATTTAGCATGCAAGTTTGGTGCTTTTCTGGATGTTAATGTTCTAAAATTGGATGTAATTTGGCTGGTTTCCTGATTTCAAGTTAAGGTTAGGTAGCTTTACTGCAATTTGTAGTATGGATTGGTATCATTGTTTAGTTGTGGCACAAAAATTGTATATGCTATCCTTTTCTGCTTTTGGCTATCATTTTCTGTGAATTTGACAATTTGGGGAGCTGAGTATAAACTTTTCTATTCAAATAGTCTTGGTTTTAACTATTTACTATGTTTAATACTTAATTATCTAAATCATAGAAAATAATATTTGATTTATTTTTCAATTGAACCTTTCAGTTCGATTGGTTTGATTGATGATTAGAATTTGACCTTCGATCTGGTTTATTGCTCATTGGTTCTCACAGCATCGATTTAAAAATTAGTTCCCTGTGTCATTTTGCTGGTGTTTGAAGTCTATCGTTATACTTTTAGCTTTCTTGCCTTAAACTTGAAGTAAATGAATTTGCACATAGATTCAATGGAGCATATTATTGGGCTACAGTTCATACTTGTGTAAGCCGTAAGGTTCATCAGAATATTATATCTAGTCCACACTTAATGATGCACTCTTGCAGGATTATAACAAAATTATTCAGTCATAATGCTCCCAACTCTAGTAGTGTTGGTGTGTATTTCATGTACTGATTTGATTGTTTCTTGTCCTTCTTTGTTGTAGGACCAATGTTGAGTTCGGGCATGTGCACAGAAGTGTTCCAGTTTGACATCTCTGCTCCAGGAGCCATTGTTCCAGCTTCCTCAGTTACCAAGGAATCTTCCGAACAACGTCAGAATGCTACCCAGCTTAACAAGGGA
Source organism: Hibiscus mutabilis (assembly GCA_019671005.1). NCBI lineage: Eukaryota > Viridiplantae > Streptophyta > Magnoliopsida > Malvales > Malvaceae > Hibiscus > Hibiscus mutabilis. The sequence continues at coordinate 6,272,608 of CM033743.1, forward strand.
AGAAACAGAAGGATTCTCCATCCTCATCCTGTTCCTCTCTCTAATTCTGATCTGAACCTAACCCCGCAGCATGTTAGAAGAAATTCCGGAAAGCAAGATTTTCAAGTTAACAAAACCGCTTCTTCTATGGTAGTTTCTGTGCTTGTTGATCCCAGAGAGGCCGGTGATGCGGATATGGATGACATGATTGTACCGAAATCTCTTTCTCGGATCTTTGTTGTTGTGCTTTTAGACAGTGTCAAGTATGTTACGTATTCTTGCGGACTTCCACGGTCTGCGCCGCATCTCGTGACTGCATAAGGGATAAAAGAAGAAGGGTTGCTGCTTCGGCTTCTAGTTTATATATTTATAAATGTACACACAACAACAGAGTAACTATTAGGTGCATCGGCCTGTAACAACTTCTATAACATTTTAACCTCTGTATGTACATTTGGATCTGTCATCAAAATACCCTTAGCTTTTATGCTATCCTGCACACGGTGCTAATTTGGTAATATTTGCTATACTTTTTCTGTTATGTTTGTGGCTCAACTTTTCTATCATGGCCCGGCAAGTGATGCTTTTGGTTGAAGCTAAAGCCTTTGTTCGGTAGGCAGAATGAATGATGAAAGAAACATGGAAAGTACTTATATATTGTCTTGTTAGTGTGCTTGTGGAAAAATATAAAGTTTTGAAAATAAGAAAAGAAAATCAAGGTTTTATCACTTGATCATTATATTCTTTTTTGAGTTCTTATAGCCTTAAAAGTCCTCGAATTTATTTTGGATAAGCTATACAAAGGGTCTAATTCAAGGAAAAAATATACATATGATCACTTAAATTTGAGTAAGTTTTTGTTTTCACCACTTGAAAAGTTATGTAACGGGTTCTAACGTTTTTTTATTTGCAACAAAGGTTTTAAGCTTTTCTCTCCAATAAGACATGTTTCTTAGTTTGAGTGATTGTTACTTAGTTAACGGTTGAGTGTCTATTTTGTTACAAATCGAAAATATTAATGATTGAAAAGTAACTTTTTAAGTTTTAGTGGTAAAAACATAAACCCATCCAAACTTTAGTGACCATTTGTGTAGTTTGTCCATTTATTTTATAATATATGATGGAAGTTTGGCCAACCGGCCGAATGTACTTGCTCAAAAAAAATAATTTAGAAATTGTATCATTTTAAAATACTACGGTCAAGATATTCATTAATTAATAGAGTGATTAAAAATGTTTATGTTGTCTCTATCTTATATGAATGAAAATTTTAATATTTATTTTTTAATTGAAATTCACTAATTTTATTGTAGGATGATATATCTAAAATTACACTGAAAGTTTACAACATAGTAAACCAAAACACTTAATCCAAACATATTTTTATAACAATTGAAATAAGAAACTAGCGTCCCGAAATCATAAAAATATCATAAGGAAAAAGTATAAAACCCAACCCAAAGACTTGAAACAAAATATAGATACAAACATCATCAAAGATCAACGATGAAAGGTAAAATCATCAACAAACAACATAAAAATGTATATTATAATAAGACACATTGACAACACGATTATTACCACAACTCAATCACGAACAAGAGATGGTCATTGCGAGAGTATGTCCAAATCCACTTGGAGTGTCCAAAACATAGAGATCAAGGAGATAATTAAAAAGCTTTATCTTAATTAGTCGTGACGATGACAAATTTAACCCTAACAAAAAATCAAATGAAATAACTAATAAATGAAAAAATGTACTAAAAAAACAAACGAAAACGTACAAAAACTTAGAGTAAAATGTATCACAAGAATAAAATTATTTATTCAAAATTAAAAAATATAAAAAAAATAAGACGACTGATAGAAAATAAAATAACAAAGAAGACGATAAATTCCGACAATAACAATTAACACTAAAATTAATTGCATTATCAACAAATAAATAATAAAAAAAGAAAAAGAGGAAAGAAAACTGAATCTTAATATTTACTTTTTAAATGTAATTTTTCTCTAATTAATAAAAGATATTACTTCCAACATTTTCATATAGGAAATATTTTCAAAAGGAATTCGGATTGCCACGTTGTATACGTTGCTGATGTAAATGATGACTTGATGCTTGCATAATTCAAAGTCCACTCCACCAAAATAATAATGAAATAAATCCAAAAATCCGCTTACTTAGAAATGAATTGATTAATTAGCCATATGAAAATAACTCCTGAACTTTGAATATCAATATAATATTTTATCAAAAAAATTAATTCGAGATAAAACTAAGGCCATTTTAACCCTTGTATATAATATATAAGTGAATTTAATTATTTTTATTTTTGTATTTTTTAATTTTAATTTTAATATAGACAATAATTTATAAATCTGTCAAGTTAAATCCTACTACTTATTCTTATATTATACACACGTTATTAATTTAGTTTATATTATCCGATTCAATCATTTTAATTTTATGTAATTTAATTATATTTTCTTATACGGTTTCAAGTTAATATTAAAATCTCAAAATTAAAAAATACATAGATTAAAATCGAATATGATTTTATAAAAACCTAGCTGTCTAGGTTATTTTCTCTCCACGCTCTTTCTTTTTTTTTTCTCTCTTTATTTTGACCAGCTGCAATATTAGTTTGAGTTTTGGTCGCCGACAGCTAATATTCTTTATTTTTTCGTTGTTTCGCATCTCTCATCTTTATTTTTTGTTTATTTTTTTTATTTTTAATATGAATAATTATGTCTTTATGATACGTTTTCGTATGCTTTTTGGCACATTTTTGGTCTTGTTTGTCGATCATTTCGTTTATTTTGTTTGTTTGTTTGTTTTTTAAGATTGATTTTGACGGCGCATCGACTAATCAATATGGTGTTTATTTGTTATCTTTCATGCTTTGGCACTCATATTGGATTTGAATATGAGAGTTGCGTTTATTGATAGTTTTCTCATGAAGCTCGGCTCTAATTCGTAGTTGTCGACGGTCTTTCAGTAGTTTAATTATCTTTTGTGATACGTTTATTAATGCAGTTATATCTGTTTGTATCTATCTTTTGCTCGAGTGTTTTAGTTGAATTTTTTTTTACTTTTTTCTTGTATAATTCCCGTATAACCTCAAGCGGTTAATTTCTTATGTCAAAAATAATATGATAATGTCTAAATTATATATTTAGTTTACGTTTATAATTTTATTTTTTTAATAAAATTAGCTGTTTCTAGTAAGAAATCGAATCTATTTTTTTACTTAAAAATACAACGTGAATTAATTATCTTATGTATTAGGAGATCCCACCACCTCACCAACTTCCCCTATAACTTTCTTCCAATTTCTGACCCTCACCCACCCCACTCAAATTAATCTTATTATACTACCCAACCTACCTCAATCCCTCGAAATCCCACCACCCATGACGCTGACGTGTTCTATTTTCATTGGACCTTCACCTACCCTGATCTACATTTAAAAAAGTTTTAAAAATTATTTCACCAACCCCGCCTGTCTCTTTCATATACCCGCCTCCTTCCAATTCCTTTTTATCAAAGAAATAAGACTCCCAATCGATACTCAAAATTCAAACACAAATGAGTCTTCCACTCATAGTTCTCGCCTCCGTCATCGCCTTTTTCCTAACGTACCAGCTCTACCAACGGCTGAGGTTCAAGCTCCCGCCCGGTCCAAGGCCGTGGCCGGTGGTCGGGAACCTTTACGATATAAAGCCCGTTAGGTTCCGGTGTTACGCGGAGTGGGCGCAGAAGTACGGTCCGATTATATCGGTTTGGTTTGGTTCGACTTTGAACGTGATCGTGTCGAATACGGAACTGGCTAGAGAAGTTCTGAAGGAGCACGATCAACAGTTGGCTGATAGGCATCGGAGTAGATCGGCGGCCAAGTTTAGCAGGGATGGAAAGGACCTTATATGGGCTGATTACGGGCCTCATTATGTTAAGGTGAGGAAAGTGTGCACGCTGGAGCTTTTCTCTCCCAAGAGGCTTGAGGCTTTGAGACCTATCAGAGAAGATGAGGTTTCCGCCATGGTTGAGTCCATCTTTCTCGACTCCACCAATCCTGGTATCGATAATTTTCTCCCTTATTTTTCGGTTTTAAAGAGCGTTAATAATTTCATTTTTTATGTAATTCTTTTAACATATAATGTGATAGAATGTTTGTATCGTACGAAATTTTCTACTAATCTAACGATATTAAACACTTAAATAAGTTAAATCTTATAACTTATTTAAAATAAAATAAATTTTACTAAGAACCAGTTGATTTTTAAGTAAGATTAGATATTTGAATCTTTATAATTAAGAAAAAAAATAGATTGAGAGGCTCTTGTAATGGACTATTCTGTTGTACCGATCAGGATCTGTAAAATTTCCCTTTTAAACCCAAAAAATGATAAAAATTCAATTTAATCTCTTTTAAAATTATTTATATAAATATAAGGTATAATAATAATAAAATTACTTTTTTAATACTCTCAATTTTATACTACTTTAATTTTGGCCCCTAAAATATTTTTATGACTTTGCTGAAATAGGTGATCAACCCCACTTACATTAGGCTTGAATATGTTTGTTGACTAGGGTGGGTGAACTACTTTTCTTTCCCTTGTTTATTGCGTTAACAAATTCATTTGACAAATGTCTTCTTCTTTTTTTCCCCCAAAATGAGTTAACGTAGCCCACTAAATTTATCACCCAAAATTTTCTGAATTTTCAAAGGTAATTCAACGATTGAACTAAAATATTTGCTCCACATTGAACCCCTTGATGGTGTTCTTTTATTCCTAACATAGATTTACAAGTAAGTTTTCGTAAGCTAATTTTGTGTCATTCCAACAATATCTGAATGTTGGTTGAGCTTGAATGCAAATTTGATGCAGAGAGCAAGGGCACAAGTTTGCAAGTAAGGAAATACTTGGGAGCAGTAGCATTCAACAACATAACAAGGCTAGCGTTCGGGAAGCGTTTTGTGAACTCAGAGGGAATAATGGACGAGCAAGGCAAAGAATTCAAGGACATTGTGGCGAATGGGCTTAAGCTGGGTGCATCACTTGCCATGGCCGAACACATTCCGTGGCTTCGTTGGATGTTTCCCTTGGAAGAGGAGGCATTCGCCAAGCATGGGGCACGAAGGGATCGTCTCACCCGAGCTATCATGGAGGAGCACACCCTTGCCCGCCAGAAAAGCGGCGGTGCCAAGCAGCATTTTGTCGATGCTTTGCTTACATTGCAAGACAAGTATGATCTTAGCGAGGACACTATTATTGGACTTCTTTGGGTAAAGTGTTTACGTTTTGGAGATTATTATTTAGGCTCCACAGCCATCAATCAAAGTCAATTCTGACAAGTAAATGAATTATGCAGGACATGATCACTGCAGGCATGGACACAACAGCAATCTCGGTCGAGTGGGCAATGGCCGAGCTAGTTCGGAACCCAAGAGTGCAGCAAAAGGCACAGGAGGAGCTAGATCGTGTGATAGGATTCGAAAGGGTGATGTCTGAAACCGATTTCCCAAATCTCCCATACCTTCAAAGCGTAGCCAAGGAAGCTTTAAGACTACATCCCCCAACTCCTCTAATGCTACCCCATCGTGCCAATGCAAACGTGAAAATCGGCGGCTATGACATCCCCAAGGGATCAAATGTGCACGTTAACGTATGGGAAGTAGCCCGTGATCCAGCAGTCTGGAAGGACCCTGAAGAGTTCCGGCCAGAACGATTCCTGGAGGAGGACGTCGATATGAAGGGTCATGATTTCCGATTGCTTCCATTCGGTGCAGGGAGGAGGGTATGCCCCGGTGCACAACTTGGGATCAACCTGGTCATATCCATGTTGGGTCACTTATTGCACCATTTTTGTTGGACACCGGCCGAGGGAGTCAAGGCTGAGGAAATTGACATGCTCGAAAATCCTGGACTGGTTGCTTATATGCGGACTCCAGTGCAGGCTGTTGCCACTCCTAGGCTGCCTTCTCATCTGTACAAACGTGTGGCTGCGGATATCTAAATTTTCTCCTCAATTCCTAGCTCTTCTCGTTGTTATCCTTTTAGATTTTGAACTCTTTTTACATGTTCTGTTGTTTTATCAATTATGTCTCATGTGATTTGTGTTCGGGTCGCTGTGTAAGAGGACCAAATAAAAACGCAATGATATAAATTATACTGCTATAAATTTTCCTACGGGAGGAGTTGTTTACTAGTTCTACCTCAATTAACGCAATTTTGTCTTAAGCTCACCCATTGAATTAAACAAAAAATCAACGAGGGATTTGGTTGTTATCAAAATTAAAAAACAAAAGTAAGTTGCCAACATGTTTTTTTTTTTATTTAAATGTAATTGATTATCTAAAAAAGTAAAACATTTACCCTTTTAATTAACTTCCCATTTTATCTAAAAACGTTGTATTTTAACTCTTATCGTAAAAATAATATTTCTTTTATAAACATATATTATCCTGTAATTACATTTAAATTATTAAAAAATAATGTTTATTTTACCTTTTCACTATAATACAACAATAAAATGTTCTTTTATATTAAACGGTTGTAAAAGGTAACCAAAATAATATTACTGCTTTAAACATAATTTTTAAATATTTTTTATAACATCTATTAACCAATTAATCTGGATCGGATATTGCATAAATTTATTATAAGATGATCGTATTATCTTTTCTAACCCAATTTATTCTATTTATAACTTTGAATTTACACCCCTAACCAGTACGACCGCACTTCAAAAAATTTATGAATTAAAAACAAATTAGTAGACTGTATAAGTTTTGAGATTAAAATTTTGAGATGCTAGGATCTATCATCATTCTTATTTAATATTTAATGACCAGTGTAATCACCCAAACCTGTCCGGCGCTCACTTTATATTCGGGTTTTAAAAATTTCTTTTGTTCGAAAACCCCGCCCGATTTTGAAATTAAAAAATATGGAGTCGCCACCGATCATTTTAAAATGGGTAGACCGGACACCAATAAAAACCAGCGATTAAAAATTCGGGTCCGAGAGTCGGTTACGGATGGGGAAGGATTAGCACCTCACACCGCCCAAAAATTGGTACCTAGTCGATTATTTAATGTCTTGATATTGGAAATTTCGAATTCGATTAAAAATTAAAAACGATTCTTGAATGCATGAAAATATTAAGGTAACTGCACCCCTTTGCACCCGGGGCATGACTTCTTGTTTTCTTGGAAAAATTAAAAAAAAAGAAAAACAATCACATCTCTTTACGCCCGGGATATGATTTATAGAGGCTTTTAAAAAAATTGGTTTTAAAATTCAAAATTTATTTCCTTAAACAAATTTTTTTTGATGATTTAAAAAGAATATATGATGCAAAATTATAATATGACATGTACATCTGCATGAATAAAACGTATAGTATTTATTAAAAATAAAACCTTTTTATAAACTTATAATATTATATTTAACATATACATATACACAATTATTTATCAACATTAGATGCATTATGTACATCAATATAAATATTTAAATATATACATACATGTACATAACTATTAACCCAAAACTTTTATAATAATATATGTATTATAAATTATTGTTCCGAATGATAATAAAACTATATATAGTACTTTATAAAAAAAATCATATATACAAAGATATAAAATATCGTATAATTTAAAAATACTAATATTAATAAAATTACTCAAATAATGACAAAATAGGATATTAAAATGCATGTATGAATAAGAAAAAGCATGAAATGTTATAAACAACCAATTAGGGATTAAAATGAATGATTAAATATTTAAGCATATATCTAAAGAAGATAAACATATATAAAATGTATAAACATGATAAATATTATACCTATATAATATATAGTATAACATAAATATAATATACATATAATAACAAATATAATACGAGTAGAGGTAATATACATATATGACACACATAATAACAACAACAACAACAACAACAACAACAACAACAATAATAATAATGCATGAATCATATTAAAATGCATGAAACAACCTAAAATTAAACATCAAGTATTAAAATGCATGAATACTAAGTCACAAGGCATGAAATCACACAAAATAGGGCTTAAATGAAACAAATGCAAAATATATGGGCTGGAACGTAGATAACATGAAATAAAGTGCTGAAATTAAATACAACCAATACGCAGGAACCAAATTGAATCAAAACAGAAAATGCAAGGACGAAAATATAAACAACATAAATAAAGTGCCGAAATTAAATAGAAACAGTGACTAATTTGACATAAAATACTAGATAGGTAGCTGAAACATAAACAACAAAAAGAAAAGGAAGAACCGAGAGGCGGGAAAGAGAAGGGGGACCGAAAGCATAATTAGACCATGTACAAAAAATAAGCAGGTTGAAAGTTTAGGGACATGGAGGGCAATTTTACCATGACCAAAACAAAAACGGGGAAAAGAAGAGGGAGTACTCGCGTAATTAGACCCTTCTGCAAAAACGCGGATCCTCCCCAGGTTACGGGTCACCGCGTGGATTGGGTCACCAAAACGGTGCCGTTTTGGTTTAAAATAGATCTGGTTATTATTTTTTATACCGAATGAGATTACAAAAACCATAAAAGATTTTTTTCTCAGCCCTCACACACTCTCTCAACAATCATTTGAGCGGCGGTCGCTCTTCACTCCTCCCAGCACCGTTCGCCGGCGGCCTCACGGCTAACAAAGGCGGCAGTCGAACCTCGACGACGGCAACCGAACAACCCAACTAGAAAGGTATGATTCGAAACCCTTTACTTTGATTTGGAGATTTTAAAAACAAATATAGGTTTAGATTTTAAATAAAAACTTTTATTTTAAAAATTAAGAACAAAGTTTTTGTTTCAGAACGCCGAATCCTCTTTCGGTTCAGATCAAAGAGATAAAAAGAGAAAATATTAGAAGCTTTGGATCTGAAATACCCTTTTTATTTGATTTATGATTTTTTTTACAATTTCGAACTGAAAACCCCTTTTTTCACCCCCTTACAATTTTTCAGAATTCATCCCCCTGATTTTTTTCACCCCCTGAAAATCTCCCTCTCATCCCTTAAATCTTTGCTTGCAGATCCATATGTAGAGGATAATGGAGTGCCGGTATGATGACTTAAAATACTGGATTTTGGAGCTTTGGCAGTGTTAGGGGCGACCGAATGATGGGATATAGTTTAGGGTGATGATGGATTGACATGTCAGGTTAGGATTATGGTTATTATTTTGATTTTTAGGGTGTCTGGGTTTAGAAAAAATTTTGGGTTACAGTTCGAAATAGGGGCGGCTCGGACGGCCGCATCTTGACTGCACCGGCGATGACTCGGTGAAGGAGGCGGCTCAGCTTGAGCGACGACTAGAGGAAGTGGCGGCGGCTGAAGTATTGGTGGCAACTAGGGTTAAATGTAATTAAGGTTAATTAGGGTTGATGTGGGTCAGGTTGTGTAAATGGTTTGGGCTAATGGGTTTGGGTGTGGGTGGTAATGGGTTAGTTTGGTTTGGTTGGAACGAGTTATTACAGCTACCCCTCTTTGCTCATTGTTGTGTAACAACAATAGAGCAAAGACTAAAAATGACCCGTTCTATCTGGTTCGGTTAAGCTTTCCTTTCTTGATACATGTTTTCTTTCTTGACTTGATTGATCTACTTTGTTACTTTTGGGGAAGTAAAATTTTCAAAATAAGGGAGTTGTCTGTTGGGGAAGCAAAATGAGTTCGGCTTGCTGTTTTTCTTCTTCGGCGCAGTCTTCGATTTTCTGTCTTCAATCTTCGGTAGGTCTTCGATCTTCGAAAATGTTGAGTTCTTCAATCAATCTGCTCCCCTGCTTCCTAGGTTAAGACTTACCTAAGTACAACGATGCTCGGTCGAAAACAGATGCTTCCTTGCTCGCCACTTTTTTGTTTTTACTTTTTCTTCTTTATTTTTTTGTTTGTTGTTTTTTTTAATGGGTGACCCGCTACATTGGAAGTTCAAGGAGTAAAGGTATGAGGTTGTAGTTCTTCTGCTATTAGATAAGTGACCCGCTTTATTGGTAGTTCAAGGAGATAGGGTTGGGTGATCTGCTCTATTGGAAGTTCAAGGAGTAAAGATCTGAGGTTGTAGTTTTTCTTCTATTGGATGTGTGACCTGCTCTATTGGTAGTTCAAGGAGTAAAGGTATGAGGTTGTAGTTCCTCTTCTATTGGATGGGTGACTTGCTCTATTGGTAGTTCAAGGAGTAAAGGTCTGAGGTTCTGCTCCATTGGAAGGAGTAAAAATCTGAGGTTGTAGTTCCTCTTCTATTGGATGGGTGACCTGCTCCATTGGTAGTTTAAGGAGTAAAGGTATGAGGTTGTAGTTCCTCTGCTCAATTGGAAGTTCAATGAGATAGGGTCTGAGGTTGTAGTTCCTCTGCTCCATTGGAGGTTCAAGGAGAAAGGTTCAGATGTTGTAGTTCATCTACCTCACATACTTGTGTTGGTACTCATTCCGCTGCCACTCTAGGGAGATGAGACTAACGTATCTTCATTTCATTCATTTTGAATGTCTAAGGCCTCCTTATGGGTTCGTGCCTTAGAAATGTTTGAAAAAGATCATTTCAAGGCGCCCATTTGGGTTTTTACCTTGATTTTCATTTTTCTCATTTTTCTTTTTTTCTCTCATTTTTGATTTTTTCTTTATTTTCTTTATTTTTTTGATATTTTCCCCCTTTTATTTTTTGAATTTTCTTCTCTCTTTTTTGATTTTTTCTTTCTCCCTCTCTCTTTTTAACTACAAAACTGATAAAAAGGTAAACTTAACAGTCAGTAAATTTTGACCAAGTTGTCGTATCGCCGAGGAGACAAGGTCTAAAGTTTATAAGGTTGATCCAGCTACAACACTGTCGATGAGGCAGGATCAAAATTTGATTTGACCAAGTAACTATATCGTCGATGATACAAGGTCTGAAGTTCATAAAGTTGATCCAGCTACAACACCGACGAAGAGGCAAGATTTGAAGTCTGATTTGACCAAGTAACCATATCGCCGAGGATACAAGGTATGAAGTTGGAAGTTTTGATTTGATTTGATTACTCTTTCGTGTCAAAGAGACTTGACTCTGTCAAAGAGTGTCTACTTTCTTCTCTCGTGAATGCCAAACAATCTTCTTCTTTCTTTTAGGTTCCACTTCTTCATGCCGAGGGCATTAGAACTTGATGTAAGTGATCTTTTTCATTTTCTTTGTTTTAAGGGCCTCAGTTTGGATTCGTGTCTCGAACATTTTCAAAAAGGTTCATTTCAAGGTGCCCTTTCAGGTTCTCACCTTGTTTTTGAAATTTGTTCTTCTTTTCTTTTTTTCATTTTCATTTTTTGAACTTTTCTTCTTTTTTTGTTCATTTGTTCATTTTCTCTCTCTCTTTTCAACTCTTTTTTTCACCTTTTCATGTCAAGGATACTTGAAACTTGTCAGAGATAATTTTCTCTACTCACTCCTGTCAAGGATGCCGAAACTCACCGACAGTGATCTGCTCCTTCGTGTCAAGGATGCCATACCATTTTTTTGCCCCACTCTTCCCTGTCGAAGATGCTGGAACTTGTTGGAACTTCCAAATGCGCCCCTTTTGGGCTCGTGCCCCATATATTTTCAAAAGGTCTTTCCCAAGGAGCCCTTTCGGGTCTTTGCCTTGATTTTTTTGCCGATTTTACATTGATGGATCAATCTCTTTGTGGTTCAGCTTCTTTTCTTGATTGAGGATTCGCCATATTTGATTAGTTCCTGTTTTTATACGTGGCAAAGTATATACACTTGTTGATGGATGCACTTTATTTTTATGGTGTATGTACACAATTTAACCTAAATGCTTAATACAGAGATGAATGATATGCAATACAGTTGACCATAGCTTGGCTTTAAAAGAAATGCCCCATGACTCTAGCTGGTCATATCAAGCCTCTTAGCATTATGCCCCAAGTTTTATTCTGTTGACTGATAAGGTCAACTCCATCGAACGATGCCCTAACCTCTCTCAGGTTCGATTGTCTTTTTTGGACATCATCTCTTCGGGCGAGTGTCAACTTTGAGTGTTTTCTTTTCTTGAATCCTGAGTTCTATTAAGCTTACTCTTCTAATTCTGTGATGTTTGTGGACAACAATTACACACTAATATTCTTGTTCTTCGTCCCAATATGCAAAATTTGCCTTATTTTGCACATTTAAGGTGAGAAAGTTTTAAATGCAAAATTTTGTGAAAATGAGTTTTTTTTTTTGCAAAAATCTTATGCAATCAAATTTTTTAGAAATGTGAAATTTTAAAAATCAAAATTGAGCACTAAGATATGAAGTGCAACATGTACTTTTTCTTCGAATTGACAATGAGCAACCCGAATGAATCATATGTTTAGAGGATAGCAAGGGTTGCAGTGACACAAGCACATGCGAAGTCCTTTCTGGGCTATTAGGCTTCTGAGATGAACATTTCCCATACCTAATTTCTACCCCATTTAAGTGGCTCTATTGATCTCACTAACTCACCATGCCCCATCATTCCCTCATTTGGTGTCGATCAGGCACTTGAAGTTTGACGTTCCTTGAAAAAAGGTTAACCCTTATAGGTGGAATATAGTCTGAAGACAAAACTCATACATCCATGTATGATCAGAATAGTCTTTATAGGCTTGTAATGTAGGCTATAGCTCATGGGTATGAAAAAAAAGATATATATGCCCAAACAAGTGTTTAAGGGTAATGAAACCAATGATCATTTCTTGGCGAACTCTCACTTCAGCACTTGCAACTTGGATGTAATTTGATGAAATGCTCTTTTTCTTTCATTATTTGGATCTCTATTGACTGCCCATTTCGGGTTTTTACCCTAGAGTTCATTTCCTTCATTTGTAGCTCTAGGACATGTAGCCTTTAACCGATTTGCGTATTGGCTCGGCGTTAATCCACCAAAGTTGGTTATATTGCTTGATTTGGGTATGCTCACAAGGAGTAACCTTTTTCTTTCATTCCTTGGATCGCTCTAGACTGCCTATTTTTTGGGTTTTTACCTTAGAGTTTATTTCCTTCCATGTTTAGAAAAATGTAGTTGTGGACTAGTCTGCTATCCCGACTAGACATTGATTCTTGCTTCTGCTTGAGAGTAACCAATCCTTCAAGGCTCTTGCTTTTCCTTTAATACACTTTTTAACTTAGCGTTTTCTCCTTTAATTGTTTCAACCTTCTCGTTGGCAATTATTAACTTGATTTGGTCAGCTTCTTTGAGCATAAACTTTACTTTTATTGGCATCTTTCTGATGTTTCTCTGACCCTTGTATTGAATGTATCCTATCTCACTTCTTGCCCTAATTGGAGCGATATCTGTGTAGCATGATCAAGATCAAGCGGCTTTTATTTGCAAACAAAATTTTGCCCTTTTTACCCCTAGTGTAGGATGATCCCTGGTTTGGGTTTTATTAGAAAGAAACGATCAGACTCAAAAGGGGACAAAAAATGGATATTTTCTTATTTGTGAAGGGAATTGAAGGAATGACATTCGTCATTTCACACACAGACATCTGAATAGTCTTTAGGGGTAGGAGTTTAGGGTCAACACTCGATTCAAGGACCTTAAACAACAAATGCCTGAGAGAGGAATTCACTCAATGAGATATGCCCATTTCCCGAACACTCGTTTTGTTTTTTCTGTCTGCCTAAGTAGAACAGAAGATGTTCACATTTGCAGTATCATTGCAACATTTGCTTTCTCTTAGGCATATGTTGTTCGAATTTGATCATTGGATTTGAATAAAAGGGTATTCTTGCAATTGAAATTTGAGGACCTAATAAAAATGATATGTATGTATGTTTATGAAAAAACTGACTCGTAGCAATAAATAAAATGTTTGAAGAATATGAACAGGTAAACAAAAATTTTGACAAAAGCTCTTTATTTTGTTTTTCTTTTGTAACGACTCGGGTTTCGAAACTCGAGTGTCGGGTTAAACCGAGGCATGGGCTTCGTGTTTGATTCGAGATATTGGGCCTTGAGAGCCTTGTTGGGCTTGAAGAAAAGCTTTTGGGCTTGTGTTGTAGGTTTGTTGCTGGGCTAAGGTGAAAGTAAGAAGGGAAAATGGGTAAAAGCATAATTAAAGACAATGAGAGCTGATGAGGGGCTTTAAATTTTGCAAAAAAGTTAGAGGGCGAAGTCACCTTTGTCCCCTTGTCTTCTCCCTCTTTCTCATATCCATCTTCCTACCCAAGTTGAAGTAAAATGTGTAATCTTTGAGAATTTGAGTAAGAATCTCATTTGGGGCAAGAAGGGAAGCTTGTTCAGCTTTGAGAGATCTACCAACCAAGGTAAAAATGGTTGGTTGTGGTAGAAGAATGTGTTTGGTGAGGGCTTGAAGAAGAAGAACGAGAATGGATCTTTGAGGGCTTCTTCATCAGCTTTAATTCGAGGTTAGTACACTAATAACTCCTATTGTTTCCTGCAACTCATAAAAATAAGCTTTGTGCATATTTTGGTGTTTATGGTTTGATAAGCTTTGGGTTGACCCCTTTAATGGTAAAATGGGGATTTGATGTTGCTAAGGCTTAAAATTGGTAGAAACCCACTTAATACCTTCACAATAACTTGTATAATTGATTTAGGGTTTAACTATAGGGGTTAAATAGGGTTTCTAGGTGAAACCCACACCCAGAGTTGGAAAATCGGGCTTGCATACCGGTACTGGGGTTAGAGTATCAGTATGCCTTAGTGTAAATAGGGGAAGAGTTGTGAGGGAAGTACTGGTACGCTTCTCCGTGTCTCGGTACCCCTTATAAGGTAAAGATTCTAGAGATGCCTTCGTGTACCAGTACGCAAGGGGGCGTACCGGTACGCACTGTTACATTGCCTGGAAAGGCTTTAAGTACCGGTACGGTACGTAAGGTATCGGTACTCCATTGGGTTAATTCCTTCGAATCTAGTAGGGGTATCAGTACTCATAGGGGAGTATCGGTACGCGCTGTTGCTTGCTTAAGAGATGCTTAGCGTACCGGTACGCGTTTGTAAGAGTACCGGTACGGGGTAGATCGGTACGGGGCGATCCTAATATCGATGATGAGTACCGGTACAGTACGTAGCGTATCGGTACGGCTTGGAGTTTAATTCTTTCGAACCTAATTGGAGTATCGGTACTCATGGGGGAATACTGATACCTATAGTAGAGTACCGATACTCACCTTGGAGTATCGATACTCACTAGGCAATCTGCCCAATAATTTCGAGGTGTCATTCGGGGGTGTTATAATTCGAGGCAAAGGGCCTTGGAGGCCCGTTAAGGTGTAAAATGAATATTAAAACAGAGAAATAAAAATTTTAACCCCTTACGAGTAATGAATGGCTAATGACTTGGTAAATGTTGGGTAAATCATGTGAGTTGGTAAACCATAGGGATCCTAGGCGGATCGTGGATGCTGTGTGGTAATCTAGGTCCATGTTGTGTGCGGAAAAGGGCGTCTATAAGGTTGAGTCTTGTCGGATAATAAGATAAATTAATGAGAATGGCTAATGTGTACTTTATAAATATGCTGATGAATGGATAATTCAATGGGATAATATAATAACTGATAAAAACCATAAGGCTATGGTAAAGGTGTTAGAGTTGTGTGTGGTAAGACCTTTGTTTCGAGGTCTAGAGCTGTGTGGTTACTAGGATCCTTGTTGTGTGCTGATGTGACACCTAGATAGTCGAGTCATCCCTTATTGTCAGGATTTGGATACCCTAAGTGTGTTGTAACACCTTGAAGACTCCCAAATGTAGGATCTCGATGCTTTATGGACGTGGGCCTCATTTGAAGATGCTTGATGAGAGATCCTGAGCATGGATGTAGGATCCCGATGCTATGCGGATGCGGGCCTCATCCCCTTTAGTATAGGATCCCGATGCTTTGTGGACGAGGGCCTTGCTTAGAGTATATGATCCCGATGCTATATGGACGTGGGCCTTACTCGTAGTGTAGGATCTCGATGCTTTGTGGACGCGGGCCTCACTCAAGTGTAGGATTTCGATGCTTTGTGGACGCGGACCTCACTTAATTTTGTTGGTGTCATCAGTGTGGTGCTAGGTAAACGTATGAGATACTTATACGAGCTGTGTGCGTGATCATACATTCATAATGCCATGTGTTTAGGCGGATATGGTAGCGCCATTATTATCTTGACATGATATCAATCTTGTTGCATTACTTTATTTATGATTTGCATGAAGTATGGTTGAGTGGCGGTGTACCCATTGAGCTTTGTTAGCTCAGCGTTCGGAATCGTTGTTTCTGTTCGCAGGTTAGTAGTTTTGGCACGTTCTTGAAGGAGCACCATCTGGGAAGGATTCCAGCGCATCGTCTCTTTAGAGTACAATACTTAGGTCTTTGGGATTTGTATTCGTAGGAACATATTGTATATTGTAAATCGTATTTGGATTTTCAAACTATCGAGTCAAGAGTTTATATTACATTTAGTGGTATCAGAGCCTACGTTTAGCCAGTTCTAGGAAAACCCCGACGTGGTTAGGAGTCGGGAATAAGTGTTTAGCGAATATGAGCCCTTGTGTCTAAGTTGTACTCTTTCAAGACTGGAATCTGGATGGTGTGCCATGTGTTCGCGCGTGGCGCTGGTTGCAATATTAAGATAGATTCGATCGCGGTCGTGAGTACTGTGATGTTGGCTGATTCCTTTGAGAATGATTTTGAGATCGGAGTTATCTCAGACGTTAAGCTTGGGCTTATGACGGTATGGAGGAGTTGAGGTGTGCCCTCCTCCCATCGCTTGAGGAGTAATCATGGTTATGTGCTGTAAGTTACCTTTTAGCATTGAGTTCATGGTAAGAACCTCTTGTGGTAAGATTCTACGTATTGGTAGACGACCCTTGTAGAATAGATAAGAGGACTTGCTTTTGATCGACCCGTGATAGAGTATCGATCAGGGGTCTCATCATTCGTAGTAAGTGAGCCTTAATGGTGGGTACCATGTGATGGGGATGTAGAACGCCGGGCAAATATGCGTTTTCGTCTAATGTACATAAGTATATGATGGTTGTGAGGTCTCAAGTATGATCTTAGTAGGCCGAATACCCTGAGATCTTGAGCAAGGTATGCTTGTTGCGGTTGTTTATAGTAGTGGTCGGAAGGACATTGTGGGTTCTGCGCGAAGCGATGCTTGAGTAAAGCTTGAGGATATGTGGTTGACAGATACAACAAAGTTGTCTCCTAAATGAGTTGATATGATCTTAGCTACCGGTTGTTATCCAGTCATGAGCCAGCTTGAGATGACGAGTGTAGTGTTGGAAACTTCGAGGTTTTGGGGGAACCAAACCTAGAGTAATGAGAAAGAAAAACTACTATCTTCTTAATGCGGTTCAGACCCGTTGGGTCGATGGCGTGAGTTTGACCGATGAGAGTCGTGAAGGGAGCCATGTTCCTTTAAAGGGAGGACCAATATTGTTACGAATCTAAGTATAGAAAAAAAGGGTTGAGAAATGATGAACTGATCAATCGGATTGATGGTTAAGAAACGCTAAGAGGGATCTGAGGATGACGTGGAATAGTCTTAAAAGAATCCTGATTGTATCATCTTTTCCTAAAGGTAATGCATACGAATGGTAAGAGACCGTAGAGTCGTGTATAAAGCCTGCACTCTAGATATAGAACATCTTTGTGGATGAGTTTTGGAAGAAATACATTAGTAGGGTACATATGGATGAAGTAAAGACCAGTTTCTACATCTGGTTCAAGGATATTGAACGGTGTTTGCTTATGAGCAAGAGTTTTTGCGTTGAGCCATTATGCCATAGAGTTGTCGTCACGAAAGAGTTGTGGTGCAAGAGGTTCAGACAAGGCTTGAATGTTGACTTTCAGTTGCATGTGACAGCGAGTCCGCTTGGGACATTCTCTGAGTTAGCCAATAGTGCGAAGACACTTAAACGACTTTAGAGTTCAACATTTGATCGGTTCGAAGATTCTAGAGGTCATGATGTAGAGACCCAAAATATCATTGATTCTTCTCCCTATCTGTATGAGGGGTTTTGTGCTTCAAGGAGTTCGAAGAGAGTTACTTCGAATCAGTCACCAAGAGTCGGTTCGGGAATCTAGATCGAGGGTTCATAAAGGTTCTTTGATTCCTACTCTAGAATGGAGTATTAATGGTTTTGTTAGAGCATCGCTTTTATCGGTATGTGAGCATTGTGCCCGACATCATCTTGGGGTATGTTTTTTTTTGCTTCGGAGTGTTGCTATCAGTGCTGAGCACTAGGGCATATGGCAGGAGACTGCCCGATTGTGGATGAGGATTTATCGGTTCAGTCTCAGAGGTTGGCTACTTCCCGACATGATTAGAGTTTTGCTAAAGGCGGAGCTAGGGCACCGTCAGGTCATCGAGGTGGAGGTCTTGTGAGATCCACTGCTAGGGTTGGCATGAGAGGTGTTGCTAGGCAGTCTGCTGCTCAGATTAGAGTTGACAGCGTTGCGACCAAGAATAAGTTAGTTATTAAGTTTAGTGTTGGTTTCAGCTATTATGTTAGCCGATTAGCTCTTTGGTTGTGTAATAGACTGGTTCTTGTGAGGTCCATCTTAGTAAATCTTGGGTTTGTTGTTGCTTTAGATGGTAAATAGAGTTACATCCTTTGCTAGATAAGGTTTTATCGTATACGGTTGTTGAGAGTGCATGAGGGTTGTATGATGTGAATGAGAAGTTGAGAAGTTTTAGACTGCTTGAATCTAATTGTTAGTGTTAGATGAGAAGAATCTTAACCTCTCTAGAGTGAATGTTGTGCTCCGTAGTGCTAGCTCGATGAGGTTATGTATGTTGCAAGATGTTCTTAGCTTGCGTTGCAGACGCAAGGGTTGAGAGTCCCTGTTCTTAGAGTTATGGATATTTTGAGGGTATGGAGTACACTTGGTGAACAATCAATCTTACTAATTGATTGTGGTTTAGAACGGCGATAAAGGTAAGGGTGAGTTTGTTGTTAGTGTTCGTCGCCCTATGGTATGGTACGTAACAGACTCTTTGTTGGGGGCACACTAGTGCAAGCGACCTATTGGGTGTTGTTGCCAAGCACTTCGTCGAGATCGCGCCTGCGTGAGAATATCTTGTATGGTGGGTTTAGATGTGTTGGGCCGTAGTGTAATGGTAGGAGACCGTAGTCGGTTTCGCGTGAGTTTGGCGACCTTATTGTGGCCATAGAATGTGAGAGCTTTGCGTGTTGTTTGTAGAAGTAAGGTACCGTCAAAAAGGGTAAGTGAAGGTTGTGATGGACATGGTTAAGGTCTTAAGGGCGAATCACGATGATAGTTGTTTGGCTTGTACACCTTTTGATCTAGATCTCTGGAGTTAGAGGATTGCCCAATTAAGTTCAACCAAAGTTATTATCGGTTAAGACAAACATAGTGGAAGTTATCAGAGTAGCGCAACAGAAACGTGGATAAATAGCTGTGTTGAGGGTAACCGAATAATTGTGGTGCCAAGAAATACTTTTAGACAGCCAGTTGGAGATCTTTGAGGACGGTTAGATGGCTCATTGCATCTGAATGTTTAGATCTTCGCAAATAGAATGGTTAGTTTTGGGTTACTTGTGCGAGTTCGTAAGTGGTTTTTAATCCTGTTAAAAGTAAGTTTAGATAAAGTGAAGTCTTAGGTTCTGACTTGGTGGGTCAAGTCTGGAGAGAGGAGCTGTTAGTTCAAGGTAAATTGATGTTAATGACCGATTGTTAGGGTTTTGCTTGTCTTTTAGTGGTTTGACCGGGATATGGTTGTTAGGCGTGATGTGTTCTTGACAATGTCTTGTGAATGTGGTACAGTGTTTTAGACGTAGATAAAGTCTAAGTTTAGTTTTGGCTGACGAATGCTAATAGAAGGGTTCATTAACCAAGGGAGAATCCCTTAAAGGTGAGTTCTTTAAGTTGATGTTTGAACAGTGTGGCTCGAGGTTAGTGGTGTTACCATGCTTAGCGGATCGTCGTAAGTGATATTGGCTGTTGAAAAAGAGTCGTGGGAAATCTCAAAGAGAAGTGTTGAGAGTGTGTGGTTTAATGCTATGGTTATGTTTAAGGTGGATTGAGGGGGAACTCTCCCTAATCGAGGTGATCCTATCTGAATAGTGAAGTGGTTAGGCCTGTTTTGGTTACATATCTCTTGTATCTGTCTAAATTTTAAGGATGCAATTTTCTTTTAAGAGGTGAGAGTTGTAACGACCCGGGTTTTGGAACTCGAGGCATGGGCTTCACGTTTGGGTCGAGATATTGGGCCTTGAGAGCCTTGTTGGGCTTGAAGAAAAACTTTTGGGCTTGTGTTGTGGGTTTGTTGTTGGGCTAAGGTGAAAGTAAGAAGGGCAAATGGGTAAAAGCATAATTAAAGACAATGAGAGCTGATGGGGGGCTTTAATTTCTGCAGAAAAGTTGGAGTGTGAAGTCACATTTGTCCCATTGTCTTCTCCCTCTTTCTCATATTCATCTTCCTACCAAAGTTAAAGTAAAAGGTGTAATCTTTGAGAGTTTGAGTAAGAATCTCGTTTGGGGCAAGAAGGGAAGCTTGTTCAGCTTTGAGAGATCTACCAACCAAGGTAAAAATGGTTGGTTGTGGTAGAAGAAGGTGTTTGGTGAGGGCTTGAAGAAGAAGAACGGGAATGGATCTTTGAGGCCTTCTTCATCAGCTTTAATTCGAGGTTAGTACACTACTAACTCCTATTGTTTTCTCTGTAAACTCATAAAAATAAGCTTTGTGCATGTTTTGGTGTTTATGGTTTGATAAGCTTTGGGTTGACCCCTTTAATGGTAAAATGGGAATTTGATGTTGCTAAGGCTTAAAATTGGTAGAAACCCACTTAATACCTTTACAATAACTTGTAAAATCAATTTGGGGTTTAACTATAGGGTTAAATAGGGTTTCTAGGTGAAACCCACACCCGCAGTTTGAAAAATTGGGCTTGCGTACCGGTACTAGGGATAGAGTATCGGTACACCTTAGTGTAAATAAGGGAAGAGTTGTAAGGGAGTGCTGGTCGCACGCTTCCCGTGTCTCGACCCCTTTAAAGGTAAAGATTCTAGAGATGCCTTCGTGTACCAAGTACCCAAGGGGGTGACGGTACACACTGCTTACATTGCCTAGAAAAGCTTTGAGTGCCGGTGCGGGTACGTAATGTATCGGTACTCCATCAGGTTAATTCCTTCAATCTAGTGAGGGTATCGGTACTCATAGGGAGTATCGGTGACGCTACCGCTGCTTTGCTTAAGAGAGGCTTAGCGTGCGCACGTGTTTGTAAGAGTTCCGTATAGGGTGAATCGGTGCGGGCGATCCTAGTATCGATGATGAGTACCCGATGCGGTGACGTAGCGTATCGGTGCGGCTTGAGGTTTAATTCTTTCAAACCTAATTAGAGTATCAATACTCATGGAGGAATATCGATACCTATAGTAGAATACCGATACTCACCTTGGAGTATCGATACTCACCGGGCAATCCGCCCATAATTTCGAGGTGTCGTTCGGGGTGTTATAATTGAGGCAAAGGGCCTTAGGGCCGTTAAGGTGTAAAATGAATATTAAAATTGAAAATGGAAATTTTAACCCCCGTGAATGGCTAATGACTTGGTAAATGTTGGGTAAATTATGAGAGTTGGAAAACCATAGGGATCCTAGGCGGATCGTGGATGATGTGTGGTAATCTAGATCCATGTTGTGTGCGAAAAAAGCGCCTATAAGGTTGAGTCTTGTCGGATAATAAGATAAATTAATAAGAATGGCTAATGTGTACTTTATAAACATGCTAATGAATGGATAATTCAACGGGATTATATAATAAACCGATAAAAACTATAAGGCTATGGTAAAGATGTTAGAGTTGTGTGTGGTAAGACCTTTGTTTCGAGGTCTAGAGTCGTGTGGGTTACTAGGGTCCTTGTTGTGTGCTGATGGAATGCACTAGATAGTCGAGCCATCCCTTGTTGTTGGGATTTGGATACCCTAAGTATGTTGTAACACATTGAAGACTCCCAAAATGTAGGATCTCGATGCTTTATGGACGCGGGCCTCATTTGAAGATGCTTGATGAGAGATCCCGAGCATGGATGTAGGATCCCGATGCTATATAGATGCGGTATAAGATCCTCATCCCCTTGCTCGGAGTATAGGATCCCGATGCTTTGTGGACGCGGGCCTTGCTTAGAGTATATGATCCCGATGCTATGTGGACGCGGGCCTTATTCGTAGTGTAGGATCCCAATGCTTTGTGGACGCGGGCCTCACTCAAGGTAGGATTTCGATGCTTTGTGGACGCGGACCTCACTTAATTTTGTTGGTGTCATCGGTGTGGTGCTAGGTAAACGTATGAGATACTTATACGAGCTGTGTGCATGATCATACATTCATAATGCCATGTGTTTAGGCGGATATGGTAGCGCCATTATTATCTTGACATGATATCAATCTTGTTGCATTACTTTATTTATGATTTGCATGAAGTATGGTTGAATGGCGGTGTACCCATTGAGCTTTGTTAGCTCGCGTTCGAATCGTTGTTTCGTTCGCAGTTAGTAGTTTTGGCACGTTCTTGAAGGAGCACCATCCGGGAAGGATTCCAAATACGTCGCCTCTTTTAGAGTACAATACTTAGGTCTTTGGGATTTGTATTCGTAGGAACATATTGTATATTGTAAATCGTATTTGGATTTTCAAACTATCGAGTCAAGAGTTTATATTACATTTAGTGGTATCGAGCCTACGCTTAGCCGTTCTAGGAAAACCCCGACGTGGTTAGGAGTCGGGAATAAGTGTTTAGCGAATATGAGCCCTTGTGTCTAAGTTGTACTCTTTCAAGACTGGAATCTGGATGGTGTGCCATGTGTTCGCGCGTGGCGCTGGTTGCAATATTAAGATAGATTCGATCGCGGTCGTGAGTACCGTGATGTTGGCTGATTCCTTTGAGAATGATTTTGAGATCGAGTTATCTCAGACGTTAAGCTTGGGCTTATGACGGTATGGAGGAGTTGAGGTGTGCCCTCCTCCCATCGCTTGAGGAGTAATCATGGTTATGTGCTGTAAGTTACCTTTTAGCATTGAGTTCATGGTAAGAACCTCTTGTGGTAAGATTCTACGTATTGGTAGACGACCCTTGTAGAATAGATAAGAGGACTTGCTTTTGATCGACCCGTGATAGAGTATCGATCAGGGGTCTCATCATTCGTAGTAAGTGAGCCTTAATGGTGGGTACCATGTGATGGGGATGTAGAACGCCGGGCAAATATGCGTTTTCGTCTAATGTACATAAGTATATGATGGTTGTGAGGTCTCAAGTATGATCTTAGTAGGCCGAATACCCTGAGATCTTGAGCAAGGTATGCTTGTTGCGGTTGTTTATAGTAGTGGTCGGAAGGACATTGTGGGTTCTGCGCGAAGCGATGCTTGAGTAAAGCTTGAGGATATGTGGTTGACAGATACAACAAAGTTGTCTCCTAAATGAGTTGATATGATCTTAGCTACCGGTTGTTATCCAGTCATGAGCCAGCTTGAGATGACGAGTGTAGTGTTGGAAACTTCGAGGTTTTGGGGGAACCAAACCTAGAGTAATGAGAAAGAAAAACTACTATCTTCTTAATGCGTTCAGACCGTTGGGTCGATGGCGTGAGTTTGACCGATGAGTCGTGAAGGGAGCCATGTTCCTTTAAAGGGAGGACCAATATTGTTACGAATCTAAGTATAGAAAAAAGGGTTGAGAAATGATGAACTGATCAATCGGATTGATGGTTAAGAAACGCTAAGAGGGATCTGAGGATGACGTGGAATAGTCTTAAAAAGAATCCTGATTGTATCATCTTTTCCTAAAGGTAATGCATACGAATGGTAAGAGACCGTAGAGTCGTGTATAAAGCCCGCACTCTAGATATAGAACATCTTTGTGGATGAGTTTTGGAAGAAATACATTAGTAGGGTACATATGGATGAAGTAAAGACCAGTTTCTACATCCGGTTCAAGGATATTGAACGGTGTTTGCTTATGAGCAAGAGTTTTTGCGTTGAGCCATTATGCCATAGAGTTGTCGCGTCACGAAAGAGTTGTGGTGCAAGAGGTTCGCACAAGGCTTGAATGTTGACTTTCGCTTGCATGTGACAAATGAGTCCGCTGGGGACATTCTCCGAG
The DNA here is from genome assembly GCA_019671005.1 of Hibiscus mutabilis. Lineage (NCBI taxonomy): Eukaryota > Viridiplantae > Streptophyta > Magnoliopsida > Malvales > Malvaceae > Hibiscus > Hibiscus mutabilis. The sequence goes on from CM033743.1 coordinate 6,296,724, forward strand.
TTAGCCAATAGTGCGAAGACACTTAAACGACTTTAGAGTTCAACATTTGATCGGTTCAAGATTCTAGAGGTCATGATGTAGAGACCCAAAATATCATTGATTCTTCTCCCTATCCGTATGAGGGGGTTTGTGCTTCAAGGAGTTCAAGAGAGTTACTTGAATCAGTCACCAAGAGTCGGTTCGGGAATCTAGATCGAGGGTTCATAAAGGTTCTTTGATTCCTACTCTAGAATGGAGTATTAATGGTTTTGTTAGAGCATCGCTTTTATCGGTATGTGAGCATTGTGCCCGACATCATCTTGGGGTATGTTTTTTTTTGCTTCGGAGTGTTGCTATCAGTGCTGAGCACTAGGGCATATGGCAGGAGACTGCCCGATTGTGGATGAGGATTTATCGGTTCAGTCTCGAGGGTTGGCTACTTCCGACATGATTAGAGTTTTGCTAAAGGCGGAGCTAGGGCACCGTCAGGTCATCGAGGTGGAGGTCTTGTGAGATCCACCGCTAGGGTTGGCATGAGAGGTGTTGCTAGGGCGATCTACGCTCGATTAGAGTTGACAGCGTTGCGACCAAGAATAAGTTAGTTATTAAGTTTAGTGTTGGTTTCAGCTATTATGTTAGCCGATTAGCTCTTTGGTTGTGTAATAGACTGGTTCTTGTGAGGTCCATCTTAGTAAATCTTGGGTTTGTTGTTGCTTTAGATGGTAAATAGAGTTACATCCTTTGCTAGATAAGGTTTTATCGTATACGGTTGTTGAGAGTGCATGAGGGTTGTATGATGTGAATGAGAAGTTGAGAAGTTTTAGACTGCTTGAATCTAATTGTTAGTGTTAGATGAGAAGAATCTTAACCTCTCTAGAGTGAATGTTGTGCTCCGTAGTGCTAGCTCGATGAGGTTATGTATGTTGCAAGATGTTCTTAGCTTGCGTTGCAGACGCAAGGGTTGAGAGTCCCTGTTCTTAGAGTTATGGATATTTTGAGGGTATGGAGTACACTTGGTGAACAATCAATCTTACTAATTGATTGTGGTTTAGAACGGCGATAAAGGTAAGGGTGAGTTTGTTGTTAGTGTTCGTCGCCCTATGGTATGGTACGTAATAGACTCTTTGTTGGGGGCACACTAGTGCAAGCGACCTATTGGGTGTTGTTGCCAAGCACTTCGTCGAGATCGCGCCTGCGTGAGAATATCTTGTATGGTGGGTTTAGATGTGTTGGGCCGTAGTGTAATGGTAGGAGACCGTAGTCGGTTTCGCGTGAGTTTGGCGACCTTATTGTGGCCATAGAATGTGAGAGCTTTGCGTGTTGTTTGTAGAAGTAAGGTACCGTCAAAAAGGGTAAGTGAAGGTTGTGATGGACATGGTTAAGGTCTTAAGGGCGAATCACGATGATAGTTGTTTGGCTTGTACACCTTTTGATCTAGATCTCTGGAGTTAGAGGATTGCCCAATTAAGTTCAACCAAAGTTATTATCGGTTAAGACAAACATAGTGGAAGTTATCAGAGTAGCGCAACAGAAACGTGGATAAATAGCTGTGTTGAGGGTAACCGAATAATTGTGGTGCCAAGAAATACTTTTAGACAGCCAGTTGGAGATCTTTGAGGACGGTTAGATGGCTCATTGCATCTGAATGTTTAGATCTTCGCAAATAGAATGGTTAGTTTTGGGTTACTTGTGCGAGTTCGTAAGTGGTTTTTAATCCTGTTAAAAGTAAGTTTAGATAAAGTGAAGTCTTAGGTTCTGACTTGGTGGGTCAAGTCTGGAGAGAGGAGCTGTTAGTTCAAGGTAAATTGATGTTAATGACCGATTGTTAGGGTTTTGCTTGTCTTTTAGTGGTTTGACCGGATATGGTTGTTAGGCGTGATGTGTTCTTGACAATGTCTTGTGAATGTGGTACAGTTTTTTTAGACGTAGATAAAGTCTAAGTTTAGTTTTGGCTGACGAATGCTAATAGAAGGGTTCATTAACCAAGGAGAATCCCTTAAAGGTGAGTTCTTTAAGTTGATGTTTGAACAAAGTGTGGCTCGAGGTTAGTGGTGTTACCATGCTTAGCGGATCGTCGTAAAGTGATATTGGCTGTTGAAAAAGAGTCGGGAAATCTCAAAGAGAAGTGTTGAGAGTGTGTGGTTTAATGCTATGGTTATGTTTAAGGTGGATTGAGGGGGAACTCTCCCTAATCGAGGTGATCCTATCTGAATAGTGAAGTGGTTAGGCCTGTTTTGGTTACATATCTCTTGTATCTGTCTAAATTTTAAGGATGCAATTTTCTTTTAAGAGGTGAGAGTTGTAACGACCCGGGTTTTGGAACTCGAGGCATGGGCTTCACGTTTGGGTCGAGATATTGGGCCTTGAGAGCCTTGTTGGGCTTGAAGAAAAAAACTTTTGGGCTTGTGTTGTGGGTTTGTTGTTGGGCTAAGGTGAAAGTAAGAAGGGCAAATGGGTAAAAGCATAATTAAAGACAATGAGAGCTGATGGGGGGCTTTAATTTCTGCAGAAAAGTTGGAGTGTGAAGTCACATTTGTCCCATTGTCTTCTCCCTCTTTCTCATATTCATCTTCCTACCAAAGTTAAAGTAAAAGGTGTAATCTTTGAGAGTTTGAGTAAGAATCTCGTTTGGGGCAAGAAGGGAAGCTTGTTCAGCTTTGAGAGATCTACCAACCAAGGTAAAAATGGTTGGTTGTGGTAGAAGAAGGTGTTTGGTGAGGGCTTGAAGAAGAAGAACGGGAATGGATCTTTGAGGCCTTCTTCATCAGCTTTAATTCGAGGTTAGTACACTACTAACTCCTATTGTTTTCTGCAACTCATAAAAATAAGCTTTGTGCATGTTTTGGTGTTTATGGTTTGATAAGCTTTGGGTTGACCCCTTTAATGGTAAAATGGGAATTTGATGTTGCTAAGGCTTAAAATTGGTAGAAACCCACTTAATACCTTTACAATAACTTGTAAAATCAATTTGGGGTTTAACTATGGGGTTAAACAGGGTTTCTAGGTGAAACCCGCACCCAGAGTTTGAAAATTGGGCTTGCGTATCGGTACTAGGGATAGAGTATCGGTACACCTTAGTGTAAATAAGGGAAGAGTTGTAAGGGGAGTACCGGTACGCTTCCCCGTGTATCAGTACCCCTTGTAAGGTAAGGATTCCAGAGACGCCTTCGTGTACCGGTACCCAAGGGGGCGTATCGGTACACACTGTTACATTGCCTAGAAAAGCTTTGAGTGCCGGTACGGTACGTAATGTATCGGTACTCCCTTGGGTTAATTCCTTCGAATCTAGTGAGGGTATCGGTACTCATAGGGGAGTATCGGTACGCGCTGTTGCTTGCTTAACAGAGGCTTAGCGTACCGGTACGTGTTTGTAAGAGTTCCGGTATAGGGTGAATCGGTACGGGGCGATCCTAGTATCGATGATGAGTACCAGTACGGTACGTAGCGTATCGGTACGGCTTGAGGTTTAATTCTTTCAAACCTAATTAGAGTATCAATACTCATGGAGGAGTACTGATACCTATAGTAGAATACCGATACTCACCTTGGAGTATCGATACTCACTGGGCAATCTGCCCAATAATTTCGAGGTGGCGTTCGGGGGTGTTATAATTCGAGGCAAAGGGCCTTAGGGGCCCGTTAAGGTGTAAAATGAATATTAAAATTGAGAAATGGAAATTTTAACCCCGTGAATGGCTAATGACTTGGTAAATGTTGGGTAAATTATGTGAGGTGGAAAACCATAGGGATCCTAGGCGGATCGTGGATGATGTGTGGTAATCTAGATCCATGTTGTGTGCGAAAAAAGCGCCTATAAGGTTGAGTCTTGTCGGATAATAAGATAAATTAATAAGAATGGCTAATGTGTACTTTATAAACATGCTAATGAATGGATAATTCAACGGGATTATATAATAACTGATAAAAACTATAAGGCTATGGTAAAGATGTTAGAGCTGTGTGTGGTAAGACCCTTGTGTCGAGGTCTAGAGCTGTGTGGTTACTAGGGTCCTTGTTGTGTGCTGATGGAATGCCTAGATAGTCGAGCCATCCCTTGTTGTTGGGATTTGGATACCCTAAGTATGTTCAACACATTGAAGACTCCCGAATGTAGGATCTCGATACTTTATGGACGCGGGCCTCATTCGAAGATGCTTGATGAGAGATCCTGAGCATGGATGTAGGATCCCGATGCTATATAGATGCGAGCCTCATCCCCTTGAGTATAAGATCCTGATGCTTTGTGGACGCGGGCCTTGCTCAGAGTATAGGATCCCGATGCTCTGTGGACGCGGGCCTTGCTCAGAGTATATGATCTCGATGCTATGTGGACGCGGGCCTTATTCGTAGTGTAGGATCCCAATGCTTTGTAGACGCGGGCCTCGCTCAAGGGTAGGATTCTGATGCTTTGTGGATGCGAACCTCACTTAATGTTGTTGGTGTCATCAGTGTGGTGCTAGGTAAACGTATGAGATACTTGTATGAGCTGTGTGCATGATCATACATTCATAATGCCATGTGTTTAGGCGAATGTGGTAGTGCCATTGTTATCTTTCCATGATATCATTCTTGTTGCATTGCTTTATTTATGATTTGCATGAAGCATGGTTGAATGGCGGTGTATCCATTGAGCTTTGTTAGCTTAGCGTTCGGAATCGTTGTTTCCGTTCGCATGTTAGTAGGTTTGGCACGTTCTTGAATGAGCACCATCTGGGAAAAATTTCAGCGCCTCGTCTCTTCAGAGTACAGTACTTAGGTCTTTGGGATTTGCATTCGTAGGAACCTATTGTATATTGTAAATCGTATTTGGATTTTCAAACTATCGAGTTAAGGGTTTATAATGTAATTTTAAAATGAGCTCCATTGTATATGTTTTTAATTATTTATTATGTTTTATTGGGATGTAATTAAATGGACTTTCAAAATAGATTGTGGATTGGGCTAAACTAGGTCAAAATTTTATAATAACGGGTTGGACTTGAGACCCAAATGTGACATCCGAGTCGAGGGTGTTACATCTCTTCTATCATTTATTATTATTTTTTGAAGGAAACTAAACTCACACAGGGCATGTGTAGCGATATACTTTTATGCTAAAAACGAGGTTCAGAGGTGTTTGGGGTCTCTCGGGTATTTAAATATATTTATTCCGGGGGGTTTTGCAAAAAAAAACGTATTTTATTTAAAAATGGAGTCGCCACCAGCCACTTAGGTAGGACGAACACCATAAAAACTAGAGATTTTAAAAAAGTTGGGTTCAGGAGTCGATTACGGATGAGGAAGGATTAGCACCCCACACCGCCTAAGATTGGTACTTTAATAATTACTGCTTAATTAATATTAAACTTTCTGAATCAAAGTGACGATTAATATTAAAATTTGGTTATATGTGCGAGTAAATTTTAAAAGCCTCATTATCCGAGAGTAAACGCCCAACCACCATCACTACGCCTGATACTGGCCCCGTTTACGTTCGGATAAAAGGGCACCGCATTGACAAAATATATATCCGTTATGCAAACTTAAAACATGACAAATATAAATAAATACAATACGAGAAAAAAATAAATACTAACATAATAAAATACTAATCTAAAAAATAAAATACTAATCTAAAACATACATACATACATACATAAATATTAATCTAACATATAAATACAAACAAATCTAACATAAATAAAATACTAATCTAAAGCACACATAAATAAAAACAAATCTAACATAAATAAAATACTAATCTAAAACATTCATAAATATTAATCTAATACATAAATAAAAATAAATCTAACATAACTAAATTATTAATCTAAAACATAAATAAACATACAAACTAAAAAATAAGAATACAATTTTAAATTAACTAATACTTCATTAAATTATAAAAATTACAACACAAATAAAAATGAAAGAAAATATACCTAATTAGGAGCTCGAATGACGAACCCCGACTGAACCCCACCGAGATCTACCATGACCTATCCAAAAATTAACTAGATCGGATCCAAAATAAGACCCCGATCAAATGTTAGATCGAACCAACTGGGGCCGAGGGCACTGCCCCAACCTCGGCCGGCCTAGTTCCTATTTGGGGAGCCAATTCATGCCAATTTCATGGCATTTTGTGCGTGTTTTTGTGGCTTTTGTGGCTGCCATTTGCAAGCCTTTATATAGGCAAGGGGTAGGGTTGGGGTAAGACGTGGAGAACCCTGCTTCACGCAAATTCCTTTCCTTTTTTTGCTTTTTAATTTTTTAATTAATAATATTTTTTAATTTTTTTTTACTTTTTTAATATTTTATTATTATTATTTTGATTATTTATTAATTTTATATTAATAATATTACCATTAAAATAATACTAAAACCCGGACAAAAATGAGTGATTACAACATGAAATAGACAGACTTCTCTCGTCCTAAAGTTACAGCCAATTCAAAAAGATTGCCCCATTTTTCTTCCCACTTATTTCTGTTGTGGACCTTTTCTTTTACTCTCTGCTTAGAAGGATCTAATCCTAAAATGATGGGTTTAATTGACCTAAGTTGGATGTCCTAGGGTAAATCACCAAAAATGGTCTATGAATGCAAATACAATATGTAATGAACATGTTATATTGCTGGAAGTGCAAAATCCAGTAAAGATGCAATGCTGAATGTAAATATGAATGCAAAAAAGAGGTTGGTTCTGGAGTGAACATTTTAGAACAACTTTCATAAAAGGTTATGTTACATCAGACATTAGAGTTACAAATAATGTCGGGCCCTAGCGCCTAACTTCTGTAACTTCTCTAGGAGCCTAGCCAACTTCTCGTTTTGTTTTGGGAACTCATCATTTTGACTCAATTCTATTGCTGTATCAGCCAAGTCCGTCACCTGTCGGGCAACTCTTCGTGCTTTAGCAATAATATCTTTCGTGTAATTGTTTTTTTCCTTTATCTTCTCTGAAGACCTTTGAAGCTGAAGATTCCACTTCTCATTATTTTCTTTCCAGACTTTCCTGAGACCATCCACAAGATCTTTGTATATCATTATAACGTCGTTACGCTCACCCACTTGCTTCTTTAGCCTTTGAACTTCAGCTTGACTATCGTTTAATTCAGCAACGATGTCTCCGCGCAAACTTATACACATGTTCAAGGTCTCAATTTTGGTTTGACTATTCTTCAGTTCTTTCTTAAGGGCAAGGCATTGATTTTTCATTGCTTACAGATTACAAGTCAAGGTACTAGCTCGTTCCTCGTTAGCCTTGGAACTCTTTTTCCAAAAGTCGACATCTCCTTTCAGGTCTTCAATTCTTTTTGTCCATTGATCGGGAGTTTCACCCAAACCAACATTTTTAAAAGTTAAACGAAGTTCTTCATAGTTGTCTTGCAAGCTCTTCAGTTCATTTTTCAAACAACCCATTTCTTTCTTTGATCCACTGGCTTGAGCGTCATGTCTCAAATGGCTCTTTTCATTTTCTTCAGATTTTGACTCATTCGGCTCCATAGCTGCTGAGTGAATAGTAGTTAAACCATATTGATTTTCTTTCTCAAATTTCCACATATTGCACTCTAGAAGGTTCTGAACTCGACATTTGAAGGCGGTACAGTCTTCAATTGAATGCCCCTAACTCCAGCATGATACTCACAACGAGCTTCTATACCATTTAGGGTACGGAGGTTGTAGAGATGTGACATGACATGGGACCACCAACCGTGCCTCCAACAATTGCGGATATAGCTCTCCGTACAAGATTGGTATAGGATCGAAGAGACCATTTATTCTTGTCTTCTGGACGCTAGACGATGATGACTCAAAAGTTGGACACTAGAATTTGAACTCTATCTCGGGTACTGGATTATGAGTGTTGGAAATTGGCTCATCTTCGTATGCTCTGGTGCAGTAGTATTGGTTAGGCTTTTGAAAGCTTTGAGGATTCCTTCTTCAAAACTCAGTAACCCTTCTTCGACAAAGCTTATGACTTTGTTCCTTAGAGCTCCACAATTTTCGGTATCATGACCCATACTTTCTATATGATAATTGTATCTAGCCTTGTTGTCATACCCTTTAGGAAAATGAGACACTTTTGGCTTGGATTGGACTAGAGTCATAAGACCCTTCTTGACTAGTATCGAGAGCAGATCTGCGTAGAACATCAGAATTTGAAATGCCTCTTTTTTATCCTTCTTTTCACTGGCTTTTCTTTGGCTCACTTCCACTTTCTTTGAACTTAAAGCCTTTGCCTCTTTATGTACCCCATTGATGTCGATCACAACGATGCACCGACCTTTGGGCTTACCAGACTCGTTGTTTAGATATGAGGTCTTGATTGGTGCTATCATACTCTGGCTCCTATTTAGTTCATCATTATTTCTTTGTTCATAAATTTTTGTTGCCATATCAGTCATCGTGCTTATCATTTTGGCCATCTGCCTTTTTAACTCTTGCACCCCACTCATCTCGGTATTGGTGTAGGCATACTCTGGTACGTCTAACGTGTAAATCTCATAAGGAAGACTTCTCATTTCTTTTGGCGTTGCTTCAAGGCACTGCCCCATATCTGTGGTCATGTCTGTCTGATCACTTGACCTTTTCATTATGAAAGCCTTCTTAATCGTAGCTCACTCATGAATCAACACCCTTTTTTATGTCATGCAAATGCAATGCAAAAGAGGCAAAAACATAGAAAACAATAAATTGGTCAGTACATGTGTAAAAAATGAAAACAAGAATAAGTATGTAAGTACTAAAAATCAAATTTGTACAACCTACCGAGCATGAATTTCTATCCGGCATAATAAATAGAGTCCTACCCAGCATGATTTCTACCCGGCATATTTTATTTGCAAAAAAGAGAAAGATCCTACCTGGCATGGTATCTACCCGGTACAGAATGAAAAGATCCTACCCGGCATATTATTATTTACAGAAAGAAAATCCTACCCGGCATGGCATCTACCCAGTACAAAATGAAAAATCCTACCCGACATAATTTCTACCCGGCATATTATTCATGAAATAAATCTATAAAGTAGACAAAAGATTAGAAGCATTTCTCTTTTGAACTTTTAACGGGTTCCGTTTCTAGAGCAAGGCTCTTATGGTCCATTACATGAGATTCGGTCCTAGGGAAGGGTACCTGAATTGTCCTCGCTGTCCCTTACTAAAGGTAGCAAGGCCCATGATCCTCACCCATTATAGGTTTCAAACGGACCAAGTTCAATTCAGGGGGACATATCCCTTATGCCTATACGGAGGTAACCTACACGAAAGCATAAGAAATATATCCCGAAAGTGATTCACCAACCTATACGATGGTAACCCACACGAAGGCAGTATCACACTTCAACTTAAAATAGGACGGAGCTCGGGTAGGAAGCTCATGGAATGTAATGCAAGTGCACTGTGTGTGAGAAGAAACTCTCAACCTTTTGACACCCTATGTCTATATTCACTTATACTAAGCAGTAAAAATAAAACAGTTATATTTATTGAAAAATAAAATGCATGCCTTATTAACAAAAGACATAATCATGTTTTAAATTAAAATCGAATTTGTCAATTTCCAATGACCAAGACTAAAAGATAATCGACTTGTGGCTTTATTATCTTTTTATTTAAAAAAGTCCCCAGCGGACTCGCCAGCTGTAATCACTCAAACCCGTCCGACGCTCACTTTATATTCGGGTTTTAAAATTTTCTTTTGTTCAAAAACCTCGCCCGATTTTGAAATTAAAAAATATGGAGTCGCCACCGATCATTTTAAAATGGGTAGACCGGACACCAATAAAACTAGAAATTAAAAATTCGGGTCCGGGAGTCGGTTACGAATGGGGAAGGACCCACACCGCCCAAAAATTGGTACCTAGTCGATTATTTAATGTCTTGGTATTGGACATTTTGAATTCGATTAAAATTTAAAAACGATTCTCGAATGCATGAAAATATTAAGGTAACCACACCCCTTTGCGCCCGGGGCATGACTTCTTGTTTTTTTGGAAAAATTTAAAAAAAACAATCACATCCCATTACGCCCGGGATATGATTTATTGAGGTTTTTTAAAAAAATGGTTTTAAAATTCAAAATTTACTTCCTTTAAAAATATTTTTTTGATGATTTTAAAAAGTATATGATGCAAAATTATGATATGACATGTACATGTGCATGAATAAAACATATAGTATTTATTAAAAATAAAACCCTTTTTTAAACTTATAATATTATATTTAACATATACATATACACACAATTATTTATCAACATTAGATGCATTATGTACATCAATATAAATATTTAAATATATACATTTATGTACATAACTATTAACCCAAAACTTTTATAATAATATATGTATTATAAATTATTGTTCCGAATGATAATAAAAATATATATAGTACTTTATAAAAAAATCATATATACAAAGATATAAAATATCGTATAATTTAAAATTACTAATATTAATGACATTACTCAAATAATGACAAAATAGGATATTAAAATGCATGTATGAATAAGAAAATGCATGAAATGTTATAAACAACCAATTAGGGATTAAAATGCGTGATTAAATATTTAAGCATATATCTAAAGAAGATAAACATATATAAAATGTATAAACATGATAAATATTATACCTATATAATATATAGTATAACATAAATATAATATACATATAATAACAAATATAATACGAGTTGAAGTAATATACATATATGACACAAATAACAACAACAACAACAACAACAATAATAATAATAAAGCATGAATCAAATTAAAATGCATGAAACAACCTAAAATTAAACATCAAGTATTAAAATGCATGAATACTAAGTCACAAGGCATGAAATCACATAAAATAGGGCTTAAATGAAACAAATGCAAAATATATGGGCTAAAACGTAGATAACATGAAATAAGTGCTGAAATTAAATACAACCAATACGTAGGGACCAAATTGAATCAAAACAGAAAATGCAAGGACGGAAACATAAACAACATAAATAAAGTGCTGAAATTAAATAGAAACAATGACTAATTTGACATAAAATACTAGATAGGTAGCTGAAACATAAACAACAAAAAGAAAAGGCAGAACCGAGAGGCGGGAAAGAGAATGGGGACCAGAAGCGTAACTAGACCATGTACAAAAAATAAGCAGGTTTAATGTTTAGGGACCTAGAGGGTAATTTTACCACGACCAAAACAAAAACGAGGGAAAAGAAGAGGGGGTACTCGCGTAATTAGACTCTTCTACAAAAATGCGGATCCTCCTCGGGTTACGGGTCACTGCATGGATCGGGTCACCAAAACGGTGCCGTTTTAGTTTAAAATAGATATGGTTATTATTTTTTATACCGAATGAGATTACAAAAACCCTAAAAGATTTTTTTCTCAGCCCTCACACTCTCTCAACACTCATTTGAGCGGCGGCTGCTCTTCACTCCTCCTAGCACCGTTCACCGGCGGCCTTACGACGGCTTTACGGCTAACAAAGGCAGCAGCCGAACCTCGACGACAGCGACCGAACAACCCAACTAGAAAGGTATGATTAGAAACCCTTTACTTTGATTTGGAGATTTTAAAAAACAAATATAGGTTTAGATTTAAAATAAAAACTTTGATTTTAAAAATTAAGAACAAAGTTTTGGTTTCAAAACGCCGAATCCTCTTTCGGTTCAGATCAAAGAGATAAAAAGAGAAAAAGATTATAAGCTTTGGATCTGAAATACCCTTTTTTATTTGATTTTCGATTTTTTTTACAAATTCGAATTGAAAACCCTTTTTTTCACTCCCTTACAATTTTTTAGAATTCATCCCCCTGATTTTTTTCACCCCTGAAAATCTCCCTCTCCTTCCTTAAATCTTTGCTTGCAGATCCATATGTAGAGGATAATGGAGTGTCGGTATGATGATTTAAAATCCTAGATTTTGGGGCTTTGGCAGTGTTAGGGGCGGCCAAATGATGGGATAGAGTTTAGGGTGATGATGATTGACAGGTTAGGTTATGATTATGGTTATTATTTTTGGATTTAGGGTTCGCTTAAGAAATTTTTTGGGGGGTTACAGTTTTTATGGAGGCGGCTCGACTGCGACGACGATGACTCAGTGAAGGAGGCGGCTCGGCTTGAGCGGCGGCTAGAGGAAGTGGCGGCGGCTGGAGTATTGGTGGCAGCTAGGGTTAAATGTAATTAGAGTTGATGTGGGTCGGGTTGTGTAAATGATTTGGGCTAATGGGTTTGGGTATGGATGGTAAGGGGTTAGTTTGGTTTGGTTGGAACGGGTTATTACAACCAGTTATTTATTTGTAAAAATATTTTAACTGAATAATTTGTTTGCATTTTTTTTAAAAATCCCAAAGACAAACGTAACATAATAATAAAATATAACATGACAAACTACACTGGTAGTCACAGAATTTTTATGATGCTTTTATTATAGTCATCAAACTTTTAAAACTTTCTTTACGATCACTCATTTTTTATATCACTTTCACTACCGTCACTGCCGTTAAAAAACATTATTTCTCTGTTTTTCTTTCTTTTCTCTCTATCTCCAACTCCATGGATATAAAAACTGTAAAAACAGGGCACCAATAATGAAAACTTGGTTCTATATTTTACCGTGTTGTAGTCAAACCTGACACCGTCTTTTTGTCTACCCCAGTTGCTATCACAATTTTACGTCCACTTGCAACATTCGAGTTAAATGACCAAATTTTTTCATTCTCAAGCCTTCCATATACCATTCTCATACCCTTTTCATCATACAACACAATTTCAAACTCCAAATTTTTGTTCCTTTTTTTTGAACAAAGTCATGGGATGGCTGATTGGTGTAGAATACAGGGTATCCATTAACTGATACAAAAAGAAATATGATTCTTGAGCTAAAAGCGTCTTTAAAACAGTAAAAAGGATTTACGCGTACGTACCGATACTGAAGACACAACAAAGAGTCTATCAAACCCCTTAAAAATTTCTTTCAAGGGAAGAAACAAAATACATATCCTTCTAAATTCGACACTGAATATAATTAAAAGATAAAGTGGACTCTTGTAGATATACATTGAAACCAACAGAGGCAAAGTTGTGGGACAATAATTGAAAAGAAATTCAAATGAAATAAAAATTTGAATTAGTTAACCAACAAGGCGAAAGATCTAGTTGTTCACTCGGTGCTTAAATGCAAAATCAAGCTAAATGAATGACAGTGTGATAAAAAAATCATCGACGAAGATGAGCAAGCTTCACTAGAAAAAGATGGCAAAAAAAGAAAAAAAAATGTTGAAGATGAGATGAGATAATAAACAAACATAGAAACAATCAACATAAATTGGGAGTACCTTGTCACCATGTCACAATCATAACAATCGTCCAAATCCACAAATACATGAAAGAAATATTGACATCTTAGACTCATATTCGGTAATCGAATAAATGTTATTCCTTGTCACCATGTCACAATCGTCCAAATCCACAAATACATGAAAGAAATAATCAAGAACAAAATATGTTATGTTTCTAGTTTCCATCTAGACAATAACAAAAATTACAGTGGCTAAAATGGGAGTACCTTTAAATGGAACTTATATTTGATCTAAGGCATAAAGTTAAAAAAATATCTCACGTTTGACTGAATAGTCACTTTGACATCTTTTTTGGAGCAATTCAACCTTCAATGTTTTATTTTAGGTCAAAATAATCTCTCTACGGATAAAAATTATCAGTCAACTGTCAGCAAATGACTTGAAATGACGTGACAAACCTATATGACAGTGCACGATGTCATGGTAGTATCATATAGACAAATGTGTTGACTTGAATTTTTTTATAAAATTATATAAAATATAAAATAATTTTTTCTGCCGACTTATCATTTTGTCAAGTCATTTCAAACTGTTTATTGTTAATTTCTAACAATTTTCATCCGTATATGGGCCATTTTGACCCAAAATGAAACGTAGATTGTTGAATTGCTCCAAAAAAAGATTAGGGACCAAAGTGACTATTCAATCAAACATTAAGGTTATTTTTTGACTTTATGCCTTGATATAAAGGGACTAAAAGATTTAAAATTTTGAATCGAGTCATAAAAATATGTCAGAATCCAATAAAACTTGTACCCTATTTTTATAGTTCTTATATTCATGGAAGAAAGAGAGAGAAATGGAGAAAAGGGGAAAAATAATCGTTATGTTAGTGTTTTTTAACAGCAGTTAATTACAGCGACCATAGTAAAAATGATATAAAAGTTGAATGATTGTATTGAATTTTTTAAAAGTTCGATGACTATAAAAAAACACCTTAAAATTTTGATGACTACTAATACAATTTATTCAATATAATAATTTCACATCATATTCTTTGTAAGTGAGGGCAGAAGCTGATGGCCTGTCTAACATAAGAGATGATGTGATACGGTTATTGTGCGGTACCAGCCGAAAATATTATAAAATATATAATTAAAAATGTTACACTGTTTGATAACATTTTTAGTTGGTAATTAAGTATCAAAATTTAGCTTCTAATATTAATATTTTACCACTTTTGATAATATTTTAAATTTTTATAAGTATCGATATTGCGTGAGACAACTAAAAATGTTATAAAAATATAATATTTTCAATTTCGTGTTCCGTAGGTTATAATATTTTTAATTAATACCTTATACCTACCCCAGAAGCTCAGCTCTCCCCGGACTGGACCATAAAACAACAGCACCCAAAGACAAACATAAAAGGCTCTGACAATTAAGTTGTTGCCACACAAATTTGGGAAATTTCCATAGAAGCTGCTGTTGCCGGGAAATTTCCCAAATCCAAATCCGAAATCCCATCCCTCTTATTGGGGTTGGCCGCTGGAAAATTAGTGGGCAGAAAATGGGGTTAGACATAGTGGAGCCAAACACTTGCATCAGAGGTTGCTGCTGCAGCAACTCCATCCCTCTTCACCTCCCTCCTTCCTCCTTCACTCTTCTCTCCCCTATTGCCAGAGGTAACTTTCTCTTCTTTCCTTTCCTTTCTACCTACAATTTGCTCATCTCTTGTGTTTTTGGGCGGTAGGGGCTGAAAGCGTTGTTTATGAAGCGATTTTGGATGGAAAGAAAGTTGCTGCAAGGAAGCCAATCCTGTCTACCTCGGAGGAGTTGGATAAATTTCACAAGGAATTGCAGCTCCTATGCCAACTAGACCATCCTGGCATTGCTACTCTCGTCGCCGCGCATGCCAAGCCTCCCAATTATATGTTCTTCTTCGAATTATATGAACAAACCAATCTGGCTCATAAATTACACGTCCAAGAATGGATTCCTGATCTTGATCAGGCGCTTCCAATCATGCTCCAGTTAGGTATATCTTCATACTCCACCATTTCCTATTCTTTTTTCCTGTTTTCGATTTTGTCAGTTTTTTTGAAAGTGACATTTTAGTAAGAATTCAGCTAAGTCCTGATCATAAGTTTGGAGAATTTAAGAGTATATCGACATGGCTTAGAATTCAAAGAATAGCTTTAGGTGCTAGAATATATATGAAAACAATCAGGGTTTATATGTGTTGACATATATTCAAAATACATTTTGTAATAGAACAAGCCAGTGCAGATGAAATTCTGCTTAATCAGACTAAATCTGTAGCTTAAAAATGTACATCTCTTTGATAAAGGCTGTTATGTGCTGGTCATAGTGCTATTTCTGCATTAGAGGAAGCCTGTCAAGTTATATGCATTCTGTCAGATCTTGTAAACTCGAGCAACACGCTGAAACTCTGTACCTTTAGTTTTGTTTTGAATTTCCTTTTGTTTTGAATCAAATTGTTCATTTTTGTTATGATGCGCCTAAAAAACCTGCAAAAGTATTTTTTGGCTATCATCTCAGATAAAGGCTAAACTTTGCTGATAGTTTATGTTTGTTCCACTATAAAGCATATACAATGATACTCTTTTATGTTGGTTTTAACTAAGTCTATTACTTCAATTGCAATATCAAGGCTTTATTACTTTTTTCCTCTGTTCTGTTTAATTTCTAAAATATCTTTGTTATTTGGAAGCTATTAGCTTTTGTATCTACCATTTGTAGGTTCAGATTGGTTTTAGAAATAATGTGCCTACAAAGAATATTGCATAAATAAAGAAGGGGGAAAACCTAGATATCCTGATGGCCAGAGAGGAAATTACTGTAGAGTGATGAATATGGTAGAGTGATAACTGCTTGCTTTAACTTTGTTTATTTATCTTGGTTAATGTTGGATTTGTCAGGCATTTTATTGATATGACAGGTTTTGCATTATCTCCAATTTATGCGGAAATATTTGTTAGTTGTAAAACACAATTCTCTCTTGACAGTTTATACTTGAAGATTTATCTTTCGTATCCCCATTTTTGGCCCTTTATTGGGCCAAAATTTACTAAAAGTCTTTTTAATGATGTTACACGTTGTGCTCTTTCTGCTGTTTTTTCCTTACAGCGAAGGCTTTGCAATATCTGCATAACAAAGGAATTGTACATAGAGATGTGAAACCGGCAAATGTTCTCGTAATTTTCTTTTTATAATCTTCCGATCTCTTTAGTTCTTATTATCTGGTTGGTGTTAGATACTATTAGAAAAATGATTTTAATTGAGACTTTTGAGCTCGAAGTTATATAACACCATTAATGTATATGATGCAGCTTGACAGAAACTTTTCTGCACACCTGGCTGACTTTGGTTTGGCAGAGTATAAGAAAGATCTCAAAAGAGTCACTATTGAGAATTGGAGATCATCAGGTAAGCCGACAGGTGGTTTTCACAAAAAAAATATGGTTGGAACTCTTATTTACATGGCACCTGAGATATTGACGAAGGAGATACATACTGAAAAATCAGATGTCTACAGCTTTGGAGTGTCCATCAAGTAAGAATAAGGATTCTTGAAGCTTCTGTTAACAGCGTATTGTATATAGTCTATGAATAAGTATTCTTGCTATGGTAACATACATGATAGATTGCACATTTACCTAATTTCATAACATTCTCATAGGCTATCAGTTATTGTTAGCTGTTAATCTAAAATACTAAGATTATCTTTTTATAGTGCAATGGAAGTATCTAGAATATTTCAAATTGGATTAAAAAACATTTTGGCCCTTAGTATTGTAGTAATGATTTATTTCAGTACTAACCTCTTAATGTTTCTATCGAAGTGCCAGAATTGTTAGAATTTAGCCCTTGCATTGTAATAAACATTTTGGTTTCCTTGCTGGATCTTTGCGATGTGAAAATGTATATCTCGTGAAATCAATGTTGAATATGTTGCTAGGACCCGGGGGTGGGTTGAATACATATATGCGTTTAACACATGTATGTTCAATTTTCTAAGTTTTCTCATATATTTGTGTGTACCTTGATACCCATGTCCACTGGATATGTTTTTGACAGAGATACTTCATGGAAACTGAAGTGACGGATCAAGATAGTGAAAACATATCTTAATCACTTCATATACAAGTTGAATTTTTTTAGCAATTTTCTTTCATCTTCACTGTTTTATGGTATGCACATTGTCTCTATCTTTGTATTTGTTCTGTTTTTACTGCCATTGCCTCCAGTATGCACTGGACAGTGGACACACAGTTATCTCATATATAGAGACATCCCTGCTTCCCAAAGCCCTACAACAATAGCATATTAGGTGAATCACTGGATCTGGTTTCACCACCCGGTTGCTATCATTAGCACTTACAGTAACTGTCAAGTGATACCACCTTGAGCTAGATTTATACACTCTAGCATGGTTAATCATGTTTTGATAATGCATTATGGATTAATGTCTCCCTGTTTGTCATTTAAATTCAGTAGTCGATTGATTAATTGCAGTGAAATGTTAGGTTATGGTTAGTCTAGTTCTTTTGCTGCTCTGTAGGGCCATAACCATGAAACTTGATTTCCATTTAATTGCAGTGAACTGCTAACCGGCATTGTCCCATACACTGATATCCGTGCTGAAGCTCAGGTCAGCCCTTTTCTGATTATGCTTAGCTTGTCATGTTCTGACAAGTGATATTATTCAGTACTAGACTAAGTTGCATTTGCATGGTGATAATTATGAATATGCTTATAAAGAAAAAAATTCAGTTTCCAAGACATAGCGTCATAGTGTATTGTTTGATGCTTGGATTTACCTATTGCTGTTGGTACTTGAAACAAAATCATTGAAAATACTCGAGGTTGGATAAATTTTCTACATATATGCAGGCCTTATTGACCTCTGAAAGGGTAACTAACTTAAATAGCCGAATCTGACCAATATGAACCGTGAATCAGAGTTTGTTTGCTTAAGTTCATACTTCCCTGCTTTGTAATTAACTTGCTCAAATCTGGTCAAACCACTAATCTTGCTGGATTTTGTTGAACCCAAATGGTTTGCTCATCCCAACCAACCTGTATTTGTTATTTGTTAGTATTATACTGAGGAAATCTCAGATTAGGTTAAAATACATATGATTATCTTAATAAATCTGCAAGTCACCTTGCCAGATTGATCTGTGTGGCCCAATTAACAAGGAAAATTCTTCATATGGATTTTCCAATTACCGGAAATAAACATTAGTTTTTACAAAGAATTTCTAAGTTGTGCTTAAGGAAGTTCATTTCAACATAAGTTTTGTTCCTGCATTTGTTTACTTGGAGATTATTGGGAAAGGAGCAAAGAAAATTTGTTCTATTAATGTTGGAGTTTCTGGTGCTAGAAGAAATATCTTCATTGGCCAATTCAATAGAATTATCTATTTGTTTAGGATTATTTTGCTGCCATGTTGTGTTTTCAAATGAGAAGTTGCTTCCTCTTTTCTTCCTGCAACGCTTACATTGTGCCAGGCAACACAACCAAATATAAATTGCTTCCTTAGAGCTACCTGCTACAGGTAGCAGTCTAAATTTGTAGGATATTGGATGTAAATTAAATGTTGTAATCTTATCTTATCTCATCTAATAGTTTGAATTTAAAAGTCTAAATCTAGATAAACTCTATCTCATTAAAGGATAAGAGTTATATCTCTTAGGTAGACTACTCTAGGTTAACTACTTGTAAAGCCTATAAAAGTACTCTTGTACAACATTTTTGAAATAAGATTTAACAGAGAAACACTCTAAAATGTTCTTTGATTCTAACATGGTATCAGTTTAGGTCGATCCTTTCTTCCAAATTTCAATTTTTTTCCTCTCTTCTCTCGACCTTTCTTCCCTATTTAGAAAACATGGCTACAAATGAAACTTGCTTTGCTTCGCAATTAGCTCTCCAAAGAAGCTCTCGTCCATCTGATTTTACCCTTTCGGATCGTCTCTTTTCTCCATTCCGTCTCAATCGGTGAGACCAGCAGAGTGGAAATCCCAACGGTCAATGCCCCGAGAGAAGCACATGTTACTGCGCGCAGCAGTTCTTCCAAAGAATTTTTGATAAGCAATGTGTTGTGGAGCTCCAACAGATGTTTGGTCAAATATTCTCCAAATCGATTCTCTTCGCATTTCCTTCTCTGAAGGTAGAATTTCTTGTTTGGCCACATCAATCCCCTGAGTTGGATAGTGGATTACGGTGCTTGACCATATGACAGCAATCGTGACCTTTTTCATGAGTACAAGCCACATTCATTTGCATCATCTATCAAAGTTGCCGATGGATCTCTCTCCATTGTATCAGGAAGTGGTTCTATTAAATTAAATGATCATCTAGTACTGTCTGATGTTCTTTATGTACCAAAATTGGCCTGCAATCTTCTGTCTGTTAGCAAAATTGTTAAAGATGAGAACTGTGATGTTAACTTTGGGATGTCTGGTTGTATTTTTCAGGCACAAGACTCGAGGACGGTGATTGGCAATGCTAGGCGACACAATGGACTCTACATTCTTGATGCCCTATCCTCTCGAAACAAAACTATTCCCAGTTGTCCTACGTCTACAGTTTTTTCCTCTTCCCTTCTTTCGAATGATGTCATGCTATGGCATTTTCGATTAGGACACCCGAATTTCTACTATCTTGCGAAATTGTTTCCTAAATTGTTCCTGAATAAACACCCCTCGTCATTCACCTGTGATGCATGTCAACTTGCCAAACATACAAGACAATCATATATTCCCACTAAATTTAAACCTACCTCTCCTTTCTCTATCATACACAGCGACATTTGGGGTCCTTCTAAAGTTAGAAATGTATCTGGGGCTCTCTGGTTTGTGTCCTTTTATTGATGATCACTCTCGGGTTACTTGGACCTATCTCATGAAAGAAAAATCGGAGGTTGAAACGATATTTAAAACGTTTTATCACATGATCGAAAACCAATTTGAACGCAAAATAAAGATAGTTCAAAGTGATAATGGGAGTGAGTATCTTACTAAATCCCTTGGTTCCTTTTTTCGAGAGAAAGGTATCTTTCACCTTACTTCTTGTGTCAACACTCCTCAGCAAAATGGGGTTGCTGAAAGAAAAACAGACATCTACTTGAGGTAACTCGGTCTCTTCTGCTTTCTGCTAATGCTCCTCAGTATCTTTGGGGGAAAGCACTTCTTACTGCTACTTTCCTAATTAATAGGATGCCTAGCAAAACTATGGGCTTCAAAACTCCTTTTGACACCCTTTTACATCTTTTTCCACTTTTCAAACCATGGTCATCTGCTATTCCTTTTCGAGTATTTGGCTGCACAGCTTTTGTTCATGTGCATAGCAACAATAGGAGTAAGCTTGATCCTAGGTCCTTGCGGTGTGTGTTTATAGGATACTCATCAAGTCAGAATGGCTACAAATGTTACTCACCTATAACCAAGAAAACCTATGTTTCATTTGATGTTACTTTCTTTGAAAATCAACCTTATTTTGTAGGGACTAAGATTCAGGGGAAGAGATGTGAGGAATCTCAGCCTATTACTCCTACTCATATTCTTCCTTTGTTGTCTCCTTTTCCGACCCTTAAACAAACACAGGACGAAAAACCTAGCAAATCTGATGATCCTACAACTTCTCCAGAGGCTACATTTCCTAGCTCTCCTAGTGTTCTAGTAGAAAGATCTTCCCCAGAGCCTACATCTCCCATCTCTTCTAATGTTCCAATAGGAAGGCCTCTAGAACCTAGATCTCCCAGGCCTCACACTACTCAAACCCCACAATCTCTAGTCAAACAGCTTGCTCCCTATACCAGAAGAAAGAAAATTGTCACATAACCCATTGATCAGCCTAGTACTTGCCAAGAACTAATCTTAAGTCCTGCTGCCATGGAGGAAATGGTAAGCAATGATGTCTCAAAAAGTCCAGTTCATGAGAATTTAGATGATTTTTCGATTGCAATCAGAAAGGGGTAAGAAAATGCATTAATCATCCTATTGATAGATTTTTGTTGCTTATGGAAAACTATTGTCTGGTTTCAAGGCTTTTACAGCTAATATTAACAGTGTAAGGATCCCTAGAACAGTGGAAGAGGCATTTGAAAATCCTGATTGGAGGAAAGCTGTTGAAGAAGAGGTCAAAGCCCTACAACAAAATAACACATGGAGTTTAACTAAACTGCCAGAAGGAAAAAAGGTGGTCGGATGCAAGTGGGTTTTCACAGTAAAGTATCATTCTGATGGAAGCATCGAGAGGTTCAAGGCAAGGTTAGTGGCAAAGGGATTTACTCAGTCATATGGAGTAGACTATCAGGAGACTTTTGCACCTGTGGCAAAACCGAATACAATAAAGTCTTTGCTCTCATTAGCGATTAATAAAGATTGGAAGTTGCACCAACTGGGCATCAAGAATGCTTTTTTGAATGGAAAGCTTGAAGAAGAAGTATGTATGCAGATTCCACCAGGCTTAGAGGATGACTCAACGAAACAAAAAGTGTGCAAACTAAATAGATCCTTGTATGGGCTGAAGCAATCACCAAGGGCCTGGTTTGACAGATTCGCGAAGGCCATGGTGAAGAACGGGTTCAAGCAAACACAGGCAGATCACACCTTGTTTAAGAAGGTTGCTTCAAATGGTAAAAAAACTCTCCTTATTGTTTACGTTGATGATATGATCATTACAGGAGATGACACAAAGGAAAATGAGAAACTAAAGACCTTTTTGGCAACAGAGTTTGAGACTAAAGACTTGGGAAGTCTTAGGTACTTTTTCGGAATGGAGGTGGCTAGATCAAATGAGGGAATAGTCATAAATCAGAGAAAGTACATCTTGGACATGCTCTCAGAAACTGGAATGCTTGGATGTAAACCAGCAGACACTCCAATGGATGCAGAGCTTGAAGTTTGGAAAAAATGGCACGAGTACTCTCGTGAATGAGAATCCTACCAAAGGCTGGTTGAGAAATCGATTTATTTATCACTCACGGACTGATATAGCTTATCCAAGAAGCATAATCACCAAAGACATGAGCGATCCTAGAGAAGAACATATGGAGGCACCAATAGAGTCTGCGATACTTAAAGTTTACACCAAGATTTGGACTTATTTTCGGGAAAAATCAAGACAGATTTGTGAAGATTTACACATTCTAGTCAAGGCGGGAGAGTTAATGATAGAAAATCTGTGAGTGGCTATTGTTCGTTTGTGTGGGGAAACTTAGTCACATGGAGGAGTAAAAAGCAAATTGTGGTGTCTCGAAGTAGTGCAGAATCAAAATATAGGGCTATGGCCCTTGGAATTTGCGAAGGCATGTGGCTTAAAAAACTTCTCACCGAGCTGGAGTTGGATGAAAAACAGGAGTTCGAGGTACTGAGTGATAGCCAATCAGCAATGAGTATTGCTAAGAATCCAGTACAACATGACCGGACTAAACATATCGAAATTGACAGACATTT